>CM020042.1:6600000-7182500 GCA_009769605.1 Bucorvus abyssinicus
AAAAAGGTGGCTTCATTTGTGCATACTTTTTTTTTTTCCAAATGTGTATGTACTTGGATGCCCTTAAATTCCCCAAGTAGAGAGAAATGCTTTCCACGGAGCTGCTTATTTCCAGTAACCCACATCAGAGCTGACACATGAAAAATGGTGAAATTACTGAAGGTAGTCCAGCCTGAATAAGGACTACCTTATTAGTTCAGGTACTTGCATCTCCCTAATTTTCATATTAATCATGTGTCCATCTTTCTTTGAAATAGGGCCATCATGCTTCATGTCAGAATTTAGCATGTAAGTAAAATTCATAGTGCTTCAAATCTCTCTTGAAAATATTTGTATGAAGAGAACAGTGACTAATGTTATTATTCCTATCTAACAAAAATGAGATTTACTTTAGTACTTTTGCACTACATATACAATATGAAGAAGTTGAGAAATTTTTAATAAAAGAATTAGAAGTAGTTTCACAAGTCTTCAAAAAAACAAACCCAAAAGATAATAATATGGAGCTTTTCTTATTTAACAGAGCTGCTACACACTGTAATGCACCTATGTTATATATTTCTCATCAATTTTTACAGTTTCCACTGATTAAATATATATTGACTCATAAAGTATTACCATTACATCAATTGTCAGCAGATGCAAGGGTATGTCATTTAAATATTAACTATCATATAAAAATGGCAGCTTGATTGTTTGGAAGCAGTAATCTGGTGCTGGTTATTGCCACATTTCCCTAATGCATTAGGCAGCAGTCACAAAATGCATTGCCTTCCTTATAGACCTGCTACTATGAAATCAGAAGCATCTAAGTTCTTCTTGTATATCTCCCCTTTCTCTTAGATTTAATTTTTATTTATTTCTGAACTGCAGATATCTTTGATCTGAATTGCAAAAATGCATTAGTATAATATAAGCAAAGATATGCTCACTAGAGTCAGAAATCATATGCATCATCTCTAAATCAGTGGGAAAAAATATACAAAGAACCAGTAACAGATATATTACTTTGTGCTTGAAATATTTTTATGACAGTTCCCATATAATATGGGTGTGATATATCACAAATCCGGTTGTTTATCTATATTCTTAATAGGATTGTACTTATTTATGTAAAGTACATTCGGCTCTCAGTACTTTAAGACTTGTCTTTTCCAGAAATGGAAGAAGCTACACATGGCCACTAATATGAAATCAATCCTTTATTCTATGCTAACTGTATGATCAGGATATGTGGACACTTCACAGACCATTAAAACCTTCTAGTAATTGATATGTAATCGCTCATTTGCTGGCTGCAGCAATGTACACGAGAGAGGAACCATTCTTTCTTACTAATGTAACATGTAAAACTTGCTGCTATTGCAACACTTAATGTTCATAGTGCCATCTCATTTTTAATGCGAACGCTCATTTTCTGCCTCCTTCTATTTTCTATTAAAATACAACACAAACCAGCAGACATTTCATTCTATCCCTTTGAGGGTTGCATACACAGTCCTGAGGAATATCAGCTATTGTAGTGTTGTTATTATTATTGTAAATAAATATTTTAGAGTTTAAGGGTAGATATTTTACCAATTTTTTTTCTAGGAGGCTCACTGCGACTCTTTCAAACTTTTTACATCTTCTTTAAGGTAGTGCTTTAGATAGCAGTTTTTAACACAAACAGCAGATTCATCTTCTAGTTAATAAACAGCATCAATACAATTGTCAAGATTTTAATGGCAGCTGTACTGAACTTTTCATCCACCAGCTTTTCTAGGAAAGGGCTATACTGAGGAATTCATTCTGCTTAATTGCTTTATATTAAGCAGTTTTCATTAGCCATCCTCTAATCCATGTGAACAGAAATAAATGGAGTCAGGAAAATTAACCGTTTTAACCCCTTCTACTATTAAAATAAAATGAAATCTTAGATGGGTTTTGATATTAAAAACAAGGAATCAAATGCAAGTAAAACTGATGCAACTCCATTTAATCGATGTGGGAATTTTTGCTAAGTTTGTGCATTAAAGACCTACGGTCTATCTGAAATTTCCAGCAAAATACAAATTTAGAGTTTCTTACACATTTGCCTTGAAGTTAAAGAGACTAATTACATTAACTGATTTATTAATAAATGGGCTTTTTGTCTAATTATTGTAAGTACTAACAGACTGGGGAACCATTTTAAATGTCTAATGTGCCTTGAAACCATTTTTTTTACGTTAATTACATTTCTCACTAAAGTCACTATAGATATGCCCCCTAGGTTTTACACTGGAAGATTAAAGAAAAAAGTAAAGATGATTACCTCATTGGCCAGCTCCAGTAATACAGGGGCAGCTGCATTTTTCATCACCCCATTCAGGTACCTAGACAAGACAAAGCCATGTAATTCTGCAGTGGCAAAAAAGGCCAGTTTGTACATGTCAGTATCTCTTGTGAATCTCTCTCATTTGGGGGAAAATACTCAGTACAGACTATTTAAAGGAAAATCTAAGAAATAAGTGTTCTGAACAATCCCTAACGCTCCAGGGTTGTGCCCTACTCATCTGCAAGTTACATCAGTTAAGTCATTGGTAAAAACCACAATATATCAAGAAATTAAAAAAAAAAATTCGGCTTAATGAAATACAAATAAATAGTATCGGTACTACTTAAAGATGCATCACATCAAATAAAGCTCTATTATTCACAGTAAAGATTTTGGGTTCCACATGACCTTCAACTACAAAGGTGCACTGTATATCTTACTCAATTCACTACTACGCCCAAGAACTTAAATTCTGAAATTTAATCCAGATTTTATCAACTGGGCACTCCTTAAAACACTAAAAGCTTACTTAAGTGAAATCAGAGTCTAACAATCAAATTCATGTTCTAAAGAGAAAATAAAATAAGAAATATATAGGATCCAATAAAAGGTGATGTACCAATGGCAAAGGCTTAATGTTTCTGGTTAAGGGTATCAGACCAATACGGACACACAGTGATGTTTCTGACCACTGCTTCACACAACATCACCTGCCTCATTTCTTTTACTTTCACTCTTTGATGTTTACATTTCACTAATGCCTAAAACCTGTTCTCAGGAGTTGATGGGAAGAAGCTGTATTACTGGAAGCCACTTTGTGCTTTGCAGCTGTGTGGAAAAGAACAATCTTTACCAACATTTGAACCTGCTCGTTTATCCTATCTGTATTCATTACTGATATATATCATTACTGACATCATTAGAGGGCCACAGCCTTTCCAGCTCTATCATTACCTATCCATCAGAAGCCACTCTTCTGCTCGTTAGTTACGGACATTAAAATTCTTTATCATTTTGCCTTTCTGTGGAATTAGTGTAACACCTTTACACAAACCTCTTCACAGAGGATTAGACAGCTTTTTGTTTGCAAGTTATTCTGAGGCTTAATGACTAAAGGAAATAAAAGCCTTTTGCTGTAACCTATTTCAATTCTACATAAAAAACCCCATAAAACAAGATGTCTTGTCTGTTTTTCAATATTGTCTATATTGAAAATTTATAAACAGAAGAAAAAAAAGCAGAGATCATAAACAAAATACCTAACCAGGAAGATTTGCTTGAGATTTAATGTTCTAAAAGATGCATCTAGTTGATCAAACAGCAAAGCTAGAGCTGACAAAGGGGTAATTTTCTTTCAGATAATTCTAATGGTACTGGCAATTCCATTATGGTCTAACCGGTCTCACATGCTGATGGCCAATACTGTTCTGAAATGCTTGCTGATCCTTCTCATAATTTGCCTTTGTGTTTGCCTAAATTTAAGACTAGTAAGTCTCAGCAGAAACTACTTCTCTCAACTATACCTCTACTTGCTCCCAACAGGGACCACTGGAAATTATTATCTTCAAAATCTGGTAGTTTCTGACCTAGGAAAGCAATAGCAGCACAATTATCTGTTTGTACTGTCGGTGGGAATGGGAAGGAGCATAACACCCAGACTAGGGTTTACAGTGCTAAGATAGATGCTACAGAAGAGTAAAGGAGAAGACATGTTTGTCATGTTTATGCTTGAAGCATTTCAAACTGGCTTCTGACTCGAGTAGTCTGCCCCTGTAGCCTACAAAACATACTACACAGTAAATCTACCAAAACAGGATTGAGATGAGTTTTCTAACTATTAGCCAGAACATCTCTGATTTTAAAACATGTGCATTTTATTTGGTCATGTTAATACATTTGCAATATGAAATACCCAGAAACAGCATAAAGAATGATTTTCCCTACCACCACCATATAGCTTCATACATAATGCATTAGTCATGTACTGCGATCATACTTCAGACAGTACAGAAGGGGACAGGAGACCAAATCCTCACACCTGATATGAGCCAAAATTAATCATACCTACAACCTCACCAGTACCAATACAACTGCTGCTCTGCATAAAGCAAAATTTGGTCCCACATTTCAGGTTTAATTTGTTGGAACTAACAACACATAAAAGTGATTTAAAAGATTTACACATGTTCTAAGAAAAGGGTTATTTACACAGCAGTTACAATTAACATAAAGTACCTCAGTGAAACTGTGCTAGTGAAAAGTAATTAAAAATAGTACTGTATATACGTGATTGTTGACACAACAGAATTTTAGGCCAATATTCCTCCTAAACAAGAATCAACACTAGAAAAAGTGTGATGTGAGCCAGTACAAAGTTTTACAGAACAATACAACTAGGAAAGAATTAAAATCAATCCCCCACAACAGTCAATTCACACCAGATATTCTAAACCAGTGTCTGATATAACCAGGCTGTGCGTAGGTTTTAAATATACGACTGCAGAAGCACAGTTAATTGTTCACAAATTAAGGCTTTTTGTTTATTTTCCTGATTCATACAGATTAATATTAAGCACAAATATCAGACATCTAGAATCACAAGTATGAACTCACTTGCCATGCAAGCTCCTCAGATATGTCAGTCTACTAAGTAATATTTTAATTGCGTATCTTTACCAGTTCTCAGTATGTCCCAATTATGTCATGGCAATATTTTTAGTAAAGCCTATAGAAGTAACAGACAAACTATAAGTTGCAGCAAATACAGTTTATTAGCTTAAGATGCAAACAATTGTAAAATATTGTAAAGTGACATAAAGGTTTTCATCCTCTCTTAACAGCTATTTCTGACACTTCTGTTGATAAAAGAGGAGTGATCTAAAAATTAGTGTTTTAACTGGCAATACGTGAATTTAACATGCAACCTTCTGTAATGTAACACAAATGTTTTAGAAGTTCAAGCAACTGTAGCAGAAAAAGCTCCTTTGCTGTAAGGAAGTTATCATCTATATTAGTCTTGAAACAGAAATCCTGTAATTATAAATTATAGGCAATATATAATAAATGCTATCACATACACTGTAAAAACTATTCACTTATCCTGACCTAGTGCCAAGGAAGTCTTTATCACACTGACCAAAAGCCAAAAAATTTCTGCACTTTCACTGAAAAATATTTTTACGTGAACCATTCTGTATTCCTCATCCCAAATTTTTACTTTATTTTTACAGGAAATTAAATTCATAATTATTAGCTAATAAATAGCTTAGCTAATAAGCTAATTTACTCCTAATTGCCATGACACTCAGCAGTTATGAGGACACTCTTCACCAGGGTGGGGCAGTCATACCTTTGGTAGTAAGTTTCAATAGCTTCAGCAGTGTGATGCTTGGCATGTGTCCTTTTGATTTGTTTCTAGAAGAACAGAAAAACAAACAAAGCGTCTTACAAATGTGTCATAGATCAAAACACAGAAATGACGACTGCCCAAACATGTGTTCCTTGGCTACACTGTGATATATAAAGTAAACTATGTTTTTAGATTCTGTACAGAAATGACATTCAATCTACCTATTGAATTGAACGTCTTCAGACTGTACTGCAATGTACCATATATGTAAAAGCCAATAAGGTCAAAATAATTGAATCTAAATAAGTTTACTGAAGGCTGCAGAGGGCAAAGAAAAACTTGTTCTCTCTTTCAACCTTTGTATTAATTTTCCCTCAATTCAATTCCATCTAAGTCTGGTGCACTCTAGTTTTACAATTCAATTGGCATTTTTAACCAGGAAGAACATTGCTTAAAAACAACTTATTTGAAAAACTACAAAAAGTAATTCCATAGAGACTTGCCACTTGACTGACACCTGTCATCTCATGATAAATGACTCCATTTTCTGCCTCTCTTGCCTTCTGCCACTCCGGCAATGGTCATTTATCATCATCTCTGTCAGCAATGGAAAGCAGCACTGACAGTGCAAGTCAGCAAACATTTAGCACATGGAACCACGCAACACAGGGAAATTATTATTGTCAGAATAATAATGGTTTAGCATAATTTATTACAGGTCCACCAAATAAGCAAAGGCTAGATGTTATTAGACAGATGGATGGGTAGGCTTGGCAGCCATCCACTGAGACTCAGGCGGTGCTTGATGTGGAAAAGGGAACATCCTCCAAACCAATCAGAAAGCTGGCAGTTCAATTACAAAGAAATAAAGGGACATTCATCATTCAATTAGGCACCTGTCAACCCTCACAAAGGAGAAAACTTCTAACCTGGTACTCCTGGGAGAAGATGCTCAGCAGAGTGGACTGCGATTGACTGGAACAAATAAAAGAAGGACAAAGTTAATTACTGGAGTGCACTGCAAAGAAACAAAAGAGAAAGGAGCTTCAAAGGTAGGCCTGCTGCCCTGTAATCTAACAGAACATGAAAACAAGTGTGGAAAAGTTGTTCCAGATGAACACCTCAGACAAAGGCTTCCTGCTGCTAGGTCAAGGAGAGAGCGTACTAGGGAGGGGAGGAAAATACAGCAAGAGTTTCAAAGCAAATGAGCATATTGTTTGGGCGATTCCTTTTTCAGCTTCAGAACCCTCAAAGTCCTATCAGGAGCAGGTAGCTGAGTTAAAAGGGAACAGGCAAAAAGGAAAACAAAGCAACATCTCCATTAATAATTGATGGAGTTAAATTCCATCAGCAGTTGGGAACATGCCGCTTGTTCATTGGCAACATATTGAAATTCATTTTGTTAGCAGCAAGGGAACCTCTTCAGTAGCTGTCTCATATTCAGGTTAAAAACTTCCCCTCTGTCAGAAGTAGCATATGGGACCACTGGAACATTCCCACTGAAACTGATGTGCTTTGAAAATAGAAACTTTCACAGCAGGAAGCTGAGATTCCCTGGAGTCGGTCATTTCCAAAAGCTGCCATAAGCTTCATTCATCTAAAGCTCCACTCAATGTCAAACACCTGGCAATGAAGCAACCTGGAAAGCATTCTTCCCAAGTGGGAATTTTTCTCTCTGAATTGTTAACATTTAGAAATGGGACAAGATTTTTTTTCCCCTTCTGAAAGGCAATCAATAGCACACCGCTACTGTTTTCAATTGTCCTCTGTGGATATATCTACCTCATCACATCCTGAATACAATTAATTACTCCTGATATATTTTCCTACTACACGCAACTTGAACAAATTATAGTCTCAATAAATCGAGTTTTATGGTACAGCAAAGCATTATGAATAATTAACATTTTTCCTTTTGTGAACTTTCCTAGAAAGGCATAGCAAAGGTAGTTCAAAGGTTCAGCAATTTCTAAAGACCCACTCTTCTGCCAGTGCATTAAATGTAACTGTTCTCTCCATATTAAATCACCCTCTGCAATTTGCACACCTCAGAAATACTTATTTAAGATAAAGAAGTCTTAGTCCCATTTTCAGAAGGGAAAACTGAGGTACAGGATGAGTAAATGGTTTGTTTAGGTTTAAACAGACGGTATGGCTATGCAGCACAGTATAAAAAGTTACCTCTAAACCAACCAGTTGAAGCATTAGGAACAAAGTGACTAGATTAACATGGTGCTATATAAAGAGCTTACTAGTGGGTCTTACCCGTGTCTGTGCTTACAGCATCTTTGCCATAACACTGTATTTTGGGCTTTTCTGCCCAGTGCAACATCTGTGTGACAGCAGTAAGCTGAGCCTTGATCTCTGGTATTTTACAGACAAGAATGTTCACTCTGAGTAAAAACTAGAGAAATGATAGCAACACTGACTAATATACAGATTTATTAAATTCATAGATTACAGAAAAATTATAGTATAGTCAAGAAATTAAATATTCTTAAATATACATAATTTGACACAGAGGCCAGGAGATATATACCACAATGCCTCCCCAAAAGGTGCACTATCCAATTATGGCAACCTTCAACATGCACATGTAATTGTTACAAGGTGAACAAAAGGAAGAAGTTAAGATTATATACTTGCACAGGCTATATACATATGCAAAGCTAAGGTATTTCAAGGTGATTTATTTAAAAAACCCTGCAGGCTATAAATAAGTTGGATACATATGGCCCCCTAATGGCTCTCCACGTAACTATTATTATCTGGCAGATTTACATGGTCATAATGGTAGAACTGAATTTAGAGAAAAGATGGGTGGAAAAAACCAAACCGAACCAAACCAGGACAGCATTTAACTGAATTTCTGGTTTGAGTTCTCTTGCACCGATAAACCAATTTTTTGTATTTTTACACTATTCCCAGTAGGATTACTGTACTTATCATACCATTATCCTATTACACCCACTGACATATCACAAAGAACTAAGACCATTATCCCTCTTGTCACACTCCTGACTCTTGTCCATTTTATTTGTTCCCTTTCCTTGGATTTTGCCCTTCTACTTCAGTACAGTCTGACACCCCTCTCCTGCACTTTCAACTGTTCAGATCATTTAGGACTTAACACAACCACTAAAAAATTCAGTCCAATAACTGAACAAGTTCGATATATACCAGGCTGCAGTACAAAAACATCATGTCTGTGACAAAGGGAATTATTTCAATAATACTATTCAAAAAATTCAAGCTTTACTACCAGAAAATCTTCCTCCTTCCCCAGAAGAAGTGGATTTGTATCTTCTCATGGCTGCTTCCATGTTTCTTTTGGTTAAGATAGTTCCCCCCCTAAACACTAAACTCACTTATCTGCCACTTCGCATTTCCTTGCCACAATTTCACTACCACAACTTCCTGGCAAAATGAAATAGCTCCTCAAAAACACAGCTGGAGCATCTACTGCAAGGTGCCACCGACAGAAAACTGAAACATCATGATTTTGGAAAGCTCTGAAAAAGACAGCTCTGTGTACCTGGAGAGGGGACACAAGTCAGGAACATGCATTTGCATTGCAAGACAGCACGATCACAGCTGCTGACCCCGAGAGCAGGGATACTGCCATGTAAGTTATCATCACTTCTATGGGAGCAGCCACATTCCTAGGGCTCCATCCATCCTCTGATGCCTATACACAGGATTTCAAAGCAGCAAATGAGCAGAGAAATTAATACAGCTGAGATACCCAGGAAAACAAATGTAGAACTGAAAATATCTTTTATTCAAAATACCATTTCAGTGCTGCACTGTTGCCTGTACGGAATAGACTTTACAGTAAGCCTCATGGCTTACTGGAAGGCTAAGGATCTAGTCATGTGTGTGTCGAGCAGGCTGTTCTGTCCAAAACCAACTGCAGAGCCAAAGTAGAGATTTGCTCGTTTTGTGAAACAATAAAAAACCCCAACCTCATAATTCCGAGTATGCCTAATTTAAATAATTAAGAAATAAAATTGTTGTCCATCTAACTAAATCTATTTTCCAGAAAAACAAGCAAACTTTCTTCTTAAGTTCTGTGCTTTCATGGAAACATTTTCTTCTGCAATTCCAGATGGTAACAGATCTAACTCCCAGAGCTCTGTTCAAAGCAACCAACCTCACTTTTCAAACATCCTCTTCTTCTCGTACACCAGCATCCATAATGAACCAATTTACCTTTTGTTACTCTGTGTTGATGTCGGTGGCATACTTCCATCTGAATGCCTCATGTCCTTTGTCCTCACATCAATATATAACTGGATTTAGGCAGTAAACTGAAATCTAAAATCTGCTACAAAATGTCCATTTTTACTTTTTTAAAAAGAATAACTTTTATGTTAAAAAAACAAATGTCATTTCTAGTTTTCAAATGATAAAAAGATAGAAAAATTTGCTTCTCATTAAAAAAAAGTATTACAGATATCAAAATCCACCCATATTTAGAATGGGATGCCCAAGGCAGACCAGAACAAGAGAGAAGGGAAATAATCTTTATGAACTTAGAGATCAGTCAAGCTAAAAATTCAACTGCAAGTCTGGTGCTGGGAAAAGAATATGTCTTTTGGTCATTTAACGTGTAAGAATAAAATTTAGACCATTCTCTTCTAATTAATCCCAGAATTTCATAGAAGAGGAGTGCTACCATCCCTAGAGAGTCTTTCGGAAATGTTTTGTTCTGCCATGAGTATTCATATATAAACTAGTAACAGATAATACGGTGATGCAGATCAGTGCTTCATAATTAAGAGCTGATATAAAACTCTGGCCAAGAAGCAGCCAGTAAAGACAGCTCAAAAAGAATTTAATTGGATCATACCATCTTCTCAACAAAGCCGGCTTGCAGATCTAGCCAAGATTTGGGGTGCTCTTCAACTTAATATTTGCTATTTACTACAGCCTAACCAGGAGAAAATCCAAACAAGACAACTTCTGCAAATATTATATTATCAGACCTTGCAAATAATTAATCCTCTAGGGATAAGATAAAACTTTTCTACTTTATTTTCTGAGATTACTGAAAACATAGAATTTCAGCTACAAACCCAAGCTTCTACTTGTTCTATCTATTAATTTTAAAATGAGTTTCTTTTCCCTCATATTTAACTCCACACTTTTTCCCTAGAATAGAAAGACTAAAAATTCAGGTTTACATTTAATGTATTTTACCATGGAATAAAGGAAGAGTATCTAGAGGTCTGTACAAAAAATAAAGAGTCAATATGAACTGCAGTATTTAATTCAGTAACTGTTTATGCAAGTGAACAAGCAAGGGGAAAGCAAAGTCCATCAGGAGACAAATATGTATTTTATCTACAAAGAACACTGCTTCATTGCTTCCCTTCCACAGAATAGAACATTCCACCTTAAGACAATAAATATATTGGTTAATAAACTGAGTGTGGGGGCAGGAGTTCTGTTTCCAAAATTCAGAAGCTCTTATGCGGGAAATCCCAAAGCAGCAGTGTCAAACCTCTTGGAAGGGCATACAACACTCCACTTAGCTACTGCAGGAATTCAGGTAGGGCAAGAAATTGTTTCTTTCCTTCCACAGTCTGCAGCATGAGTATGTAGTGCCAGCTGTATCCCTTCATGAAACGTGCTGAAGCAGACAGCAAGAGCCTCTCATTTCTAATAACTGGGAAAGAACTTCCCCTTTCCATGTATAATAAGTTTTTAAAATATTTTTACTAATGAAATATAGAGCTTTACAATAAAAGTAATACATACAACCTAGGGCTAGAATTGCATGGTGCTGCCATGCTGGATTAAGAATCCATGTGAGGAAATAAATATATATTCAATTAATTTAAATGGCTGGGGGTGGAAGGGAAATCCTCCTCACAGCTATGCTGAGATTCCAGAATGTGTGTCTAAAATACATTTTCAAAGACATGAAACTCAAACAGCCTTTTAATTCTCACCTTCTGTACTGCAAATGCTTTGGAACAAGGACTCCTAAAAAAGTAATGTTTCTGTACTGCTTATCACCTGCTACCCAGTCCACTCTTGCTTCTAAAACCGTGACAATAATGGATTTCAAAGAGATCTAGCACCATTGGTTCAAATGTGTTACACATGCACAGATGGGTGAAGCCTCTGTGGTTTCCCAGAACCGCAGGGTGGAGGCTACAAGCGCCACAGTTACCCCTCTCAACCAACTCAAGCCAGTCTGATGGGGAACCTCCCACCTGAGAGGAGGCAACAACCAGTGGATTCTCAGAATTTAATCTGTGTCAGGACTGTCAGGGCAGAAAAAAAGGCTTCTTTGCAGTCTGAATGGTTCCACGTGAGGATCTGGGAAGGCTCAGGAAGAACAAAGGCCTACCAAAGCTTGAGACCGGCTAGGCTTATGTGCATCCAGGCACTAAAGAACATGGGACGAGGGAGGGAGACTCACTGACCTCTACAACAGTTATGGTTTTAAACTCTCTCCACTGCAGCTTTTAGTATTAAAATCTTTCCTTAAGTCTTAATATGCTTGTGGTCACTTATCTGAATGAAAATTCTCAAAAAGCAGATTGTCTCTGCACACATTTGTACCTCATCATTCACAGATCTAACATTGATTTATCAGAAGCCAGTGAACTGCCAATTTAAGCTAAATCAATATACATGTCTATATATATATATGTGCATGTCTGTGTGTGATTATATGTGTTTAAATCAATATATTAGTTTGATTTGGAGTAACTAAGTGACATAAAAGTACCTAAGTCTTCAGTTGCAACACGGTAACTTTGATAAAGGGGCTATTTTTGAAGGCTGTAGCTTTCCAGCTACAGCCGTTCAAGTCTGAAATACAAAACAAGTTTTACTATCTCTGCATAAGAAGCCTTCCATACAACAAAGTATTATCAGTAGCCACTACTTCGGGAACTACAAAGCAAATACAGTGCTGTTGGGGAAACACTCCCTTTACTAGTATATTAACACTAAAAATGTGTATATACATATATATGTAGGTCAAGAAGTACCTGCTATTATGCTCATTTCAGACTTAGTACCATCACATTTAAAACCAACATAAAATTCAAGCTCATCTAGAGAACTTCAGCACTAATCAATTTTGAAATTCTCTGACATCCCATTCAATAAACTGTGCAGCAGCCCAACTCAAAAGATTTAAATATGAATCAGTTACTAAAAATTGTCTCTGCATCAAAGTCAATTTCATATGTTTGGTAGGATCAAAAATAAAAAGGAAAAGTAACGAGTCCAAGGAAGAAGACCTCCTGCACTGCAGGCTTACACCATCCAATGATAATAAAAAGGTTAAATGCAGGCGTGTGCATACAACTTTGCTGCCTGTAGCCAGGGTTATGAGAATAACAGTATGACAAAGCTCCGAGAAGGCTACTTGAGAAGAGTCATCACTTCTATGACCTTGACACTGGTTGGTCCCACAACTTCTACACAATTTAGTGATGTGCGAGAACAGATGATGGTGCAATACATAGAAATGGCAGCATTTAAAATTCATAGTAGCACAAGGCCATTACTTTTCCCACTGGGCCACTTGAACTTTAATAATGTCTGACCTAGTTGGCCAATAAGTTCTAGCAGCAGACAGAGGAAAATTGCCAGTATTAGATACTGTTTGAATGATTTTTCATTTAGAAAGACTTAGAAGTTCCTTTAAGAACCGAGCACCAATTCCTCCTGTGGACACCTCATTTTTTGGTGTCTGTTGTAATGGCCAATATATTCTAAAACAACTGCAGGCTATGAAAAATCTGTATCAGACGTGAAAAAAATAAAATGCAGAGGTAAATACAAATTATCAATATAGGCAATGATCCCAAAATAATGCTAGCTCTTAGCAGAGATAAAATCCACCTTCTTTCACCCACACCGCAAAAATATAACTTTCAACAGCAGTAATACAAGTGTGACTCGAACCATGCCATATTCAAAGGATTACGAAGTATTTCTGATCAAGTCCCCAAAATGAAAAAGAAGTCAGAATAAAGATGTTATTTTCCCATTCACCTATATATGCTTATGATGAGAAGAAAAACATTATGCTTTAAGAGGGGATAAACACTGGAAGATATTATGGTTAAAAACGAAACTGAAAACACAGGAACAGAAAAGTAGTATTTCCAAATGAAAAGAAACTACTTTTTGGTCTTATTATCTTAGTATGCAAGTCGAGAAGATAGACAGTAATTTGCCCAAGATATTGTTCTGATATTTTTTCTCTCCGGAGTTAAACAGCATAGTGCTTGTTGCTTGAATCCTATTTAAATGCCAAACCCACACAGAGACCTTGCACTAGTGTTTCGAGTGAAGTCTCTTCCATGAAAGCACAAAACTATTTTGTAAGGTTCAATTTTCAAGCTGAAAGTATTCTCAGATGCAATACAGAAGCAAAATATATTCACAACATAAGTTTAAGAATACAACATCAGTGACAATTAATTTAAATGGAAATTAAAACTCTCAAATATTCTTACATCAGGATTCAAGGACTATCAAATCTTTTCACCTTACACATACCAGAACTTCTCTGGTACCCTTTGGTCATCTAGTCAGGGAGTCCATTGACAAAAGAAACTGACAGTAGTCAAACAAGGTTTGCCTCCCACATACATCTCGATAATCACAGTACTTGTCCTCCATACTTCCATTTCCTGGTACGCTCTAAAATTCTCCTTTTAACTCTACCAACATAATTTCTCAGAAAACTAGACAAAAAAAGCAAAGTTTGAGACAAACATAAGCAGATGATTTGCTATGTACTTAACTGTACATCGTCCACACTTTATTTCAATCTACTTCAATTAAGACTATACAGAAAATACGTTTACAAGTTTGAACTCTTTCTCTTAGTATGACAATCTAAATGCTGAATCATTAGACAAAAATACACAAAAGTTGAAGTTATCTGATGACAGCTGTGCAAAGAAAGATGCTCCTAGGCTACAACAGCAATGTGTCTCAATAAGCAGCAAGGCAAAGAAGCTACAATTTAAACCACGGATTTATCCCTCACCTTTCCTATCTGCCCTCTTGATATGGCCAAGGTCCATACATGGGAAACACATTGACTTAGCAGGCTATTACTGGAAAGAAATACTTGATATAATCATTTTGCGTTCATCTTCCTCATTTTGTTTGGATAACTTATCATTTTAGTTCCCCTTCCCACCAGGAAACAAATCAGATAATAGAATACCTTGTCAAAAGAAGTTTTTCAGACTCCAATCTTAATTTCCTGATTGTGGAGAAAGTGGAAGACCATTCTACTTTTTTTATTCAAATCTATTTGGTTTTGTATAAACGAGATGTTTAACTTTAATTTTAGAAAACTCTTTTTATGAGTGAACAGCAATTTGAAGCTAATTGCCTGTTCATTTTAGGTTAAAAAATTAGTCTGTATGTAAAAAGCATATCTGTGCCAATTTGAAACTACATAAATCCCCAAACACCCTTAAACAATTTGCTCCTAAAAATATATAATCAAATTTAGAAAACTATAAATTATATTTAAATTTATTATTTACAAGCAATTAATTATGAAGACAGCCAGGTGGCTTTCATTACATAAATTACTGTTAATGACACTTGCCTCATGCTGCTACTGTATTTAGTATTTGCATGCATCACATGTCAAGCACACATACTGTTGCATTGCTATCTCCTGGGCAAAAAGTGAACACCTCAAGTCAAAAAAGCTTCCAGTAATCCAATCAAAACCGTTAATTCCTTAAACAAGTCAGGATCTTATTAATGTTTCCCATACAGGTTATAATTGAAAGAATTTTAGCTCTATCAAACATGGATGATACAAAAGAGTAGTTTTAAGTAAATTCCAGTTTTGGGAAAGATACAGATTTAAGGCAAGAAATGAACCCATTTATAGCTAGTCCCCTTGAGATTTTTAGCCTTAAGCCCAAAACAGTGTTTATCATTTAAAAGTTTATCATTTTAAAGCTACTCATAATTAGAAAACAAAATAAAAAAAACCCCAGTAATTCTTGCCTGTCTACATAGCTGACATTGCAGTACTTCACCTTGCACCTTATGTTATTGTACCATATATGTAGATACTTAGTCACCTTCAGCCCCAAGGGTATAGCTTACTGCGCCATAGATGGAATAAACTAATTTAATTTCATTACTTATTTCCCATTGGAAAGATAGCAGAAACGCACTAAGAAGGAAACCAAGCCGTTCCTTTTTACTGGTGGTCTTCCAGCACTCTTTATTGCAAAACTGTCTATCCACAACTGGCAGGCATTATGAAGGGAACATCTGACAAGAGGTGATCACAATATTAGATTATTCCATCCTAAAACTTCTCTAACCTTCTTTTCCACTCCTGCCAACAGGATTTTCCTTTCCCTGCCTCCTCTTTCCCTAGGATTTATTGTTTGGTGTTCTTTGCACTGCTCTGAAAGTCTGTACGACGACTGTATGCTTTACTCCCTGCAGTGCCGCAGGAAAGCTTGGGTTTCCAGGAGAACTCTTATTCCATGCACTAACTGCACAGAATCATATCCAGTGTAAACAGTCAATAGGTTCACCATACAGTGTCACCTTCGAAAAGCACCAAAATTTGACCAGTCTTGGTAGAATGGACCCAGAGGCCTTGGTAAATAAATATGGAAGCCAAGGAAGAAGGAAAAATAGTTCAACATCAAACATTTGATCTTCGTGAAAATAAACTGAAGATGACCTCAACATGCATCATGTTATATGGCATGATTCACTGACGCTTACTAAATTTGAGTTGTTAAAAACATAATAAAAATATACATTGCCATCTTTAAATTGAGCACATAAGAACTAGACTTTGCAAAAAAAAAAAAAAAATCCATGAGAAGGTTGTTTAGTTAAACTTCACTGGAATTCAGTGAAATTTGACTGTACCATTCTTCAGGCAGCTTTAAAAAGGCTTCACACAAAACATCCCAACCCTGTCCTTTCCCATTTTAAAGTCTTTACATATTATAGTAAAGCAGCAAAGGCCATAGTGCCTTTTTCTCCTTCAGATTAATTTTTATTTGTTCTTCACATTTAAATAGCAGAAGTAGGACATCAGAACACAGTGGAAATTGAGAAATTGGAAAGAAAATATTCTGAACAGGACTGTTTACATTTCTGCATGTAAGTAATTAATAACTTCTCTGACATGTTCTTATAAAAGAGTGTATATTCTTAGAAACAAGTCAGAGTCACCCTCTCCATTTTTAAGTAAAGGGCATCTGAATGTGTTTTCCAATCAAAAATAGGCATGTTGAGACCTAGTTTATAGAAACCAAAAGATTTAGAGGGAAAAAGGGGGCTAAGCCATAAATTAATACTAATTTTGGGTGGATATCCCTTGTTTTCAAACGTTTCCTTTTAAGAACAAGTCAAAGTTTCTTCTGTCAACTTTCATTTAGAAGTAATTTCTCCTTCCCCCCAGCAGTAGAGCTTTAAGGCCAAGAACAGAAAAAGAGGCACGGATGTAATTTTTTTTGCACAGCAGATATGCAGATACTTTTTTTCTCTCAGTACCTCAAAGTATTTTGTTAATGCACCACTTTCCACTAAACCAACCACAAACAAATCTTAAAGTTATGGCTGTTCACATGTAATCTGTTACCTGGATTTAAAAAAAAAAAAAAAAAGGCAGAAGGCCTCTCTAGCCACCTAATCACCATATCAATGACACATGCCACAACAGAGAAGCACTAGTTTATTTGATTGATCATGGTAGATAAACTCCAAATAACAGAGAAATTAACAAATGCTTGACATTTGCTCAACATCCATTATTCTGACACTGCTTTCAGGATTTCAAAGCCTGGGAGTATGCTTAATCAACATTCATATTCCCCAGTGAGCTACAGGCACCATATTGTGCCCCGCCTTAGTACTGATGAAAACTGCATATTGGCCATTTCCAAAATGTTCTGGGACTCCACACAGGGCCCCTTCTCTCCCTTGTTCCTGTTCTGCAGTTTTCTTTTAAACACTTCCAAGACAAAAGCATCTGCCAGTTTTTCTCTCTGGGGATGTATGCAAAATGAACTTAACAGTTTTAAGGCAGGAGAAAACCTCACATCTAAATTCATTCATAGGACAGAAAAGGGCCTAAGAGGCCTCTCTAGGGACAAAACCCTGCTGAAATTTTCCCCGACAACAGTGGGAGCTTTATAAAATCTAAGTCCAGACAATTTCCAATTCAAATGCCCAGCATAGCATGACCTTTGTCAGATCTATGAGCCCTAGATGCACCCACCATTTTTTTATTCTAACCAGCACAGACATTAGACAGGGCACTACTGCTAAGCAGGAGGTTGAATATTTGCATGCTCTTCTATTGTGAAAATGTAACAGTGACAGCACTGTGTCGAATTCTTTTCCCCCTAGAACTTTAACTCCATAGGAGAGGCATAGCTGACAGATGACTCTCCCAACATCTGTGTTATGTACACTGCACAGCTGAGGAACCTTGGATCACTGTCACGGCTTCTCGGAGATGACCTACACCTTTCTTATATCTACCCGTGATCCAAAAAGTAAAATAAAAATTTTAAAATGCTGTTTTTTGAAATGAAAAGTAAATATGGTAAGAAAGATTAACATAATTTAGTCATTAAGCTGTTCACATAGCAGCTCACCATATGTTGTATAAATGTCCTATACAAAATAATTTATCAGACCTGACACATTGCACATCATATTGTATTATTTAATATGCTTACTAAAATTTCATGGATCAAGCGCCACTTCTGAAAGCCTACAGAAAGCCCTAGAAAATGTTTCTTCATCTTCCATGATTTATTTTGATTATCTTTTACAGCTACATGATAAAGTGGAACTTGCAAAATTACGAGGTTAAGGTTTACAGAGCTATCGCTTCATATACTAAAATATAACAAATGGCTCCATGTCTATACAACATTTCACTTGCATTTAATATTCAGAAGCACACTAAACTAAGCACATTGCTTTCCACTGCATATTTTAATAATTTTAACTGGTTGTTTCAGTAAACATCCTGATGCTCTAATGCAAAGTTCCATTGGGAGAGAGAAAGAGATCCTTGATAGAGACTGAAGAGCTACAAATTACAAAACAAACTAAAGCAAACAATTAACATGTGATGCACGTTGACCAACTCAAACCTTTCTATATAGAAATACATTAATTCCTACACAGCAGCTGAAACATGTGAATACTATTTTTAAATGACTGAGATTTAAAATGTTAGAATGGCAAGCAACTACACCCAGATAAATGGACAAAATTCTCTATCCAGAAATCTCAAAACCACAAAAGTAATAATGTGTAAGAATGACTGCCTGGCACTGGCAAGATCTCTGCCTAAATAGAAAATTAAAACAAAAAGTCTGAGCAGGAAGCTTGTGGATAATAGTTGTTGGGTAAGCAATGGGATTTGTTTGGAAAAAAATGCTCCACACTTAAAGAACACACCAAACAGATAGATATGGCTAGAAAAATATTTAGAGTGAAACCATGCATTAATTCCATCGAGGACCATTTTTCTTTTTCTTTCTCAGACCACTCATGTCAAAGGAACACAATAAAAATGAGACAAAAAAAGTAGTCTGACCACTCTTTTTGGACAATAATCAGATTTTTCTGTTTCTAATAATAGGATAAAGAAAAACATATTCCTGTGTCAGATAATTCATTGCAATGAGGTCATTAAACACTGTATTTGGAATGGAACCTGCTTGGCCTATTGCAGTACCTGTCAACCGGTCAAAGAAAATCTTCCTTTTTAAGCTCCGTAAGAACCTGAAATATAGTTTGAGTTTTTATCTTTTTAAATTTTGTGTACCCAAGATAGTGGGCTTGACTGGGAACACACATTGCTCAAATGTGTTGAAAAATGAAGGACAGCTGCATTGACACCACGTTTTACGTTAATGCTGGAAATGGCCAATGTTCAATAGCCTTTTCATCTGTAGGAACCTACACTTACTCTGTGGCTATTAGTTATTGTGCTCTGCACCAGTTGTAGCGACTTAATGTGCATCTGCAGTCCACAGAAGAAGTGCAATGAAGAACTGGATGTTACCAATACCAACAGCACACTGGTATGAAGCTCTGCCATCTCCTAGCCAGCCACAAATGGAAACAGAGATACAGGGTTTCCTTATGGATGTCTGGGTCCTCAATTCACAATGAGGAACTCCAAAACACCTTTTATATTAATTCAGTCACAGAAGTGAGTATTACCCCTACTTTGGTCGTAATTTTTATGTTGTCTTTGAAAGTTTCAGATAGCTGTGTTACAGAAGAGACTACCTTTGCTATCACAAGGGTCTAACTCAAAGAAGTACTTGATGACATCCTGCTTTCTGTGGAAGAAAAACCTGTGCTATCTTAGGACATTTTCCTTCAGAGTTGAAGCTTCTGGAGCTATCTGGGAATCAATGTTATCAAATCCTTTCAAGACAGAATCACAAAATCATTTGGGTTGGAAGAGACCTTTAAGATCAAGTTCAACTGTTAAGCCAGCACTGCCACGTCACCACTAGAGCCACGTCCCTCAGCACCACATCCAGGCGTCTTTTAAATACTTCCAGGCATGGGCACTCGACCACCTTCCCTGGGCAGCCTGTTCCAGGGCTTGACAACCCTTTCTGTAAAGAAATTTTCATCATATCCAGCCTAAAACTTCCCTGGTGCAACTTGAGGCCATTTCCTCTTGTCCTATCATTTGTTGCTTGAGAGAACAGACTGACCCCACCTTGCTACAATTGCCTTAGAGATAGTTGTGAAGAGTGGTAAGGTCTTCCTGCAGCCTCCTTTTTTTTTTTTTTCCTCGAGACTAAACTACCTCAGTTCCCTCAGCTGCTCCTCATAAGACTTGTGCTTTAGACCCTTCACCAGCTTCGTTGCTCTTCTCTGGACACACTCCAATACCTCAATGTCTTTCTTGGAGTGAGGGGCCCAAAACTGAACACACTATTCAAAGTGCAGCCTCACCAGTGCTGAGTACAGGGGGACAATCGCTTCCCTACTCCTGCTGGCCACACTATTGCTGATACAAGCCAGGATGCTGTTGGCCTTCTCGGCCACCTGGGCACACTGCTGGCTCATATTCGATCGGCTGTCGACCAACACCCCCAGGTCTTTTTCCACTGGGCAGCTTTCCAGCCACTCCTCCCCAAGCCTGTAACGTTGCAGGGGGTTGTTGAGACCCAAGGGCAGGACCCAGCACTTGGCCTTGTTGAATCTCAGACCACTGACCTCGGCCCATCAATCCAGCCTGTCCAGATCCCTCTGTAAAGCCTCCTGACCTTCAAGCAGATCGACACACACCCCCAACTTGGTGTCATCTGCAAACTTACTGACGGTGCACTTGATTTCCACATCCGGATCAATGAAAAAGATGTTGAAGAGGACAGGCCCCAATACTGAACCCTAGGGGGACACCGCTGGTGACCAGCTGCCAACTGGATTGAAGTCCACTCACCACCACCCTCTGGGCCAGGCCATCCAGCCAGTTTTTCACCCAGGGAAGAGTACACTCATCCAAGCCATGAGCAGCCAGTTTCTCCAGGAGATTGCTGTGGGAAACACTGTCAAAAGCTTCACTAAAGCCTAGTTGGACAATGTCCATAGCTCTTTCCTCATCCACTAAGTAGGTCACCTTGTCATAGAGGAAGATTAAGTCAGTCAAGCTGGACCTGCCTTTCATAAACACATGCTGAGTTGTATCTAAACCTTGCAGGCCTAGATGCATATATGCAAATAGAGAACATTCACCCGAAAATAATGTCCTTTTCAGCACCACACCCTGACCTGATGCCATTTTGCCATTTCGGATGGACAGCAACAATTCCTTAAATATCTTATTCAGATGAGAGAGATAAAGCAAGGGACTGAAGTTCAAGAATTCTCCAGCAAAAACCAATGAGATTGTCACTATCAATCAGGCTACTGGATATCCTGGTGTGTGCAGTGGAAGCGATGTCATTCATACCACCACATTCAAAACACTATGAACACTAGAATTTAGAAAAAAACATCTATGAAACTGAAAGGAAGATAAAAATGCTTTAATTTCTGACAAAACAGAATTTTGCAACCTAAGGTGTTTGCAAATCAAAATGTTTTTCCTACAACAGCAACAGATACCCACTTGGAAAATTTAAGCTTGCTGATAAGAAGTTCACTTACTTTGAATTCTTCATTTGAAGTCCATGGACAACAAGGATCCCATGAAACAGAAGCTGAAAACTAATGATAGAGTATGAAAACTTAGCATGCCAATGGGAGTTTGAAATCTACTTGTATGGGACCAATTAGTCAAAAAAACCCAAATGAAGAGGGCTTTTAACCATCACTGGATCTGAAGAAAACAGAGCAGTATTTTCCTGCTCCTCCTGCAGTGCTGCTGGTTTTTGTGGTAACAGTACTCTATCAGTCTAGTCTTAGAAAACAATTTTAGTAGGATCGGTTACTGTATTCCATATTCTTACAGAAATTAATCCTTACCATTATTTCGCTCAGTTTGAAGTATAATACAAGATTCTGAGATGTTCACATTGCAAATAGATGTGGTATTTTCACCAGGAACTTAAAGGAATAAACAATTACAAAATAACTCATAGAAGCATGTATGTTATTTTATTAAGTGATGTGATAAACTATGGGGCATATATCAGGACCAAAATGGTTGTAGTCATTAATTTAAGTAATAAATCACAGGTCCTGCCAACAATGACAGAAAACAGATGCTAACAAGAAAATGTATTATTTAATATCGTCATGTGTTATAAAAATGTAAGTGTTTAGGACACATCTTAAATTTTTATAATAATATGCATTTAATACATTAGTGTTTTGACACATACAAGAACCAAATTTATAGGTCTCATTCGGCACTTGCTTTCTCTTCTGTGAACACAGAATGGATTCCTGAGGGAAAAAAAAGCTCAAGAAGTGAATGTTTCAAATAGATGTTTGCCACAAAATCAAGCTGTTTGTCTTGCTGTCTTGAAGTAAATATCATAAGCACTGAATCTCATTAGAAAATGAAAACTAACATATTTGCCTTTATGTAGTTTTCTCTGAAAGTTCCCAGGAAATTCAAACTGTGAAGTTTACCTATACATATGGACAGCAAATGATCTTATCATTTGCTACAAAGTTAAAAAAATAATTCCATATAATCCTTACAAACAAAATGTCAGTACTGTATAACTCTTAATGAGCCTGTTAAGTTATAAAAATAGCAGAAGTTTTATTTTCCATTGTGTCTTATTATTTGTTTCCTACATCAGTTTAAATAATACCATGGAAGCTACAATGATTTTCGCCAACTGCATCCCTCGCAAAAATGCCAAAATCCAAACAAAATCTCTGCTAGTTATTAAAAACGTGAGCTATTCCATTCCTCCCATTCACAGCCACTTTCCTCTCAGGGCTCTGAAAGCTGGACAGAACAATAATCTGATGCAAGTAGTGACATCTGAAAGGGTAGGAAATGCAATTGCGCCTTTTGGCAAGCCCAGCCACACCAAACAGAGCCACTGTGCACTCACCTTTTCCTGCATCTCTGCTGCTGTACAGCCTGATTCACCAGGCCCCTCTGCAGGAGGCTCAATTGTTTCTAAGAAAATCACTGCTTTCTTTCCAACATTTTTTTTTTTGCTTTAAGGAAACTGTTCGGATAACAACACTCCTGTTTGCATTCTGTTTCACTTTCATTTTCAATCAACTCCTTCAGGTATCAGCACAGTCTCCTCCTTGGAAGTGCTTCACTCAATGCTTTAAAACACTTGAGGAAGCAGTGATCAGAGTATGGAAACTAAATTTTCTTCATTAAATCTACTGAAGCAGATATTAAAAATGCATTTAATATACTGGGGATGGCTGGTGGGCATCACTGACTGTGACAGGCCAGTTACTGATGAGCTGCTGTCAGACGGCCTTCTCAGCAGGGATCTGTGTCTAAGGCTGCTGAAGGACAGCAATATCTTCCCTTGTGTGTAAGCTCTATTCATCTCCCAAGTATTTACTAAATCACAGACCTCTGCACACAAACCCAGTGTTTCAGCGCATGCTAACGAATGATGGATGGCCTAGTCAATTCGTTATGTCCTGAAAGCGTGATTTCCTGCCATTCCAATCATCAAACCTCTAGAGCCTTCAGAGCTGATCAGTCCTGGAGAATATATTTTGCAGGCTCTATTAAAGGAGTAGAGGTTCTTTCCATTCGTCTCAAACTTTTTTTTTTCCCCCCTCTGGCTGATTTAAAGAGAACTCCCTCCTTCCTGCTCTTTCCAACAGCACCACTGCTACCACTGTTATCTCCGTAAAGTATTCAGGGCGTGAACCGTTACTAAGTTAGCAAAACAGCACTCCTGGAACACTATCCAGTTAAAAAGACAGATTTTGTTTGTGACTACTATAAAACACAACAATCTTTTATTTAAATTAATCTATACATCTTTATTAAGTAACCTAGACAACCTCCCAAACATTTTGTAACTTAGCTTCTCTGATCAAATACCCTTTACAGCAAAGGAGTGCTCCAAATAACTCATTTTCTTTGTATCTGCCTAGTGAAACTTAGCAGAGTTCTCTTAATTGTGTTCCTCCTAAAAGCATAAGCCACTTAGGAATAAACTTTCGATGTTCCAAAGACAGATTAGCTGTCAAAGAAACAAAGCTTCTAGATTTTACCCTTTTCATAGCAAGGTAATATACTTGACAGTCTATTCTATATGCTAGAGGAGAAATTTTATTTAGCTTACCTATCCAATTATCTATAGGCTCAGAATACACATACTTCACACTTCTTATTCTGAAACAGTGAGCTTCGAATGAGTTAGTCCACAGCTGCTGAAGAGTTAGTTGTCTACAGTACAGCACAGTTTTTGAAGGTGGTGTAACACATACGAGTAAACCTTGGGGTAAATAAGCATTTGGTTGCTCTGAAATGCAAAGACCTTGGATTTCTCTGCTTGCTAGGTGTGATCCAGCCATAGCCAGCACAAACCAATCCACACTGCCCTACCATTCACCTCAACCTTGACCTGGAGATTAAACTCACTTTTATTGCACACAAAGGTCATCTGTGTTAGGTCAAAATTCAAAGTCCCTTGTCAGCTAAGGTTGATATATTCCAACCTTTCCTACTCTAATGCATCAAATTTTTCATGGTGAGGTCATATTCAGCAGACAGTGTATTCAGCAATTTATTGTGCCATTGTAATATAGCCCAGAATATGATTGTCCAAAAAACAACGCATGAATAAAATATTTTCCCCTCTGATGTAGCAAATCCCCTCTGCTCATAAAACTCTAGCCTACACTTGTTTGCAGGCTTCAGAAGAATGATACAGTACGGAACTGTTTCTGAAATACAATCAAGAATTACCATTTTTATCATCACTGTCTGCTAAGTACAAGCAACATGAATATAATGGTATCCTAAAATCCACCAGCCAATTAAAATGCACATATGGTCAGCGTTAAAACTTCCACTTCATCCTTCCTTAACAACCACCATAATCTGGCCCTTAAATCTAGAGACATCTGTTGGTCTGTCTGATGACACCAAGCTTGCTTTAGAATGATACACTCTGTAAAAACAGTGCCACGAGACTTATATTCCTATCCTGCTGGTGATTATCACAACCATGGAATTTGTGAAGTGACAAAAAGTACAATCAAACTAAATTTCATCAAGTGAAACAGTAATGCACGCTGTGACCAAGACAACTTCCCCAGCTCTGACATATAAAAGGATTTTCTTTCTTTTTTCCTCTTTCTTCCTTTCCTTCTTTTCCTTTCTCTTTCCCTTTATTTTTATCTTTCTTCCTTATTTCCCTCTTTTCCTGTTTCCTTGATTTTCCTTTTAGCTTCTCTCTTTTTATTTCATCTCCCACTTTTGCTCTTGCATTTTCCCTTTTCCCTCTTGTCTGTATTTTTTCTGTTCTTTTCTGTCCTTTTTTCTTTTTATCTTTTCTCACTGTATTTTTCTTCTTCCTCTTTCTTTCTCTCTCTCCTTCTTTTCTTCTGTATTAAACAAGAGCATCTAACACACAGCTACAACAGATTCAGTATGCATTTTCAGATTATAGGAAACTAATTTCCATGTCTGCTTTAAGAGGCCTCCTCCAATCCTTGTATTTCACCATCAAATCTTCAAGAATAAAGGATTGGCTTCTAAGTGGCTTGTATAAATTCCTCAAGGCCAAAAAGGCTTTGCCTTTACTCAACCAAAATGAATTTCACAAGTGTAATAAGTCCTGTTCTGTGTGATTATTTCTTTTTTATAAAATGAACTGTACTCCCATATGGTAGCACTTCCCATATTGGAAGGGGAAAAGATTAAGAGAGAAGGAAGAGACTTATCAGTACTCAAGAATTCAGAAAGAACAATTGTAATTTTTGTTGTGTATTTCAAGCAAAATTTCAAGATTAACCTTTCAAATATGCATTTTGCTAGGATGGACATGTGTCATAATCCTTTTAAGAAAGAGGATGTTTTACACTTGTAAAAATTATAACAGAAAACTATAACGGACTTCCCTTAAAATTAACTTTCAGGTGAACACGTGCTTATACATGTAATCTACTTTTCAGTTAACAGACAATGCACAAACAACTCAAAAAACCCCGTTCTATCTCTTTCCAAACAAATCCAGAATGCCCCCGTGTCCTGAAGACCTAGAATTTACACATGCCAATGTAAGAATTTTCCATCTAAATCCTGTCTGTCGGTAGTAAAGAGCCCCAAAACGGAGCAAAATTATATTTCCCATTCTACTCTGAAAGCTCCCACTGCTGTCAATAACTAGCTTTTAAATAAGTGTCTTATGTTTAATCTAATCAATAATGGAGGAGACAAAGTTCTTCTGAGTTTTATGATGATTTCGTTAGTTTCTGTCACACAATACTTTGTATTACAGGGGAGGATTAGTATCCTTCCTATTTAGGGTCATAGCATAAACAGACAGGTTTTTGGCCAGATAGACCAAATCCAACCAGTTACAAGCTCTTTAAGGCTTGTTTGGTGGCATTTAAGTGAAAAGAGAAAATCTGTATTGCCCTCTGGTTTAGCCTATCAAAAATGTAATATCCTACAGTACATTTCCTACAAAGGTTCAAACAGTGAGAACATCTTTCCAAAGGGAACAATATCAGTCAGAGCTCACATAATTACTTTGTATAGTACATTTTTATTTCATTTTAAGATTAGTTTTGTATATGCTACATTTTATTGTAGGTCATTTCTGAAAACTTGTGTGTTGTTAATTTTCTTTTCAAAGAACAAGCCCAGACCTCTTTCT
Source organism: Bucorvus abyssinicus (assembly GCA_009769605.1). Lineage (NCBI taxonomy): Eukaryota > Metazoa > Chordata > Aves > Bucerotiformes > Bucorvidae > Bucorvus > Bucorvus abyssinicus. The sequence continues at coordinate 6,626,963 of CM020042.1, forward strand.
CATCTCTTATTATCAATCTGTTTACCTGTGAGGTTAAATGCAGCTTGAAGTACCTAACAAATTTTAAATTATATTAGGCTTTTGAGACATATAATAGACAAAAACAAGCAGTAGTGTAAAACTTTCTCTACTCTGAAGTCTAACATGAAAGAACAGAAAAGAAATACAAAACTTTAACAATTCTACTGTTCTCATAGCTGCTTTAGCTATATGCACCAGATTGTATAAGCACAGTACATTAGTGCAAAATATTGGCCACTTCAAAATAGACCAATGGCCATTTAACATCTCCTTCCAAGCCTGCGCATCTCCTACTAACATCCACTTTCTTTTCTCTCATGAACTGGTCTACTGAAATCGATGAGGTGGTTTTACAGGCAGAGTATGAATGTATTTCACTGTTAAGTACTGATAATACAAAAAAGCAGAGGAAGCTTAAAATGTGCCTTTATACTTTCTTTTTTGTAAAAGAACTAAGTTTCTAGCACTCATAGGCACAAAGGCAACTTTCTAAATGAGATTTGTTACATCAGTGCTTGCAAAGTAAAGCAAAACAGCCTAGCTCCTCTGCTTTCCAAAATTACTAACCAACTAATCAAAAAAGCAGAGAGAGCAGGTTACAAGAATCATGTTAGTTTTGCTACCATGAGAGCCCTTCCATGCAGAAGAGAGTGCAACCAAAGTGTCACACACCAGTAGGTTGCCTGCTCATAGAAAAGATTTCTCTGCCTAATGTACCTGTGCTTGACCCCTCAGCCTAGAGCTCGGTCATCCACGTCGACAGTTAGCTGCCCTCTGCTCTTGAGCTTCACTGTCCTCCTTCTTGGGTAACAGCAGCTCCAAGGAGCACTAGAGTGGAGGACAGAGAATTCTCTTTCTACCCTCCACCAATCTCCAGTCTCCATTAGCAGCAGGTATCAGATCACAGAAACAGAAAGAAACAAAAAATTAAAAGGAAAAAAAAGAGGGAGATGAAAGAAAGGAGCAGTTCTACCTTTCTGTTCCCATTGCAACCATCTTGAGGTTATGAGTACTGCTTGATAATCTAAGCAACAGCACAAAAGTGGAATGAAATTACTCATTAAAAAGACAATGACACTGGAAAAGAGGAATAAGAAAATGTTATCTCAGTTTAAGTGGCTGGTAAAACATATAACATTGATGCCATGCGTTTGAACTTCTTTAGGGCCTTTGTTTCAGTATGAACCATCACCGAGAAAGTGCTAAAAATGGCCAAATAATAAACATATTATACTTTCCAATTTACATTGTGAGACATTACCATGCAGATACATTTTTTTAAAACGAAAAATCTTGTTGAGATGCTTTCCAGGCCTGGTGTTGTGTGCATAACTTGCACATGCATAACTTGATAAGCTCTGGGAACAATGACTGTGTGCATTCCAATAATCAAACATGAAGTTACAGATGTTGAAAACAAATATCGATACTTGAACATCAGGTATATCAACATGAACCTGTGCATCACATTTTTCTCTTGCTTATTGGAAAAAAAAAAGGAAAGGGGGAGGAAGTTCTCTCACATTTATGCCCTTACCTTTCTGCTGTAAGAAAAGCTCTTCCTGATCACCAAAATGAAGCTTTGACAGAAGACACACAAACAGGACAGTTCTTCTTTTAACAGATGCATGGAAGAAAAGCGAAGACCTGCACAGAGCAGCTGCTATAAATTTTAATACTTTGAAATCCTAGTACTTTGAAACTCTATAAAACAGTTTGCACTCAGGGCTCAAAAAAGAATGCTTCTTTTACAGAAATAACAGGTAAGGTACTGAAAGGGAAGTTGAGCAGGAGGCACTAAGTTTGTTTAACAATTTTAAGTACAGAAGAGAAACAATACAGGCTGAACTAATCGTGCTATGGAAGAATATAGCGCTTCTAGATAGAAACAACTATGTCTCATAGCAGTTCAATACAAGAACTTGAAAAGTATGGGTTTTGGAATCTCCAAAAGAAGCAAGGCTACTGGGGCAACCTGCACTGTCAGAAAGTTTCTGGAATCCCCAATATAATGTAGTGTGAGAAATCTGAAGACTCAGAACAGAACCAAACCAGGAAAAATTCTGCAGAATAGAAAACAAGATCGTACCATAAAGAATTGGATCAGCAAACCCTACACCCTTAGAAAGCTTGGTAGAGACCAGAGGAAGATTCAATCAAGAAAACTGTAATAGTCAATAAAAATTTGACATGAAGAAGAGCAGCAAAATATTTACAAGGTATAAATTTGAGAAGGGTCCAGTCATTTGTCAATCATTTTCTGTGGGTAACAAGCTTCATGAAAAGTTTCTGAAGAGAACCTCTGTCATTTTCTCCTTGGAAACAACTAAATTGAAGCAGCAGAATATCAACTTGGGTATGAATCAAACCCTTAGAAGCTGGACTTTTCTGGACAAGTTAAAATAGTCTCTGAATACAGCTAAAAGTTTCAAGGCCTAACCTACATCTTGTCACCATAAATAGGTAACGCTACGGTGATTCTTATAAAGATTTCACTTGCTGGCAGCTCTAACTAGTATTTAAGAGAGAAACAAGCACTGAAAAGAAAGAGATTGTACCTTTCTCAGAGTGTTTCCTGCAATATCCTACAGTTCCTACAACTAGTCCTACAATGGGTAACGCAGTTTAGACATTAGTTCTCATTGAGAAGAACAGTATCACAGAACATGAGCCCATGGCTAAAGAGAAGGGAGAAGAATAAAATACAGAAGTAACAAAGAAAAACACAAATTATTAGCAAGTAGATAAATTCAAGTGAGAAACAAAGCAGAAAATGTGGTAGACTTTAGAAGTACACGACACAGAACAAGAGAACTATCAGTCCAGTGGTGTGTATGTTAAGAAGTTTGAAGGAACTATGTATCAGTGATCCAATACTGGCAGAGATTTATCGTGCTTAGTGCTCAAAATTACATTTTGACAAGCCTCAGGTCATGCAAAAATCCTGTTGCTAAACATGAACATAATAGAAGACAAACGCTAAGCATGTAACAAATACCTTAAGAATAAATAAGGAAATAAATACATTGGTAACTGCCAAGGATGGAATACAAAGTGCACCACTAACAGAAAAAGAATAGCAATTTAATTTCCAAGTTTCCATTTTCGCAAAACAGCTGGATTTTAAGCAAAGTAGGCTAAATCCATGCTGTCTGTAAGGCTGTAAGATTGTAAAAGAATTTCAAAAACTCTCAATGCTTGTATAAAGATACTTGTAAACAGCATCAGAAGCAGTCTAATTTTGGCTATTTGACATTAATAAATCACATGGCAAGACCCTTTTGAAGCAGTAATCTCACCTGCTGAAGTAGTTCAGTAAAAGTAAAGGACAAACTACCCTGTTAAAATTGATTAAGATTCACAGGTCCTGTTGGCAGCGAACACATAGCACACCTATAAACCCTAAACTGTGGCAACAGTTTTATGGAAATTACTCTTTGGGAGAAATGGCAGAACAGAAGCAGGCCCATAACAAAGTGTGAAAGATACTGTATACAAATAAGGAGCATAAACTGTGGGCCTTCAGGAAACACAACATACAAGAGAGGAACAAATAGATAAGAAAGTAGTAGGAAAAAACCCTGAGCAGATTAATGCAGAAATCCAAAGACTCTCAAGATCTATGTGGCAGTAGGAACCAGAAATACTTGAAAACTGTCAATTTATGTACTGCATTACCAGTGGAATACTGATCCTTCCCGGGGAAAGATTGAAAGCGCAAGGTGAAAGCAGCTATTATGGATGTTAGTACTTTCCAGTTCAAATCAGCAACTGTTACCATATAATAATGACAAACTGGTTATGGACACCTTCATCACACTGCAAGCGCCATGACAGATTCTGGAGTATTTTCTTAAAAAGACTGAATTAGAAAGTTGGGGTGGGTGGGGTGGGGAGTTTGTTTAATTTTGGTTTTCATAAAGAAAAAAGTACCCAAAAAGTCCATTCAGATTCTTCTCATCCTAGAAGAGAATGACACAGGTTCTAGATTATAAGAAACTTACTCCACAGTTATAAAACACATCACTGAGAAGTCTCCCCTTTTGCACTTAAGATGTCAAACAAGTTTACAAATCTCTGCAGCTGGCCTCTTTTACAAGATGACAGTTATAGAGATGGCCTGTTTTTCACGTTATAACACGTAGCTATTTCAATACATGTCCCTTGCTGCTAAGGCAAGCAGTGGCCTTCGAATGCATCATTTACTTTTTTTTTGCTACTTCAGATATTTATTCTGAGGGTCTTCTGCATCTGCCCTGCTATGAGAAATAAAGAAGATGACAACATGGAAACGTCACTTGCTGAGGTGTTCACTGACAGGAGACATGCACACCTCCTCAAAGTATACTTAAGATAGACATTTTTAACAAAAGATATCAATACATTCATCATTCAGATAGAAGATTTTAGCCTTCTCCCAGGATGCATAAACAAAACTCAGGAGAGGCCTACAAGTGGAGTTCAGAAGAGGACATTCTCATCTAATAATGTGGATAACAAGATAACAATATGTTAAGCCAGGAAAACCATGGAAGCAACTATAACTAATCTCTGCTTCTCAGTGTTCACCATACCTGAGCCAGCTGCTTTATAAAAAACGTATTTTCCTGATATAACTCTGCATTGTCATTAGTATGTAGTTTTTCAGGAGACATCAAGTTCTGAAGCCAAGGAGCCAATGGATCTTTTGCAGCATAAAAAGAGTGGATGGAAAAGTAAAATGTTTCAGCAGAAAGGCCTGATCCTTTTCTGACAAACTTATTTTCCCTATTACAGACACTCACGTGCCGATGGCTGTGTCTTGGAAGCAGCTTCCTGCACATAGTGACTGACCTGGCAAATCAACCCAAATTTTAATCTTCTTTCAAGACAGGAGACTAGAAAAAGAGAACATGTGCATGTGTGTGCCTGCATGCACGCATATATACATACAAACACTCCCTTCTAATTTCCTTAGCACCAAAGTGGTAAAGCCAAGTCTAAGCTCCTTAGACATATGTCGTCAGAGTAAGAGGCTTCCCAAGTTGCAGAAGCACCGTGCAAGGTGAGCTGGGTTCCCAACAACACAAGCCAATGTGCTCATTGAACCAACCACACCGCTTTAGCATCACTCCTTCTCTGTAGCAGGGCTAGTCCCTCAGCTTGATTTTTCACTACATTACACATTTTCCTGAAAAGCAAAATATTTCACTGGACAGTTTACAAGCCTAAGTTAATGCTGGCTCTTCATTCACTTACTGTAAGTTACACACAGCTTCAGTTTCCTCAGCCACAGTTGTGGTAAGACTAGCAAGGCTCGCTCAGGAAGCCTGGGAACGATTTTTTGGTTTACTTCTCTCTCTCAGCAAAGTAAGCACAGTAGTTAAAACCCTACAGTCTTCTGTATTATTTCCACTCCTTTCCCCACAGAACTCAGTTTGGTTTTCTCTCCAATTCAACACTAGTAACCCTTCCTCCAAATCTGAAAAAAAGATAAAAACCTCGCGACAAGTCCTTTACAACTCTGTTGTTGTTGTCAGAAAGCAAATTTTGGCAACACAGATCAGAGCATGGAGCACATCCTGTTACATACACCTTTCTATGTTAGCTTATGGTCATTTGCAAATGTCTTTGACCATTCTGAATTCAGCTCAGGCAAGGAAGCAGATGAATGCTTACAGATAAGATGATCCATTTTCCAGCCTTCAACTGGAGCACAGCACCGCACGTGATGAGTTTACGGGTCTGGAAAACCATCTCCCTAAGCCACATGGGCAGTGGCACTGCTGGCCAGATTCCACACTTGGTCTCAGGCAGAGGAACGGTCTGAGCCTTAAGGCTTCACTCATGTAAGAACTACTTGGTGTCTACAAGCCTCATGAGGGACCTGAGCACTTTTACTTGGATGTGTGGTGGGGAAACGCTCTTTATTTTGTGCCACTACTCAGGTCACAGAGAGTGAGAAGCACTCTGCTCCTAGCAGTAGCTTCAGAAAGCTGTCGCTTGCCGTCGATGACCGTGTGCGTGTCCAAGTGATTTTGTACCATGTGGCGCCTGGAACTGGGGGCAGCGGCTGGAACTGGGGGCGCGACCCCCTACGGCCCCTCGCCCGCCCGCAGCGAGCTCACAGGCCGCAGTCGGGGGCCCGGGCCGCCCGCCCCGCGCCGGGCAGCAGCCCCGGAGGGCAGGAAGCACTTACCTAGGGAACTTCTCCTTCAGCTTCCTCAGGCTCTGCCGGGTGGGCTGCACGTGGCCCAGGAACTGGGCTATTTCATCGTACTGGGCTTTGCTCAGCTTCATGCCTCGCACCGCCTGACCTCGCGGCGCCGGGCCTGTGCGGCAGCGGGAGGGGCCAAGGGAGCGGGCTGCGCCGCTCCGGCCCCCGGCACCGTGGCCGCGGCGAGAGACAGAAGACCAGTGCGGGTGGCGGGGGGGGCGCTGCGGCAACCCTGGGCCGTCCTCTGACACAAGCCCGGTCCCGAAGTAGCCAGGAGCCGCTGTAGCAGCCACTTCCCGCAGCTCCGCCCCACGGCACGGCCGGGGCGGCGAGAGCCGCCTTTCCGCGCCGGTCGGCTCTGCGCAGCCGCGCAAGTGGCAGGGTAGTGCGCGGCGCGGCGGAGCCGCCGTTCCCCGACCGGGAGTGGGGCGGGCTTGGGTGTGTTGCCACCGTCGTAGAGAGCCGCCCTCTTTTGCCTCGCCTGAGAGGGGGGCAAGACGCTGGCGGCTGAGGCTGTGCCGCTTTTATGTCCTACAAGCCGCTACTTGCGTTAACGTTAGCGAGGGCGGGAGGAGCTGGCGGGGCGGGGGCGGCGGAGGGCGGCGCTCGTGCGGCCTGAGCGCGCCGCGAGCGCCGGGCGCGGGTGCCCTTGGGCTGAGGAGACCGACGGGCGCTGGAGCGGGCCGGGGCCCTTGGTGTCGGCCTTCTGCCGTGAGCGGTTTCCCTGCCCGGGGATGCGATGTGTAAACCCTCCTGTATTACGGCTGAAAGTACAATTTTCACGGTCCTTCCCCAAAGTCACTTTGAAATGACTGTTTCTTGCGGTTTAAAGAAAAAAGAGATGCTGGAGCCGTGGGGCTGGGGCTGTGGATCCTGAGAGGGCCCGAGTGTTACCGGCCTGCAGCTTTGCGCATGCACAGAGAGATGGCTCTCGGTAAATTTTAGAAGAAAACGGAGTTTGTGCTTGAATTTACTTCAAAGTTTGTTAGGTCTCAAATAAAATATTATCATTTAAACATCAGTAAAGATGTTGCAAGCCTTACTTTATCTCCTGGGTGTTTTTAATAACTTTGAACCACTCTAGAAGATGGGTATGCCCTCTTATAAAAAACATCTAAAAACTAGAGGTTTTGGAAAAAAATAACCATGCATTTGACTGAGAAATATAAATATTCCCTTTAATTTCAGTGTAATTGCATTCACATGCTATAAACTGGCTACTGGAGTCCTAACCTTGAAGTTTCAGGCACTTCTTGCATGAAATTTGCTTTAAATCTTAAGATCAAAGATCTTATTTTTATAGATTTTAGTTTCTGTTCACTTGATTGCTCTTTTGAAAGATTTAGGATCCCTTTTAAAGTGCTTTTCTGCATCTTAACCAGAAAATTTACAAACTTTCTTGCAAGAGTAGAAGATCTCCCACAGTATTGTACTGGAGAAACTGGCTGTTCATGGCTTGGTTGAGTGTACTCTTCCCTGGGTGAAAAACTGATTGGATGGTTGGGCCCAGAGAGTGGTGGTGAATGGACTTCAATCCAGTTGGTGGCCGGTCACCAGCGGTGTCCCCCAGGGCTCAGTATTGGGGCCTGTTCTCTTTAATATTTTTATCAATGATCTGGATGTGGAAATCAAGTGCACCATCAGTAAGTTTGCAGATGACACCAAGTTGGGGGTGTGTGTCGATCTGCTTGAAGGTCAGGAGGCTTTACAGAGGGATCTGGACAGGCTGGATTGATGGGCCGAGGTCAGTGGTCTGAGATTCAACAAGGCCAAGTGCCGGGTTCAGGCCTTGGGTCTCAACAACCCCCTGCAACGTTACAGGCTTGGGGAGGAGTGGCTGGAAGGCTGGCCGGTGGAAAAGAACCTGGGGGTGTTACTTGACAGCCATGTGAATATGAGCCAGCAGTGTGCCCAGGTGGCCAAGAAGGCCAACAGCATCCTGGCTTGTATCAGCAATAGTGTGGCCAGCAGGAGGAAAGTGATTGTCCCCTTGTACTCAGCACTGGTGAGGCTGCACTTTGAATAGTGTGTTCAGTTTTGGGCCCCTCACTCCAAGAAAGACATTGAGGTGCTGGAGTGTGTCCAGAGAAGAGCAACGAAGCTGGTGAAGGGTCTAGAGCACAAGTCTTATGAGGAGCGGCTAAGGGAACTGGGATTGTAAACAACAGCTGTAAACAGCCTGGAGAAACAAAGGAGGCTGCAGGAAGACCTTATCACTCTTCACAACTATCTGAAAGGAGGTTGAACAAGGTAGGTGTCAATCTGTTCTCTCAAGCAACAAGTGATAGGACGAGAGGAAATGGTCTCAATTTGTGCCAGGGGAAGTTTTAGGCTGGATATGATGAAAATTTCTTTACAGAAAGGGTTGTCAAGCCCTGCAACAGGCTGCCCAGGGAAGTGGTTGTGTCCCCCTCCCTAGAAGTATTTAAAAGACGCCTAGATGTGGTGCTGAGGGACATGGCTTAGTGGTGACCTGGCAGTGCTGGGTTAATGGTTGGACTTGGTGATCTTAAAGGTCTCTTCCAACCCAAATGATTCTGTGATCTGGAACTTTAAGGAAAAACGAATAGCATGAGTATGTTGGCAAGGTCAGTCATTCAGGAATGTTTGTGAGTCTGGTTTCTCATTACACGGCAATGCCCAGTGAACCCTTTTTTACTTGATCCTCCATGGGTTTTGGAGAGTTTTGTGTGCAGCCAGGAGCCTTCCTGCAAACAGGTGTTTCTGGTGGTATGGCCTCCTAAATATAAATGTTTGAAACTCATTAGTTGCCTCACAGTGAAAGAAAATACAGGGAAGCTGAGCCAAATTACAGATTCCACTCCTTACTCAGAGACCAAGAACTAATATGTGAACTTGAAAAAAAAGCATTATTTTAGAGGAGAGTATTATTTACTGTAAAAATACTTTATTTTCTTTATAAAGTAGTATCCTTAATAGTAGGAAGTATGTGTGTTTGGGAGGGAAGGGACCGTTCCTTTCAATCTGATATCCACTTTAACATCCCATAAGGATATAGTTTTCTTGGGCTGTAAAAAGGGTCATTTTCCCTTGTCTTTCTGAAGATGAAATTTTGAAATTTCTTTTGAAATAGATTTAAAAAAAAAAAAGTTATATGGTCCTTTACTACCACTATTGCTGCTCCTTTAGAAACAATCAATAGTGCTGCTTTAAAAAAAAACAACAAACATCATCTTGCTGTCTTTGTTGTGGGATAGCTTCCAGTGAAAGTGTTATTAAAAACCATGTTGCTATCTATAACTTCTATCTCTGTTCATTTCATTTGTTCACTAGTACATGTTCTTGATTTTTTTTTTTATAAATCAGATGACAGTCTGTCTACAATGCGCAGAAATGAAATAGGTTAGAACTGCAGTATGAAGTTAGCAGTCTATGGACCAAACTACAGAATTCTGATGTATATATTATGTATCTATTTGATATGTTTTGTTAACTCTCCTACCGCAACAAGGTTTTGTAGATTTCAAAATTATTTAAAAAAACAGTAAATAACCTAGCATGAATGTTCACTGGAACCAAGGAGCTAACATCATCCTGTCATAAGGATGTAACAACCCCCAAAGATGCAAACCACTTCCTTTCATTGCAAATAAGCGTTTTGCACGGCGAAATGCAAAACATAGATGAGAAGTTCTGTATGTGAAGCATTCTTTGCAGATGGTAGTTAATACAGAATTATTCCAATGAAACACTCACAAATCTAATGAGAAAAAGATGAGATGTGCCTAGCAGGAAGAGTTAATTGAATACTTTTTTCCCAGCAATCAAACTGCCATTGCAGTTTTAGAATATAAAACAAACAGGAAACAACGTGGAGTTAAGCTGTGGACTTCTGTATCGTAAGATGTTGTAGATGATGGAAGTTTGCATCAATTCATTAAGCAACTGGATGAAATATGTAAGAAAAAAAAGCATGAAAAGCTTAAATTTGCCTCTGGCCTTGGGAGTCTCAGAGCGGCAAATGCTTGGATGCTGGGACAGTGTTCTCAGGAAGTAACTACATGTTTGCTTTGTTCTTACATTGTTTCATTGCTATCTGCCTGCAGCAGCTGCTCTTGATTTTTGCCTTGGGGTTGGGTTCCAGTCCATCTATTTTAGTAACCAAGTTTTCTTTCAAGAAGGACAGAACTAAAGAGAAAGTAACTATGGGAAAAACAAAGTGTTGGGAATGACAAATGAGCGGGGGAAAAGGAATAGGACGTGTAAGCTATAGGGGAAGACAGAGCAAAACACCTGTCAGAGGACTTCCACTCATGTCCATCATGCCATGCAGGTTATCTTGGCCATAGCTGGTGCAGGACAGTAGGTAATGGGCCCTTGGTCTGTTCATTTTGTGTTAGTTGATGGTTTAACTGTGGTATTAGTAAGTGTCTCCCTTTACCTAAAGAAGATGATTGCATAGTGTGATTTACAGCCAAGTCCAGAGTTAAAATACCATTCAATATTCTCCACAGAGCTTAAAACCACTGTGTTTTGAGAATACGTAATTACAGTATGATAGTATGAAGAATCAATTCATGCACAAAGTGCAAATTTTGATTTGATTTTTATGACCTTACAACTATCTTTTCTTTACCACTCCATTTCTTCATAGACACAATCTCTGGTCCACATTGCATTCTGTAACTAAATTAATGCAAAGACTGCTAGCGGTCATGTATATTTTCCAATCTATTGATTGTAGAGGCTCGTGTCAGGAACCACAGTAAGACTAGAATCTTATTTGCAACTGATTGGTGTGCTTGTTACACATTTCTAATGCTTGTAGTATACCTACCTCATTCAGTTTGGTGCGCGTGCTCGTACAAGTATTTTTCTTTATTTTTAATATATTTTGTGTGAATTTTTTGTTGTGAAATTCAGCTCTTCTTATTTGACATTTTTGTATCATAAGAAAAACTTGAGCATGCTTCCACTTAACTTGGTAACAACTGTATCTGTAACAGGTCTAATAAACACCTCTGCAGGATACAGTTGTTACCTCATAAACAAGGAAAACCCTCAATTTATGATCTCATTTATATCCATAGGTTTTAATGTACTTTCTGAAAGTGATTGCATTGTGAAACAAACCCTGATATCTTCAGTATGTATTAAGCAAACAAATAAAACAGGACCAGTTGGTCTATACATCACTGTTAAACATTAACTGTTTTGCCAATTCACAAGATGATAAGCCACCATAAGTTTCTATTTCTTTCCCTAAAAGTGTTCATGGAATTGCTTGATACCACAACAGCGTGAAGAATATGACAGCGGTAGAATGATTATACAGAGCAGAAAACCAGTTTAAAAAGGCAGGCAGGCATTGTTTTCTTTCTGTGCCTTCAGATTTGTCCCTTGTAATCACAGAAGTCATTGAGGCAAATTAAGCTGCTTTTCTGTACTGTTAGTATACCCAGTATAGCTTTCTTTAAAATACTTATTTGCTTGTTGAAGTAATTTAAAAAAAACCAAAATCTACATTAGTAGAGTCTTTTGAAAACACTGCTTTGTATGCATGGGGCCTAATCTATGGTCAATTGAAAGTCTATCAATTTTACTGCACTTGGGCCACTTTTATGGTTCTAAGCTGCATGTTTATGTATTTTCTGTAACAAGCTGTAAAGGATTTTCGAAAATGATGAGTTACTTAAAAATCAATTTCTATAACTGAGACGGTAACATGCCCTCAGTGTTCTTACCCTGCCACTTGACTCCACGGTTGTTCTGCATGATGAAATTTCTGGAGTTTGGATTTTCCGTTTTAAGCTCTCAGTAGGTCAGTAGTCAGACACAGGAACTTATATGAAAATACCTTTCTGGTTTCAAATTCAATTATTTATAGTTAATTTGCCCTCTTTGACTGTATGTGTTAAAATACCATTAACTACTGCGTGCTGCTTTTCCCCCAAGGGTTGTCAGCTTCATTTGCTGACAGAGAAAACCCTGTAACTGTGTGATGAATTAGATTGTTTTCTGTAGGACCTTTGCCTCATTTGTGGCAGAATTTAAGTGAACGAAACAGGAACTATAGGAAGAAAATTTTAAGTGTAGAGATAATTTGACTGCTGCCCAGGAAATAGAGATTCTGTCCTTGCCTCTGTTACAGACTTTTTTTGTAAGCTTAGAAGACATTTGATGGAATTTTCTTTCCATGTGGCTTTTTTTTTGACACAACATGCATGTTATTGTGTGCCAGCCATCTAATTTAATTACATAGGTACCATAAGCTTCTGGCTGAAGAGATCATCCCAGTCTGCTCTGGCCAGTTTCAGCATAATACCTGTGAACTGGTATTACTGCTCCTGCTGATGTTGTGTGTACATCGTTCGACAGATCAGCTGATCCAGCTGAAAATTTAACATGCAGAAAAAACCCCCTAGAAATACTATTTTTCAGCTAAATGAATTTGTGCATCCAACTCACGGAACAGCCTTGGAAGTGCCAGCACATGTGAGGAAATAGGGGTGCGTAGCCAGAGGCAGCAGGGCCACCTCTTTCTGTTGATGGTAGCAGAGCCTTGGGGCATTAACCTCACAAATTAGACATCTAACTTAGGTGCCTGCCATTAAGCAATATGATTATCCTGCATGTGTTCTGCTAAGAATTTACATTTGAGAGCATCCTTGCACTAAATGCTAGGCACTGCCAATGGAACTGAACTTACTGGAAGTTGTTCCTTGAACGTCCAGTGTACTGAGCACAGTACTCAGAAAAATCAGGTCCTAGGTGTATTATGCTGGAGAGCCCAAATCAGTGAACAGTTTGGGCCTAAATCTTTCAAACTTAATTTCTCTCTGTCACGGTTTTAAGATGGCCCCGGCCGGGCTGAGCCCTTTGTTCTCCCCTTCTCCTCCTCCCCGAAGCGCGGGAAAGTTCTCCCGCCCCTTTCGGAACAGCAGCGCCCGCCCTCTCGGTTCCTGACTGGGAGGCGAGATGCTCAGACACGCCTCCGCGAAGGAGCGCATAAAAAGCGCAGTTTCAGACCCTCCCCCGGGCTGGCCGCGGCACTTTCGATTCTCTGCGCCGCGGGACTGCGAAGCGTCACCCGAGAGAGAGAGAAAAGCGCCCGCCGTGCCCTCAGTGCCCCCGGGGCAGTGCCAGACTCCTTCTGCGGAGCAGGTAGACCTTTCCGCCCTGTCCATCACCGGCGGGGGCGGCTTTGGACTGAGTTTAACCCGATCAGGGGTAACACTGGCTGTAAGCCCCAGACCCTGCGTCGAAGGGACAGAAACCGCTGCCGAGGGGAAAAGCGACGAGGGCTCTAACGGCTCCGCCCGGGGCTCCCGCAGCCCCGCGGGGAACCCACAGGCGGTCCCTGAGGGTCCGCTCCGTGCCCCGCTCCGCAGAGGGCAGAGCCAGGAGCCGCGGGGTTCTGCCCCCGGGGAACTGCAGTCTCCTCCCAGCTCGCCCGGAGGAAGAAGGACCGCGTTCCTGCATGGAGGTTTGCTCTAGGAGAAGTTTTCTCGGACTGAAAACTTTGCGAGGTGAGGGACAATGACTCCCTTCCCCCCCGCCCCGGCGGTGCGACCGCGTGGCGGGTTCTTTGTGTGTGAGCGGGAGATGGGGGTCGGGATGGGAGGCTGGGTTATACCTGTAGGTGCCTGTGGATGTGTTTATCAATCTCTCCCTCTCTCTCCTTCCAGCCCTATCGGTATTTAAATGATCGCTTTATGGTTTAATTGCGTTCACCATTAAAACGCTTCTGTTTCTCACCCCCCTTCAGTTCAGCCCTGTGTGTCACATCCCTTTTCCTGTGCCTAAACAAAGCCGAACGAGCCGTTCAGTTCTTTTGTGTAGGTGTGGGTGGGTTTACCTTGCCTCTAAACCGTGTAGTCGCGAAACCTTTTCGGGTAGAACAGCCTCATAGTTTTAACCCGTGACACTCATACACGTATATACGCATAAAAAAAAAAATCTATACACACATACACAAAAATTTATAAAAATATACCTGAGAGAGAAGACGTTTTGGAAATACCATTGGTAATATATATCTTCATGCTAGTGCTTATGCAATAAGCTACTATCGTAATGAGCTTCATTAGAGACTGTGTATTGAAATTAGTAAGACTACTTACTTATTAGTAAGACTGACTTAGTATGTGAGATATGGACAGCAGGCAGTAAAGAATAAGTGAGGCCAGATTTTGTACAAAATTGGAAATTAAGAACTGTTTTGTAGTGCAGATAAACAGAAGGACTGAATCAAGGGTGTACACCAAAATGGATAGTCTAATGTCCAAGTTTCTCGGTATTTGACATTGGAAGAGCCATGTCGCACTGTGTAAATATATTAAAACAAAATTAACCCACTTAAAATACTGCTACTCTAGTGAAAGAAACACTACCTTTGTGATAGATTTTATTGTTTTCAGTATTTACTTTTTATTTTTGCTAATTAGCAATTTTTTTGTCCCTTTGCATATATTTCCCAAGCGCTGTTGTGAAACAGCAAGGCTCTGCTGAATTGCCCAAGTTATTTTTATTAACTTGTTGGAAACACAGTACCTTGGAGTAGCTAACTAGCTTGTCTCTTTTTATTTTCTTATAGCCAGAAGTATTTGAAATAGAAATGTAAATACTTTACAAAGATAAAACTAGCTCCAACGTTGTGCTTTATTGGTTTCTAACAAAACCTCTGAAAGAGGAACAAATTCGATCTGAATGTGAATTGCAAAAGAGGTAACAGATTAGCATTAACTCTGTGACCTGTTGATGTATCCAGTGCCTAACAAGTGGCAACAGAAACGTAAATCTGTAAAAGTGTGTGCTGTTGTGGTCATTTGGGTCTTTTTTCTGGCACCTTCTTTTACTCCCACGCAAAGGAGCTCAAAGAGTAAAAGTGCGCTTACGTAGCTTGTGGTGACACACCAATGCTGTTCGACTTTGGTGGGAGCCGTGTGTGATTTAGCCAACCTGAAAATTCGGACCTTATTATGTTCAGTCTGGAACTCTTTAAGACTGTAACAATTTGTAGGGGACTTTGTGTTATATTGCATCAGATAAATTTGGGGGAGGGATGTAGAAGTAGATTAAGGGTGCTTTTTAGAGATCATATAGTCAACCAGATCAGATATTTGATAATATCGGATAGAACTGCACTGTCTCATGCTGAAATATTTCTAATTTGTTATTGTAGATATCCATAACAAAGTTTTCATAGCCTCCATTGGTAACATGTTCCAGTATTTTACTTCATTTGATCTTAGAAAGCTTTTTTTTTATTGCTTAATTCCAAGCCTGTGGATTGCAAGTGAAACCACATACCTTCCTCTGTACATGTTGAAGAAAGGGGAGAATGATAAATCACTGGCTTTTTTTCTTCTTTCAGGATTATTGTAATGCTGATCTACATCTCCTGGTTTTGTTTGGTAGTGTATGCAAGCCCAGTTATTTCAGTCCTTTCTTGTAAGTCATGTTTCTGAAAGGGTTGTCATTTTTTTTCTCTCATCTTAAAATCCAGTGCAAAAACTACTTCAGCTGAGGCATTTCATTTTGCTGAGTAGAATAAAAAATTCTCATATTTTTCTAAGCAAGATTCCTGTCTGCAATTTTTCAAGTTAAGTACTGAAAAAAATGCACACTGCAAGTTTGTTTTCTGCCTTTAGACACTCTTTGGTTTGTTACGCTCGCTCACAGAAATAGCAGCATTAAGGGAAAGCAAAGTATTTCTTACTGCAGTGGATACACTGGTCTATCTCTCATAGCAGGGGATTCAGCGTACAAAGTATAAGAAAATAAGAATCCGAAATACTAATGGGCGAACACTGTGGTATTTTAGATATTTTGCATGGAAGTTTGTAATAGCATTGCAGTTTCTTGAGTCTTCCATTTCTTCTGATACCCATTCACTCTTTCTAACACATGTAAAACATATTTGACGTTAGTAATAATGGAATGATTAGGCATGTTACTGACATCAAGGTTTAAGGGACTGGGTGACACAGGGAATTTATGTTCCACTTTAATCCATTTATCAACCTCCTCTGGGAACTGATTTTAAATCTAACTCAAGCCATACCAGTTCAGGGGTAAAAAAAACCTGCCTAGTTCAAGAGCCTGAAAAACATGTAACTGTATGAAATTGTTGTCTAGGCTCCTCCCACTTGCCTCCGTGGTTAATATAAACCATATTAATGGTTTATATGGTGGTGTTTTCTTTGGAATCATATGGCCACTTCTTCAGACCTGATTCTTTTCAGTTCAAGAATGAAGAGAGAAGATGATACAAATGGATTATTTGAGCCACTAAATAAGTGAAATATAGAAGTATGTAATTCCATAGAGTAGTAGCCATTAATGGCTTTGCACATTAAATAATTTTTCATTGCCATTCTAAAAAGAAAAAACATTTTCCTAGATTAATAGTGCTTTTGGTTTTTTTGGTTTTGGTTTTTGTTTTTTTTTTTTTGGTCAGGGAGGAAAGATTTTGAGTGTATTTGCATTGTGCAAATGTCTACTAAAACCAGTTGCTTCGAAGCTATCCGAATGGGCAATGTGGGTTTTCTAAAATTAGGCAGTCCTGAACTAGGTTGTCTAGGTTCCCCTGTAATAAAACTATTTTACCCTTTCTGTCCTGTAAACTAAATGAAGCTGCCACTTGGTTAGTGATAAGTGATATATAGGACCAGGTTCTAAACTACTCTAGGGTGAATACAAAATCATTTAATTGGAGTCAAGGTGATGTAAGCAACTTCAGAATCAGGCACATTGTACAACTTATACTGATGTAGTAAGTTACCTTTATAAAGTAAGGAATGGTAAGAGAAAAATTATTACCAGTCCTTGATATTTGACATTGGCATTCAGGCCCACATCTGGAGAAATTCAACTCGGGAGCCATGTATTTTACATGTTCAGTCAGAATAATTTGCTGCCTACTGTGGTGCCAATCTTATGGTTTAAAGATGAAAAATATGCTCCTATTAGTCAAATATTTATGAGCAGAACCCAACGTGTTTAAACCTTGTTGACCTTTCCCTAGTTATGACATATATATCATCTCTTGGTTATCCTTACCATTGCTTTGGTCTGGTAAAAGTAAACCAAGAGGTTAAGTAGTCCCTAAGGTTAAGTTAAAATGTAGACTACTGCCATGTTGCATGGCTTTAATATACTTAGTGCCTTTCACAGCAAGTTGATGAGATTGCTCAAAGCAATGGAATAGCTTGCTAGATGATGCCATTTAAGAAAAAAATTCGTTTTGAAAATGAGTTTAACTGTTTCTATATTTAGTGTTCTAATATTGTAAACAATGTATTTGATAGTATTTCTATTAGATGTATAAAGCCTAACTTTAGTTTTTCTGTTTAAGCAGTCATATTCAAACAGGGTTTAAAATATAATCTAATTTGCTAATACATTTATGTGTTCTTTCTGATCTGAGGCCAGAAGGAAAGCCACTGTGGTCATTTAGCTGATTTCCTGCATAACATATGTGGTAGGGATTTCATCAATTAATTGCTGCTTGTAATTCAGTACCTGTGATTGAATTGGAGGACATCTCTTTAAAACAAAATGATATCCAAAATGATCTTTAAATCTTGATTTAAAATCATCCAAGAAATACAGACTCTTACTAAATTCTTTGTGGTTAATTACTTTCACTATCAATTTTAAGTACCCTAATTTGAACTTTATTAGCTTTATTTTTAATCACTTAGTTTTGCTATAGCTCGATTTCCTGGTTTTGGTAGGTTATATGATAGATACAGCAAAGTCAGTGTTGCTGCTCAGGTCACCTCTTAAACTGTTCTTTGAGAAGTTAAACAGATGAAGTTCCTTAAGGATCCTAACAGTAAATGTGTTGCTGATGTTCTTCAAAGGCCTTATTTAAGCATTTTCTCTTGTAGCCAGTGCTAAATCTTCTATGTACAAGGGTTGTGTGTGTTTCCAGAGAGCAGAATGAGGAACTTTGACTATGGTAGAGTAGAAAACAGTACAAGTTGGAAATATATTTTAAATAGTATATTCATGAAAGATTATTCTATGAGGTTTTAGGAATAAATAAATAATAGCGCATGCAATTATAATTTACCTGTAGATGGAAGTTACAAAGCTCTCTGGATTTTTTTGAAAATAAAAGGGTACCAACTTCAACAAGGTACCAACAAACACCTGTCATACCATTAAACAACTGAAATTTTTTCCTAGTTACATGTCTAGTTATTCTTTGCTGTTTATATTATTTTAAATATTTTTTAAAAATTGGGAAAATATTTTAAATGTGAAATATTAATAAATATATCTTCTCATGATTTCACCACCAAAACATTGCTTTTAACTCTCTCTCTAATTACAATATTGTCCTATGTAACTACTGGATGCTCTTTGGCAAAGGGAGGAAGTTAATTAAACAGGAGAAAGAGTATAAAATTAAAATTTAAGCCTGTCAGAAGAAGAATATCAGGAAGAACCCAAGACAAGTATCCAAGTAACATCTGGTGTCTATGAAGTTGGATGAGGCAGCTGAAGGGGCGGAAGTGGTAAGAGTGATCTGTTCAGTTTTTCTAGACCTATTCAGTAAAGGTACCTTAGAAGATAAAAGTGGTAATAGCCCCACTTGTTTTACATTGCTACATGGATCACAGGAGATGGAGGAGTGTTAATTATAATGAGGTCCGTGAGGTCTTGTCATTCCTTGTTTCTTCTTGCCCTGATGTTTCCACTTAGTGACCAGTACAAGCAGTGAATAAAGGAAGTTGATCCATGGACATTAACCATTCCAAACATACTGTGGTGAATTTTACTATGCTTGTGCTTAGGTGTCTTTTAGACAACTGTTGTATTAATTCATGTGCTAAGAAAGAATGTTTAAGCTGTCTTGCTATACAATTTTGAAGTTAATCCAACTGGAAACAGATGTGCTTGTTTAAAATTCCTTGAACTTTTGTAGGGGTTGGAATCTAGTGGTCCAGCTGACCATTTCTATGCTATCTGAATTACTAAATGTAATTTAAAGTGATTGAATTCCTCATGAAGATCAACAAGGGGAAAAGCAAAGTCCTATATCTTGGGATGAATAACCTTAGGCACCAGTGCACGCTGGGGTCCAGCAGTCTTGAAAGCAGCTTTACTGACTGAGCCAGCAGCACTCTCATGGCAAAAATGGCCAGTAGTATCTTGGGTTGCATTAGGAGGAGCATTGTCAGCAGGTTGAGGGAGGCGAGTTTTCCTCTCTGCTAATCCCTGGTGAGGCTGCATCTGGAGTACTGTTTGTAGTTCTGGGCTCCCCAGTACAAAAAAGATACAGACTTACTGGAGCAAGTCCAGAGTAGGGCTGCAAAGGGGATTAAGGGACTCGGGTATCTTTATATGACAAGAAGCTGAGAGAGGCTGAGAACCTTCAGACCTGGGAAGAGATGGCTCGGGGGGGATCTTACAAATGTGTGTAAATACACGATGGGAGAGAATGAACAAGAGGAAGCCAAACTGTTCTCAGTCTGCCCCACTGACAAGACGAGGGGCAATGGGCACAAATTAAAACACGTGAAATTCCATCTGAAAGTGAAAAGACATTTTTTTACTATGAGTGTGATCAAACGCTGAAACAGGTTGCCCAGAGAGGTTGTGGAATCCCCCTCTGTGGAGATATTAAAAAGCTGACCAGACACAATGTGGTTCGATTGTAAAAGAACTTTCAGATTAACATAAAGTTTTGAATTATGTTCTTTCATCACATATTTTGCAACTTCAAGACTCTGTACTCCTGCAAGTTACGGTTAATCAGTGATACTGGTGCAGCAACACCATAAGTATTTAGATGTCCATAAATACATGGAGGCAAAATAAGATGTTTCTTTTTCTGTGCTGAGGGAACTGGCAATACAATTGCTTAAGGAGGAAAACGTAGGTCTAATGGTAGTTTAGCTGTGAGTGCTTGGCAGGGAAGTTCTGCCTGCGCTCTGACTGGTAGGTCATATGATTAGAAGAGTAGCCAGACAGTATCTCAGTGCAGGGGAATCTCAAGCAATATAACCACGGAAGGATGGGTTTCTTTCTACCTTGAAACTAATTGTGTGTACACCAATGTACTTAAGGCAGTGATTTGCACATTGCCTGGAGAAAATAAATTAATAATAATAGAGGAAGATAAAGACTTCCAGTGTTTGATATATGTCCTCATGAAGTCTTTTCCAACCTTTAAACAACTTGAGTTTTGATCTGGGTTGTGAGTAGTGCTGTATATATGGTCATCATGTAGTTGGAACCAATAACTGCAGAACCGGTCTTTTTGTCATATTTTCCCTGTTACTAGAGTTGTCAGAGAAAGATGTATGTATTGTCAAGGACAGAATGTTTGCCTTGTCAAGTATTGCATACTCTCTGTACATGGCAGCCCTTAACTTTAAGCTGGTTTTAAGCATTATATTTTTCTGCAGTGTTTATTTTTGAAACACCATGTAGGCCTAATTTCTAAAGATCGGAACTGATTAATTTCTTATGCATCTTTGATTTACCACATCTGTGTACAATCCAGAATTTGCATCAGTAGGAATTTTTAAACTAATTAAGTCATTTTTAGAAAAAAAGTAAATACAATTTTAGGAAAGCTTCTATCTAATAAGCTTAATTGAACTATTTTTATACTGGACAGCTTGTAGGCCAGGTCAGCTGCCTGGGACAGAGGTAGGCATCATATGTTAGATGGTAGAATGGATATAACTGGTGTTGTACCTGCACTCTGTCCTTTTCAACATAGCTAATTGCTGTAGGTGAGAGAGATGATTTCCAGGACTCAGAAAAAAATGTTCAGAATACACTTGAATGTTTCTGTGCTGCACTTATTAACAACAGATAAGCATGTCTAAAGAGTACATCTTTACAGAGTGATACAAATGGACGTGAGCTCTTCTTTCTGTGCTTTGAGCTGGTCAGTGTAAGTCCAGCTCAGGTCCAGAAACCAGATTGCTCTGTTAGTGTGGGAGTATGTTAATGGGTGTTCTCGTTTGCTTTGTAGGGCTTATCCAGCAATTTGGGTATGTGGCTTGCTTGGACTACCTCAGAATGTGGATGTGTAGTATCTGTACCCATCTGCATAGACATAAATGCGAGTTAGTGAATGGGAATGGAGTTTTTACAGCTTTGGTCAAAAATAATTGGAGAACAGCTCAAAGGTTTTGGGTGAAATTTGATTGTGTAAACTGCAACTGAAAATGCAAGTAGATTAAGAATTTGATTATACAGTCCTCAGAAAAGCAGTTTGCGGTAAAGGTAATGTTAAGTGTTTGTGGCGAAGGTTAAAATTCCTGGAATGACTATTTGTAAAATAAAGGATTCCTTTTTAAATGCTAGAGCTTCAGCATTTTGTTTAGCTATTTCAGACTGCTGGTTTGGGGAGCTGGAGAACTGTTCCCCGGTTGTAGCAACAATTCAGACTGATAATTAATTGGAATATTTATTCGATTAGTTTACAGGTGTTTGCAATGTGTCTTTTACATGCCACGAAGCTTTTCTATGAAATTCTTTGAAGAGTTAATCCTTCCCTTCCTCCATGCCAAAACTTAGGTTAGTTTAAGGTTTTATGGAAAAAAAAAAAGTGCAAAATTGAGTTGTTCTTTTCCCACAATTTCCATATATGGTGGTGAAACTGTACAGGTTTTTACTGGAGTTTTTATTTCAAAAGTGAAAAAAAATAAGAGGGGGAAAAAAGCCACATTTTTTTATTTAAAAAATGCAAACAAAATCTTTGCACATTTTTGTTTGGTTGTTTAATCCCATTCCATCGTTCTTGACAGTGAAATGCCACAGAAAAGACCATTGGTTAAGGAAGTTTTAAGTAGTAATTATAATCTTCCTGTTTATTGAAGTGAAGGACAGAACAATGAAAAGGAAACTGCTTCAAATCAATCCCTACTAATTTAAACTATTTATAGAATCACTAATCAAAGCATGATTGATACAAACCTTGGGAGAATATAATGCTGCCGCTCATGTGCATTTATTTGCAAGTGGAAGTGTTCTTAGGCAGTATCCTAATGGTTAGCACTGCCGCTTATCTGGCACTGTTATCACATGTTGTAATCTTTACTGATAAACTTAACCCCAAATCAATAATTTCACAGACTGGGAAAGTAAACCAGTATATAGTCCTTTAGTCCTTTGAATGAGGGTTATATTAATTGACGAGTTTGCAAAAACAATATTACATTTGTCTTCTACATAATACTGCAGAAGTCTTGTAAATCCTTTAGCAATTTTTTCTAATCTTTTACAAGTTGTAAAATCATAGCTGAAAGGCACGCAGAAAAGGAGTGCACGAATAAGACATCTGTTATTGTTACATCGATGATGATATATAACCAACTCTGAAGTAATAACATTTTAACAAGGACTAGAGTCTTATCCAAAATGAGATCTTGTCCACTTCCACATCTTCATTTACTGCATTCATAAGAATGAAGTGAAGTTTGTAATTGGGAAATCTTATCAATTAGTGCTTGTAGGACATCACAGGTATGCAACAGTCTGGTTTAGATTAATGGATTTGCAGCCAAGCCATATCTTAACAGATAGGGGTCTCTGTAAACCATCTTCGAAGTACTCTAGTTGTGTGCTGCTTATAAACCAGTATTCACTGTTACTAAGCACAGTAATGCTGTATTTTATAACTTCAGCACTGAGAAATATATATACTATTAATGTATTTTCTAGTCCATTAAGGACAAGCAGCATATTATGCTCCATTTAATAAAAGATTTACAAGTCACTAGTGTGGAGGGTTATTCCAGTACAATTTTGGGGTGTAGATGCAGGTGTCTTTTAGAGACTGTGTTATTGTGTTCACTCTGAAACAAATTCTTATTAACTACATTTTAGTGTCACATAAGATCCAAAGTTTTAAATTTTCAGCTTGCCTGAAATTGATAGAAATCTACAAAACTGTTAAACAGTGAGACAGGGAATGACAAGGAATGGCTCCAGTGGAGAAGGAGAGATGCCCCATCCATATTATTTTATTTTTTTTTACCTATTGTCTCACTTTTCAGCCACGCATCAGTAGAAACAAGAACAAGCCATGGAAGAAATCTGTGTACTTCTTTCTTTCCTTAAGAGCCTTTTTGTTTAATCAACGGTAAAATGAATAATCATGTATTTCAGTATATTTCAACACTGATTTATCCAGTAACAGCTAGTTAGTTCTTCATTTTTGTTCCTTCACTGTGGAATTAATGTGAACTGAAGAAATGGGACCTGTACCATTGTTCTATATGATTAAGTGTGGAGACTCTGTCTTTATTCTAACAGCCCATGGGAATTGGTCCAAAAATGTCTATGGGATTTGGTCCAAAAAGCCAATGATTCAAAAGCTACCTGGTAGGGCTTTTAAAATTGGTACTTAAGCTTTCAAATTATCTGATTTTCAGTGCACATTGTGTTACTGATACAGCAGCATAATATTGTAATTCCTACTTTTGTTATTATTTATTACTTTAAAAACACCTTTGTCACTATAAATCTTTTAGGACTTTTACCAAGTTAGCTTCTTACTGGAATTAGAAAAATTGATTCATTTGCTCTTGAAGTTTCTGCTCTGTTTTTCTTTGTGGGAAAAGAGAAAGTGTATTGCTTTTGCCCTACTTGCAGGCAACTCAGAAGTGTATTGTGTGTGTTTTTTCTGCCCTTTACAATGAATCATGCATTAGTACTTATTAATACAGAGGCAATGTTTACCACAGTATGCATTTGTTTTCCTGCAAATGCATTCTAGTTCAGAGAGATATCTACTTTTTATCTTATAAAGCCAAGAAAATGTACATCTTTTTGTTATGCTTTTGAAAAGCATTGCATTATTGCTTTAAAAACCAGAATATACCTGCCTTTGTCTTTTAGAGGTAGTTGCAAACACAGCTTCACTTCTGGAAGAGCTGTTAAACGGATCCTACTGGAAGAGCACCCAGGAGTCTAGTATGTGTTTGGATATATTAGATATATTCAAATACTTGAAATATTGTTAGAGAGAGTGAAACACTACTAAGACTTGCTTAACTGTGGGAAATTGACTTCCTAGGTATAAAGTGGAGAACAACTGTTAATGTCAGAACACAGTTACGCATTTGTGATGGCTACCATTTTTTCAGTGTATTGTCACCAAACTTATCGGCTATGATGTTGTTCTGAAACTTGATTTGTAATATAATGAAGGCGTTTATAAATTAAGATTAAAAAAATGTCTAAGGAGACCATAGATGTTATTGAAAAGGAAAATATCAGTTGCAGGAGTAATGTTCTTCAAGGAATGTTTCAGGGAGTTATTTAATATTTTCATTAATGACACTGGCATAAAAAATATGTGCTAAAAACAAAGTGGTAGGTGTTAGAGCAAACAAGAGAGAGGCTTTCATGCAGAAATACCTGACTGCTGGGTGACCTTGAAGCATGTAGTAATATGAAACGAGATGAAAGTCTGTAATGTGAGGTGAAAATAACAAGAATTTCTGCTATAAATTGCACTTTTTTGCTGTAAATATATAAAGAGCTGGAGGTTCTTGTGGATCTGATGTATTTGTAGTAAAGTCAGGTAAGTATTAATTCCACTGTACAACAGTTTGGTATGTCTGAACATCACCTGGATTACTGTGGTGCGTTTCTGGATATCTGCTTTCAATAAAGATGAGATGGGTGCAGCCGAACAGAATAAGATATAGCCTTAAGGAAATTTAAGAGCTTAGCTTGCCTAGTCTAGAAAAACAAAGCCTGGGAGGTGGTGCAATAGTTACCTATGAGAACATGCATGGGCAATAAACTGTAAGGCAGGGAAAAGACCTGTGTAAAGTAAATTATGAAATGTGAATGGAAAAATTATGTTTTTACCCATAAAATGAATGAGATTCTGGAGCTGCCTTATGAATAAATGCAACAGAACCTAGATGCAAAAAATAGATGCAAAGAATCTAGATAGTTTCCCCTACAAACTTTCATAAATTTATGTTTCATGACTTTATGTACGGATTTATATGATGCGGTTACCTGTTACTCTGAGACTAGACTCTTTCAACTCTGGGTTAGTGGGAAACACCTTAGTTTCCTAGTTGTTATGTATGCAATCTTTATTTCAGTCTTTTTCTTTCTATTTCAGTAAATAAACACCACTCAACAGTCTTCAGTAGATAACACAGGCAGTTACACAATATAGATGTTTTTCCGGGTGAGGCATAGAGAGCTACTCAAAGCTGTTATGTTCTTTTCCTACTGCGTGACTTCCCTAGCCCTCAATGAAATCTAATCCCTGTTGTTCCATGAACTGTTCATATCCCTTTCTCATTTTATTCTAAGTGCACTGATGGATCAAAATTTACTTCTTTAATAGTATTTGGCTTGCTTTGTGCAAGAAACTCATCGTGAAGAAAATAGAAAATAGACCTCAGGTCTTCTTCGGATGCTTGCCCTGATCCAGAGTTCTCGGTTGTGCATGAATCCTGAGCTCCTCTTTCAAGAGTAATTTTTTCTTCATTCATGTTCAGTGACTATATGTTTGACAAAAACTTTTTTTTTTTAAAGAAAAAAGTTAATTAAACATTGTTAATTATTCAGATTCAGTACTACAGGTATAACATTTAAAAGCTTACTGATTATTCTTATAAAAAAATTTAATATAGAAAATTGTTCCTTCAGTTTCAGAATTCTGAAAGTAGAATGAACCTGTGGTCTTATTATACCATAATTTGCCTTTTAATTAGGCAGCGTTTTTACTTTGCTTGTCCACAGACTTGACTTTAAAGAAATACAGGAAGAGGTCTGTAGATAGAAGTATTATCTTTTATTAGACCAATTGGAATATTTGGAAAAGTTAGACTTGCAGGCACACAAGCCTCTCTTCCATGTGTGAAATAGAAACAACAGCAAAAGAAGAGCTCAGAACAGTTGCTCAGAGAGAGCAGACAGAGATCAATTCAACTGTCTTTAAAAGAAAAGCAGTTGGTACTTGTGCAAGAGACAGGATGATATGGGGCTGGGGGGAACAGGAGAGAAAGACACTTTCCTCTACAGAAAAAAGGTGTTGCATGTTAAACAAGGTTAGTCTGGGAGGGAAGGAAGTGAGAGTAAAATGTGCTGTAAAACTACTCTCTGATATCCACCATTTTTGGCATCCAGTAGTTAGAAGTTTTGCTTACCAAAATTTCAAAGATGTTTGTAGGTTTTACCTGAACATAGGGACATAGTGTGCGAGCAGAGAGGAAAGAATAAGAAATCAGAATCACAGTGACTTGTGAGAGCTGTTTACAGTCCTTTATAGACTGAGTCAGTTCACTCTGCTATGTGGATTTCGCTTAGTTTTACACACATTGTAGCTATTGTAATGGCAAGTTTCTGGGATAAACTGTATTATATTCCTGAAAGTGCAGCTGTAGAATTGAAAGATTGTGGTGGTTCTGTTGAGACATTATTTACTACAGTAATAATAGAGATATGTTGTCAGATTTTACTTTTCCTGCTCAAATATGATCTTCATCCATTCAGTGTCTTTGGACTGCACCTAGGATGTTTCTGATGTTGAGTTTTCTGAGGCTGGAGACTGTGAGAAGGCCAAAGTAGTTCTTGGAAGGCATCTTCAAAGAGGCACCTTCTTCTAGAATTGCTGATAATTGGGTAATGATTTTCTCTTTAAGTACTAAGTACAGTGTTATCTGCAAGCTGCTATTTCCACTGTGATGCTCAGGTGTTTCTTTAAAAGAAACATGATCTTTTTATAGAAGTGTACTTTTTGACTAAAAATCTTCTTTGGATACTTGATGGTTCTTTGGATGGTATGAGATTTTTCTTCAGAGTGATTGGGATGGCATCTGAGGATGCCTAATCTCTGTGTATGTGTTGGACGGTTCCAGGTTTATGGAGTGAAGTTTGCTAGTCTGTTGTTTTCTGGCCATTTTAGCTTGTAGATTACTATCTTTGATGGTGACCTTAATACCTAGGAAAGAATCTTAGTACAGGAATATTTCAGAGCCAGTTTGACAAAAGAGTCACAATTATTGAATTTATGATTGCAATTAGTGAAGCAGTCCTGTTTTCTGGTCATGGTGGTGATGATGATGATGATACGTCTTCTAACATATGGACCTGGTAGTACATAGCTAATGGTGAGTAGTTGTTCTTTTATTTAGCTGTGAAAGTTGCTGCTTCTGTTTAAGAGTTCTGAAGAAGGGTTGTGTGCCCAAAAGTTTGTTTAGCCTGTTCAACGATGCCAGCTGCCCTAATCCTGCCTCAGTCCTTAGACCATCTTGGTTACAAAAAAGTGCTGTGAGAGAAATAAAACCTTTTTGCCTTTCAAGCCTCCTTTTTCTCAGTTTATCTGCACTCAAGCTGACCTTTGCTAGCTCTGTTTCTAATTCTTCTCATATAGTCATTTTTAGTAGACGATATATGTTGTAAGTAACCAAGGTCAAATTTCTGAGCCCTTGTATGTTAACCCAATGATTTCTAGCTCCCTTTAATCCTTTCCTACACCAGCAGCTGTAGTAATAAGGGTCAAGGGGCTGCTAGGGATTGAGGTCATTAGCTTTTGGGTTGTGTTTATTCATTTTGTTGGTGCTTTTCACTGATCGGTCTTAATGGATATTATCCATTCAGTTGTATGGTATTAGAACAGCATTTGACCTCTGCAGCAACATGAATGTTTTATTTTTAAGTTTATTTTACATTGTCTATAAACTGGATGCTGCTTTTTAGATAAGGACAGAAATTGTCTTTCATTTCATTATGCTGAAATTGTCTTTCATTTCATCATGCTGTGGACTGTCTGTATATTAGTTTGAATACCTCAACATTCATGTGTATAAAGTTGGGTCCTGCTGAAGGAATGGAAAGCCTCCATTGATTTCAAAGAAACCTTTTAGGGCTCCCATTGATATTAATGATAATTCAGTGGGAAGGGACTTGGATCCGTACTGTTTGCAACAAGT
This sequence comes from Bucorvus abyssinicus, assembly GCA_009769605.1. Taxonomy (NCBI): domain Eukaryota; kingdom Metazoa; phylum Chordata; class Aves; order Bucerotiformes; family Bucorvidae; genus Bucorvus; species Bucorvus abyssinicus. The sequence goes on from CM020042.1 coordinate 6,655,085, forward strand.
AAACTGCTAGGGCTTATTTTACTGCTTAAACCAGCACCTTTATCATTGCTTCAGCATGTAGTTATGCCATAGTCATCTTTGTTTGGTAGAACCATAAGAGTACACAGCCAGAATCCTTGGATCTATTTCTATTTTGTAAATGTGGCAAAATGGTGAATGCACACTGTTACATACTGTACAAGAAAAATGGAGAATTCATGTCCATCAGTTTGAGTCTTCAGCTGCTCCAGTATAAATGCAAAGCTAAACTGTTAGATTCGTTTCTGCTTGGTTTTCTGTCACTACTACCCAAGGACAGGTAAGGACAATAGAACATAACCTCAAAGTTGACAAATTTGCGCTTTTATGAACTTAAGCGGAAACAACAAATCACATGGTAGAACCCTCACTGACTCTGTCATGCTTTTAGCACTCTTTCTTCTCATGTAGTTAAAACAGTTTGGTTTATGCTTTAGTGTTTGAAATGTTCTCAGCTGCTACTGTTGAGAAGCAGTTTCTTTGCAGTGAGGAGGAAAGAGTTTATCGGATTTGATGTTGCTTTTAGTGATATGGATGCTTGCTCACTAGGTATTGTACTGAAATCAGCTAACTCATTTCATTAAGAAGTCCTTTAGGTGGTAGTTATATTTGGTTACCACTGAGTTGATGTGGATCTGAACCAGAAACACAGAAGTGAAAGGCCTTCTATCCTACTAACAATTTCCTGAGCTTTCCATTCTCCTATATTAAGAGGGGTTTTTATAGAGTGGAAAAATGCCCCATCATAAAGCTGTAAGGTTAAAACTGCAGCCCTTCTCCCTTCCCCAACACTCCTGGAACTATGGATCTTGTTTGCTGTGGGAAGTGAACTGCAGGAGGAAGCCAGATGGCAGCTGTACTGAGCTGCTGCTTTGTTGTGCAGGATGGGTGCCCCTCCTCCCTTCTCCGAAGCAAATGTTGATTCACGAGTGAGGGGTTTATATATCTGAATGAGGGATTCATATGAATTTTTTTTAATGTCTGCTCTTTTAGTAGTTTGCAAAAGAAATTGATCCTGTGTTCGTAATAAGAAACAGTTTGAGCTGTATATGTGGCAAAGTTGTATAATTTTAAGGTGAGCCTTCTAAAATGGTACACGTAGCCGTGGATATTTTATTACTCTCAGTTAAACTGCCTGAAGTGCTGTACCAGCACAGCATGCTTCTTGTAAAACATATTCCAAAGACAAAAATTGTTTTATAATTTATTTTAAGGTAAAATATCATTGTTTCATCAGTATTTCATCTGGCCTAAAACCCCAGAAATTGTTAAAATATTTTTAAATTAACAAATTGCTAGCCAGAGAATGTTCAATAAATTATAAGAGGAAGGTATGTTGGATGGGCCTGATTTACTTCATAGACTCTGCACCAAATCTTTCAGTGGTTCATGGCACTTAAAAACATTTATCAAAATTCTACAATACTTGCAGGTTAATCCTCAAGGCTGATTTTTTTTTTTTAATTATTATTTTAATTTCTTCATAAAACAAATAGTGTGGAACTTCATATACCTTTTAACTGTTGGCAGACATGTTTGATTACCATTATATTTGTCATGCAGAACAGTTAAGAGTTTTAAATTTCTAAGTGTGCCAAATTGGATCTTCAGCTAAGAACACATACATACATAGTATAAGGTTTGGAGGATGATTAACTAGACCTTTTTTTCTTACACCGATTACTAAGATCATCTTCTTGTAAATCCAAGAACAATGAGTTGTTGTAACGACAGGAGCTCAGCATAAGCACTTTTTTCTAAATATCCAGTGCTGAATTCTCTCTGGCACAGTTGTCAACAGCATATTCCAGGCTCTGTCTTTTGCCATAAACTGCATTCTAAGCACAATGGAAGTAGCACAGAAACGTAAGAATTAGAAAATTGTGTTATTAACAAGCTGCATTTTTAACCACCACGGGGGATTTATTTAGACTGCCTAGTGTGCAGAATGTGTTTTTTAATGTAAATAGCTACTAAGAAAAAAACTCAGATCTTCAGATGTATGTCAGAAATGCGCCTTAACAAAATATTTTTAAGAATATGTAAAAAAAACCAATAATGTGGTTTTCCCTGCTCTTTTCTTCTTCTCTTTCTTGCTGTCTTTCTCTCTTTCTGATGTCAGTTTATATCTTTTATAATGCAGATATAAGATGAGAGAAAAGGAGGAATAACTCTGTAGTACAGGTGGAAACAGTTAAAAGGACTGGGTTGGAATGTTAAAACTGATATTCCTCTGTCTCAACATACCACATTAAAAAGTGGTTGGGGTGCCTGGCATCTTCATGACTAGTAATATAAGTAAATATCAGCAGTATTCAGGATCATTCAGAATTGATGTGCATATGGTTTATATATAAATATAAATAAATGATTACGTATTATATGTCTTTGTGCATATTACAGATACATAATAGGCAGACATATATGTTGAAATCTATGTTTCACATCAAACCTCTACAGTATGCTTCATGAGGGAGACAAGACCCATGTGTTTTGCAGAAGCTTTTAAAGCTGTTTCATTTATTTTATTAGCCTTTAATGAATGTAATTAGAACCCAAGTAATTAAATGCAATTGTGCTCAGTATGTTCCTGTTGTAAATTGCCCTAAACAATGTGCATGGTGTGAACAAATTTGTGGGATTAATAGAGGATAGATAATGTTTTTGGATAGTATTTCACACTAAACGGCCGCAGAGAGAAACAAAGAAGCTGGCGCAGTGTCATTAATCTTAGTCAACTGGCAGTTCTGGTGTAATTTGCATGACTTAGGCAGTGACACAAGATGGGGCTAGCTTGGGATGGGTGTTAGATCACTAGGATACGTATGTATTATATTTCTTTTTAGTAGTCTGATTTATAAGTAGAAAGAAGTTTCTTTGAAGAAACCGATTCATTCTGGTTTCATCTTTGTTTTTATCTTAGATTAATAGAATTACTGGCAGTATATTGTATGTGTTCCTTTGTTTTTATAGTTAGCATATTGGTTTATGGATATTAAAAAACATCTGTGCATCCTTGTCAGCACAGAAGAAAGGCAGATGTGCTGTGATTGGGTAGTGTGTTGCTAGTGGAATAGATTTTTCTTTCTTCACTCTGTCTGATGTGTCTTGTTTCCTAGCTTAAAAAAAAAAAAAAATTAGGATACGGTAAGATACTTCCAAATTAGTTTCTGAAAAACCTCATAGAAGTTGTAGTTAGAATATGCATTTTCATTCCACATTCCCTTTGTCCATATTGCTTTCTAAAAATCATTGAATGCATGTAATCTGATTGAGAAGAAGTGTAACTCAAAAACTGTAAAATACTTCTTACATTTTTGTAGAGTAATAAATTTTCACAAAATAGTAGTAAACACTGTAGTTAATTTTCACAAGAATTTTTAAATGCCCTGGTTTGGGTTAGTTTATATGTTCTTAAACTTACAGTGGCTGGAAATGTCTGTCAAAGTGAGCTGTTTTGCTGAAAGTCTGAACAGAAATATTCCATTAGTTTGCAGAATGAGTCAAAATTAATTTGAGTCTTGTTAGATGAGTATTCCTGTCCCAGGCCCTAATATTGCTTTCGAAGCAATTCCCATAGAAAGCTTAGGTTTCTGTTTAGGTTATGGTCGCATTTATGAGAAAAGAGACAATTGTCCAAAACCCATCTTGTCCCATTTCTTGACACCAAAACCTTCTTATAAACATATTTAGTTGTATATTATCCACTGGTGGTTTTGACTGAAAACTGTGCCAAAAATGCATGTGCTGAACTTATTCATGTAATATTTCTGGAAGTCATTATTCTGGTAAATACGTTGCTTATGCACACCTATTCGTATGGTTGTTCTGTGTTACTATGGTGTTAACTTAGTTGTGTAGTATAGTGGAATGGTGAGTAAACTGGGGATCTTCAGAAACCCTTGAGAAATTGCAGTCCTGACAGATAGACAGGAAGGGATTCCTGCTTCGGCAGTATCGGTGGATCTTTTAATTATGATTTTCCAACACAGGAAGATCGCACTTAACCAGGTCTGAGATGGAATGAGATAGCTCAGTTCTGAAGATGTTTAGCCAAGTAGTTCCCTGTTGTGTGCATCTATGAGCTATGTGTATTATGTTTCTAAAAATACATATTTAATCAAAGTTTTTCCATCCATTTTAAAATTGTTTTAAGTGGGTTGATAATGATAAAATGCTTATGTTTATATCACTGCATACCAAACAATATTTTAATCGTACTTTAAATACTGTAAGCTAATAATCCTGTAAAATAATTAATAGTTTACTACAGCACTGACTAAGCACTGATGAATAGCCATGTTTGTCTGCTGACCATGTTGAAATGCAAAGTGCTGATGGAAGCATTGTAGTAATGATGGGAGGCAAACAGGTATATTCCACTGAAATGTGAAAATAGCACAATTTTTACACAAAGCTTTATATGGTAAATGTAACAACAAACACTGATAATGAAAACTTTTGGCCACCTAAACCTTAAGCTGATTTGTCACTAACTGTCTTGTCTCCTGAACTGGGAGTCAACAGTGCAAAAATAACTGAATTTGGATTAAACGTATTAATAATTCTGCCTTTGAGGAAAAAAGTATTAGCTGTCTATCAGTAATGATGAAGCATGATGGCATTAAAATCAATTTGCTTGTAGCAATTTGGGAAAATATGAAATGTTTAAAATATAGCACATCTTCTACTGTGGATTTTAGTACAGAAAAAAGCGCCCTTTTCTTGTTCCACATGGTAGGACAGTAGAATAAAGTAAATGGCAACTTCTCTGAGCCCAAAGAGTAGTGGTGAATGGAGTCAAATCCAGCTGGCGGCTGGTCACCAGCAGTGTTCCCCAGGGCTCAGTATTGGGGCCTGTTCTCTTTAACACCTTTATCAATGATCTGGATGAGGGGATCGAGTGCACCCTCAGTAAGTTTGCAGATGACACCAAGTTAGGCGGATGTGCCGATCTACTTGAAGGTTGGGAGTCTCTACAGAGGGATCTGGACAGGCTGGATCAATGGTCTGAGGCCAATGGTGTGAGGTTCAACAAGACCAAGTGCCTGGTCCTGCACACACAAACCCCTGCAAGGCTTGGGGAAGAGTGCCTGGAAAGCTGCCCAGCAGAAAAGGACCTGGGGCTGTTGGTTGACAGCCACCTGAATATGAGCCAGCGGTGTGCCCAGGTGGCCAAGAAGGCCAACAGCGTCCTAACTTGTATCAGCAATAGTGTGGCCAGCAGGAGTTGGGAAGTGATTTTCCCCCTGTGCTTGGCACTGGTAAGGCTGCACCTTGAATAGTGTGTTCAGTTTTGGGCCCCTCCAAGAAAGACATTGAAGTGCTGGAGTGTGTCCAGAGAAGAGCAACGAAGCTGGTGAAGGGTCTAGAGCACAAGTCCTGTGAGTTGCAGCTGAGGAAACAGGTTGTTTAGTCTGGAGATGAGGTGGCTCAGAGGAGACCTTATCACTCTCTACAACAATCTGAAAGGAGGTTGAACAAGGTAGGTGTCAATCTGTTCTCCCAAGCAACAAGTGATAGGATGAGAGGAAACCATCTCAATTTGTGTCAGGGGAGTTTTAGACTGGATATTAGGAAAAATTTCTTTACAGAAAGGGTTGTCAAGCCCTGGAACAGGCTGCCCAGGGACATGTTTGACGTGGAGGAGTTTAAAAGACGTGTAGATGTGGCACTTAGGGACATGGTTTAGTGGGACTTGGCAGTGTTAGGTTTTTGGTTGGCTTCAATGTTCTTAAAGGTCTTTTCCAACCTAAATAATCCTATGATTCTATGAAATATACCATGTGTTATTTAATGTCACCTGACTGGCTTTAGTTTTGATGCTTCCTGACTCCAAAATAGTTCAACACATTCTTGGTGTTGTTTCCTTAAGAATAAAATAAGAAATCCTGAGTATTTAAAGTAGTTTTCTTCTGTAGCCTTTTCATTTTAGAAGTACAGTTAGATTTGTAGTTTGGAGTCTTTAGTCTGTAAAATTTTAATGCAGCATAACCTCACTCTACCCAGAGAATTATACCGCTTTAGGGAGGTTGCAGTGAAGTAGAGAACGTGGTCTTTTTTATAGAGGAGCACAGTATGTAATTTTTTTCTGTTTGTTTGATACATAGTTCTGATAATCTTCAGTGTCAACAAGTGCTACTACGCTTTAGCCTGTATACTTGTAAATACGATTTTATCTTGCAGTAATGCAAGTTTTGAAGATACTGCAGAGGATTAGCTACTGCAGAGAGCTCTGCTCATATTGAAAAGTTCTGAAGTGAAAGAGCTTGAACTCCACTTGTTTATTTTTATGTCAGCTCTACAGCTGTCCCACCATACTACAAAACATTCTTGTCATTGTATCTTAGCCAGAGTGTCTTTTGGAGGATATAATTCAAAACAGAGCAATATGTTAATCCAAATATCAAGTAATATTGAAGAAGGCTCCTACTGGCATCCATGCAATTGAAACAATATGGATTTACATCTTTGCTTTGGCTGAGCAATTACATGTTGTTGTTCTCTCGTGGAAAAAAGCACTATTGTTATTTCTTTGATCGGTGTAATGTGCAAAACAGCAAAAGTAATTAATTAACAATTCATGAAAGTAGTTGACTCCTATTAATATGCCATTGACCCAAGCACCACTGTTTCACATTTAAAGACCAGGAACCGTAATATTTATTATGAGGTCAGGCATATCGATATAGCATTAAAACAAGTCACATTTAGTACACTGCATAGCAATTATGTTAATGCAGAAAGTGTCACTGTTGCCTAGATTTTAAGTGGCAGAAAAGTTATGTGATCCAGAATTTCTTATTTGACAATTATGAAAGAATGTAGAAAAAATTCTTTATTGGCTTTGTTGCACAAATGTGAAGGTGTGCTTACCTGGACCAGTGAATTCGGTAGGAGGCAGGGTTCCCTTTTTCTCTCTTCAAATCATTAGTTTATTTTTTTGCAAAGTTTGGAGAACTTAATCCTTCTGGTCCATTAGACCAGATTGCTGTAAACTGTAGAATTCTAGAAAAATTGTGGCATTTCCCAAGATTGTTTTCTGTTGTATTTGTTCATAATGAAAATCTTACACTCCCTCCTTCTCTTTACATGGCCCTTTTCTTGTTCTGTATGTATTTAGTGTCTGTTGTTCAATTAAATTGAATTTTTTTGAAAGAAAGATGGTATGGAGTAAGGGACAAGTATATCTAGCCTGTCTATTTACAATCAACAAAGCTGTATTTGGGCATGGATAAGTTTAGAATTTAGGTGTATGGCCAAAATAGAGCTGAGAGTTGAGTTCACTTTGCTATTACTTAGCAATAGTAATTTTTTCTTTTGCTCATTCTATTTCTTTGGACTGTATTGACTGTATTTCAGTTATCCAACAGAGAAGAAGCCTGTCCAACTTTTATTCTGAGCAAAACTGTAAGGATAGATCTGGAATAAAATGTAATCAAATTGAAATTCCATTAAAAAGTTGGTTTAATTTTGGGCCTTTCTAGGTATGTTATATTAAAGTGGTATATGAAAGTGTCTGGGCTTGAGTTTGTTGTAATCTAAGGCTTAAAAGTATTTTTTCTTAGGTATGAATTCACAAAAGCAAAAATGCAATTTCCTGTTTAAAGATCCTTAGAACTTTCATGTACAAGGCAATTCACTGATCTCCATTAATCATGGGATTAATTCTATCAGAGTTTGAGGTAAACTTGAGAGATAATTCCATATGCCACGTAAAAAAGCTGAGACCACTGGTAAAGTCTTCCTAGATTCCACACTGATTCAGATGTCCCAGTGCTGTTCTCATTTTGTTCTGCTGCTAATTCTAAACTCAGTGCTTGTATTTCTAGTTTCACCTGGTTGAGGATTTTGTGTCTCTTCCCAGGCATTTACACTTCAGTGGCTTTGAGGAGATGTGAAAGGTATACCAAGGGGTGGTTGCAACTGACTAAATTTGAAATAATTTTCCTAGATATTCTGTTTAAAATTTCTTGGTGATACTAAGTGGTAACACTTTGTACCTTTGTATTTTCTGGAATTAACAAGATAATGATTGATATTGTTTACAGTATTGTAGCAGGGGCCAGTTGTGTGGCTGATCTAAGTGGGGAGATTCTTTTGACACAGTTTTGTATTCACATTGAATTAGTTTGGTACCTCAATAGCTGCAATTGCTAGCACTGTTTCATTAACTCCTTTTCAAAACTCATTTTAAGACATTAACTTACATGTTAGATGATATTTCTTGTTATTTAAACTTAGGCTTAGATTTTATTCTATTACTGGATATTAATCTTATTAAATCCTATATATTATTAGATATTATTAAGCATGTTATTATTAGATGGTGTTTCTTATTATTTAAATGCAGATTACCCACATAATTTAGTGAAAATATCAAAAAAGGTAATATTCTCACTGAATAACTAAAAATGCTTGAATTGTTCCACATTGACCTGAAACAGGTGAGTCTGTAGAACCTGCTGGCCACCGTGAGGACTTCTTCCTTCTCTTGTCTTCAAAAAATTGGCTTGATAAGAGTGAAAATGTGATAGGTTGCAGGGTATTTTCCAACTACATTGATATTCCAAGTGCTCCTGCATCTTGCACGAAGGACAAATGACATTAATAATATTAAGCCATATTTACTTATTGTTGTTAATGTTGTTTTTGTTCCACTGACATGGTATTTAGATGTCTGCATGCATGTGCACACATTCACACAGGAAGAAACAGACTGTATTTACTGTTGTGCTGAACTGTGCTGTAGTGAGAGCTGTACTTCTGTGGCAAGCAAATGAGGAAGAGTTTTGAGGCAACATCCAATACCAATTTAATACAGCTTCCTGTTTCATTTTTTTGTCATCCTTCAACAAGTAACAGTCCCACTGGGATGCACGAGTGTAAACAGTTCAAAGGACACTTGCATCTTCGTGACCAACTACTTTTTGTATGTCATACAGGTTCAAATCATTGATGCTGTTCTAATATGCTTGGGCTGCAAAATATTGATACAGATTTAATGAAAAAGCACGTTTTTTTTGGTGGAAGAAATAGATTTATCATTACAAAACTCACTGATTTTTGCACATGAATGCTCTTTGGCAGGGGAATAATCATAGTTAAATGTTTATTGTGTTTGCTTTTTATCATAAAATACAGACCTTTCTGTTGATGTGGTACAGTGCTATAATTGAACACAAAAGTTGCATGCTCAATGCACAATTCCAGCTCTGTCATGCTTCTTTCTCTGTGCTGGTAGATGGCAAGACACAACCACTGGTATCTTTGCTAGTAATTAATGAAATCTGTTAAGGGAAAAAAACCCAAGCGACTGGAAGTATAAATCTTAAGTCTATTATTCAACATATTCGATTATACATAAATAAGTTGTACACATTCCATATAATATTTATATGACATTTGTTTGAAATATTTAGCTTAGCAAGCTATAAAAAGCAAAAATTAATACACTTTGTCATAATTAGGAAATACTAGACTCACTGTATATACTTATTTTCAAAGTGGAATTGTTTTCTTATATTAAAAAGTTCCCAATTAAAAATTATCTTTGTATTCTCTGCTATAAGTAAGTACTGGACAAAAATACAAGTAGGTGTCAAAAGGTGCAGAGCCTATTGTCTCTGTATAAATTGAATCCCAGCTCCAGTTAGGCTTTTTGTTACACTCAGAGATGAGTAGAATAGTAGAATGGAGCTAGTTTTGACTGTTGTGGTTTTCACATTCTTTTGTCATGTGTGGCGTTTGTCCCCCCCCCCCCCCCCCCCCGGACTAAATGTGTTTTTGTAAAACAAATCAACTTACTAGAACAGAAATGGGATTCAGCGGAAGCTTTTTCTCAAGCTTATCCAGTGTAATGCAATTTATGACAAATACATTTTTTTTTTTTTTAGGCCCAAGGCAGAATTTTCTACCAAACTGAGAAAGATTTTTAAATACTAAGTTGTCTGTTGGCCATGGTTTTGTGTTTCCCTGCTGTCTGTTTAAATCTGGGTCTTTAATCTGTGTCACCCATCTCCCAAGTGTGGGAAGCTGAACTTCCCAGCTAGTGACATGAGTGGGGGGTAGCTTTTTTGCTCCTCTATGAGCTATTCAACTTTTAATTAGTGCAGCAGACAAATTAAAGAGTTCAAAAGTGAGATGTTCACCTGAGGTGTCAGAAACCTGACTCTGAATTTCTGGCTAGGTACCGCTGTTACCTGTTATATTGCCAGCAGAGATGCCCATTCCCTGAAGTAGCAGCTTCCAGCTCTTGTGTCCAGCTCTGTGCAATTTTGAAATGTCTTAATACCGCTACTAATGTATTACATTTGGAGAGCTGTCCTACGCACAGTGGGATAGTTCCAGCACAGAGAGCTTGAGATGATTGCTCAGGTTAAGCAATTACTTAGTGTTAAGTCACGCATTTAGGATATTGCAAAATAGTGACCCAAACTTGCACCCAGTCTTGTAAGTGTTAGAAGGGTGTCCTAAATTTATACATCAGACCATTACTGATTGACTTCAGTTAACACCTTTGACAGCTATGCTGTTGTTAGGATTAATTTATGCCAGTCATTGCAAAGCTACAACTAGAATAGAAACCTCTAGGCTGCCTGCTCACTTTGATGGTCTTTTAAGAAATTACATGGTATCCCTGCAATAGATAGTTGGTTTTTACTATATTTTCTGTGATAATTTTACCATGCTAGCAATTTTAGCCCAGTAATAAACTAACTTCAAATTTTTACCTGTTTTGATAAATGAAAGTACAATAATTGTAAATTTTTGGAAGTATTGTCTGACTATTCTACTTAATTTCGTGGCTTCATAGGACAAAAACTTTTTCATATTTACAGACTTAGAACTGTTTTACCTCAACTTCTAGCAGCATTTTGTTTCAGTAAATTTAAAACTCAAGACAGTGCTCTACAACACATTGATCTGAAATAGTACTCTTGCTGCTTTGCCGGATTTGTCTCCAGATCAAAGGTTTGAACTTCCCCTTAACATCAAAATGCATTCATGAGTCTACTCTTCATAACTTGCCACGCTTGCTCAAGGGAGTTAGAAACACAGATTAAGACCGATGAAGAACAGTAGTTCTCCAACTCTCGTTCTTCAGAGCTGTAGAGTAGGCAACAAACCTTTATGATTTCTTCTAGCACTTTTTTTGGATTTTATCACTATAGAAAATAGTATAATGCATACTGGAATCTGTGAAAGTCCTTCCACTGATTTTAGCATACAGCAGTAGCAATCCCCAATGAGAGAGCGCCTGCAGCTGTAAATCTATGTGTGCAGTAGGAAATGTCAGCTTGCAGATCCAGAAGAAAAGATATGAACTGAAGAATTTGGGAATTTCTGCCCTAAGATCTATCAACTATTTTCTGAACCATGAAGCAGAGAGCTGTTTATGTTTGTTACTACTTTTAAATTCCTGTTGGCAGTGACATGCAGACTATGAAATGTGTTAGGCTTGATTTACATAAATCAGAACGTTGTCAGCTTCTTCCTTTTAGATGTCTATGTTGACTTAAAATCCAAACTGATGACCTCATTGTAACACAAATAAATAGTGTTGGTAAATGTTATTATAAATTTCTTGTATTACTGAACATACAGATGGAAATGCAAAGTTAAAATTTGTGATATTCTTTCTCACATACACTACACTTTGTTATCAGTCTTCCATAGTTTTGAGACATTTTTTCCATTATCAGAAAAGTTTCGAAGTTTGTGTTTCACAATGCTTAACCACATTCACTCAACTTGGTCTCTTGTTTAAAATAAAATTTCAGTGTTGATATACTTCATTGTATCAATACAAATATGATTTTGAGGCCCTCTAGCCATCCACCATAATGAAACAGAAAAGAGAGGAAGCATTTTCATCTCTTAATTCAGTGGTTATTTCTCTATGTCATCAAGGATCAGGGAGGGCAAACATACCGTAGGAAACATGAAGGGAAATAGGGGAAATGTTGCAGTTGTAATCAGAAAAGTTCTGGATTATTTTATGACGTCAAAGATTGTCTGTAGTTATTCATACTAGTAGCATACTAGGATTGCTCAGTTGATTAGATGTGGTGGTTGATACTTTTTATCAGAGTTCGTTGTTTGGTTTTGTTATGAGGCGTTAACACTGACTTAGTGCACTAGAGGCTTAATGACTCAACTTTTTGGTTTACTGTACACGTTTTTTAAACAACATAAACTCTATTTTTTCTAGATTTCAGAATAGTTTTCTATAAAGTGCATGATTTTCTTTGAAACCTTATATTTTTTACGGGTCTGTCTAAGATAATTTGGGTTTGTCTGTTCAGAGGTGTGGTTATCAAAACAGGAAAAGAATTTTTTTTGTTACCACTAGTATGTACCATTTCGCAAACTGAGTATCTGTAATTTTCATTACAAAAACATTGCTGTTTCACCTTTCTGTATTCAGGTAGTTGCATGTTGAGCTACTAGTAGATATATTTCCATGTTCAGATCTGATTTGATGTTCTCCTTGGTGGTTACTATCAGTTATGTGAAATCATCCTGTCACTTTTGAAACAAACTGCTTATCTCTGGACTTTTTAAAATAAAACTTTTTTTCTTGTCACCCTTACAAATGTGTCCTTTCCAAATTCTTCCTCTTCTTGCTTTTAAAATAATGAAAAGACTAAAAAGACTATGCTTGTAATTAAAAGTCATTTTTAAATAACCTTAGAAGATTGTTTCTAGAAATCAAAACATCTTTATGGTCCCATTTCTAAGGAAAGAAAGACAAGTGACTGGGATCCTGTACACTTTACTGTAGTCTACATTAATTACCTTCTATTAAAAAATGACAAAGACCTTTTTGAAAGGGAATCTGGCACTCTTTCCACAGAAATGATGGCAGACACCCTACTCTCTGCTGATTTCTTGACACTTCTAATTACCTGTATTCATTTGAAATCGTTTCCTTTGTAGTGAGTTATTGGCATGATTTTCAGAGAACAAGAGGAAAATGGAAAACATTTTAGCAAGTTAAGAAAAAAAAATCAACAGTATCATTGTTTGCAGCTTTTGTTGAAACTACCTACGTGAGTCATTTGAGGGACATGAAGGTAAATGAAAGGTTATACTTTGCCCTGCACGTTGTCGCTGGTATTTGTAATGTCAATAACTGTAGAAGGTTGTCAGGAAAGTGGAGAGATAAAGGTCAATAGCAATGACAAATATATCATTGTATGTATTTGAATATGCAATATCAGCCTAATCTCATGGTGGAGGTTTTCACACCCTGGAAATATCAATCAGGTGCTGTATCAGAGCTATCCATTGTTTTCTGTGTACCTAGAATTAAATGGTAAATCAGTACGTTTAAGTTTTAGCGTGTTTACACTATTTTTTTCTTTCTTTAGTACAGAGAAACAAGTTATTTTCTCAAAATGATATTTTCCATGAAATAGAACACTATCAGAGTTTAAAAAAAGAAAAAGGCAAAAAGGAAAGAAGAGCATCTGAGCTTCCTTACTTTGTTACAGGACATTGAATATTAGTTTCTATTTATCATCTGATATTGCCAGATGTTTTGCAAACCACATCTCTCTGATAATTGTGTGCAAATTCATTTGGTTTTTTTCGTATACTAAGACAAAGAGCATCTGACTGACAGAGCCTCTTCTGGGGCAGACCTTTATTTTTTCATTAACTGTATCAAGATTTCAGATCTTAGTTAAAAGCAACTACAACCTATGTGTAAAGGAATAGCCCTTCTGAGAGAATTAGCTTACAGTTGAAAACACATCAAAGCACCAGGTTCTAAGTTGTTACAAATGTGGATCCTGATTTAGGAAAACCTAAATTTGACCTGTAGGGGAATACCAAATCACAAGTCGTTACGTTATTATGTGGTTTTCTGTGATTATGCAAGCAAGGAAAATCAAGAGATGAAGAGAAAGGAAAGAAACTACATCAGAGAGCCAAGTGACATTGAAAGTAAGAACAGTAATGAGTTCAGTGAGAATCTTGAGGTGGAAAGGTAGGGAAGGGACGTAGCAGTGTGAGGATGAGTTTTGAGTACAGCAGGAAGAAAGTATTGCAGCGAAATAAGATCTTGTTTGACAGACAGTCTACTTTTCTGGGTAGGGTGTATGAAAACTTGCCTGTGGGAAGCTATGGGAAAAGTGAGTACAAATCATCCACTGATTAAAGAGATGAAGTCCAGTACAGTGAAAAAATATGCTGAAAACACATAGTAAAGGCAGAAAGATATTGCAAGCATCAGCCTGTCTCAAACGTCTGTGAATCTGATTTCTTTTAAATAAGCCAAGTATAAAAATATTTACTAAGCCCAAATTAGTGATTTCACTTTTCCCCCAAATACTAGTTCCTTTTACAAGATGCTAGTACTTTGAACCTTTGCACTGCTAAAGTAACACTTCTGTGAAGCGTCCCTAAAATTCTGAGAACTTCAACTCAAAACTAGAAGAACTTCAGAGTCGTTTGCTGTTAAGTGACTTGTAGTTTCAGGCTTTTTTCTATTTATTGTGTTTTATGTATGTAATGACTGGTTTCAGTAGCATTTTACCTTTTAGGATTTGAGTTTTAATTTACTAAAACACTTTGGTGTGCTTAATTGCAAATTTAAAATGCATCATAAGTCTATGCTGTTCAGCAAAGCATTTAGGAGTATGTTGTGTACTACCACAGCTCAGAAGGTTTGAGGAAGTGCTTGAAAAAGTCCACTGCTGGCTGAAGTGTTTTGCCTGGGTCATTTCCTAGAAGTGCCTTTGACCTCCAAATACATTTTTTTCCTGAGAGTAAACATCTTAGCGGGGTTTCCAAGGACATAATAATGACTGAAAAGGTAATACCCCCTGTTGCATTTGTCAAAGTGAATGCATCCCTGCCTAATTTTAAAGCATCTGTCACCCAGGTCATTTGAAACATTTTTTTTCAAATTTTCAAAAGAAAAACATCCCATCTCATAGGAAACATTACTGTTCTTAAGGTAGGATCTTGTTTTTCAGCCACGTGATATACGTACTTACCTTGAGGTACACTTCATTAAACTGGGCATTGAAGTACACCACCAATTAAAAATTTTTACAGTACTGTCTGAGAAATGGGCTTGTAGTTCTAGACTGTCCATTGCCTATGCCTTTGGCCTCTGAATTTTAGCATATATTGAAATATTTGTCTTCTCTGTGTGTATGTTATCTAATACAAATCATTATAGACATTTAGAATTAATTTAGATGATTCTTTTTCTTTCTCTCCTTTTCTCTCCCTTTCTCCCTTCCGCCTTCCCTGTCTCCCCCCTCCTCCTTCTTTCTCTCCCCTCCTTTCATCCTCTCCTCCATATTGCCCTCCTCCCCCCACCCCCTCCCCACCCCTTTCTTTCCTCCTGTGTTACGGTACAAGGGTTGTCTTTTCAGGCACAGGGTGTTTGTCTACCTGTTCTATGTATTTGTTCCACATATTGCTTTATTAGACTTCCCCACTCTTTTCATATGCATAAGGGTTCATCATTTAAGATTTCCATTTGAAAACAGCCCCATCCCTTATTATAGAACAACACTTAGATGTACTATTTTCACTCCAATTCTTAATTATATCATTGTCCAAGGTCTGTTACATGCTCAAGCTCATGACAGTGCTATGAGATGACTGCAGTGAGAGGACTGTGAGGAGACAGAGTAGCATTGCTATTTTGAATCTGCTTTTTAGCACTCTGGAATGGGAATAGTCTTTCAGCAATTGCAACATCTTTGTGTGTTTGTCTGTGCAAGAGAATCAAAAAATAGTTTACAATGTGCTACGTAGCTATCAGATAATCTCCTGTGTGTGCTGAAGTACATGGCTGAGGATTAGATGCTCCCAATACCTGGATAATTTCTAGGCTGAAATGCATTCCTTTGGAAATGAAACATTTTGAAGTACTTCTGAAAAATATATTTACTTCCTGTACTCATGTGAGCTGAAGGACCTGTCAGCCCAGCCGATTCCTCTGATTTTATTAGCTTTGAATGTTTCCATATAAGCTGTGGAAGTTTGGTAGCTGCAAATATCTGAACCAAACTTTCTAGTCTGTGAGATATTGTTTGGAGTCCATGGCTGATCTTCTCAATGAAGAAAAAGAATCTATAATTGCTAACTGCAGAATTTTGATCCTCTTTTCCAAACAAAGTACTGTTGTACTTGGCTTTATTTTGCAGGGATCAGCTTATGAATACTGGTGTCTGAAGTTTTGAAGAGCATTGCCCTGTTCTTGAGCTAATACAACCTTTGATGTCATCAAAAGGGAGAATGCCCGTACATTGACAGCAGGCCATAACAAAGCACATCTTTCCTAACCATTTTCTAAAGTATTAGTCCTTAAAATCAAGACATTTATTTGTATTGCTTAATAAAGATCACAATTTCATACATTATCTTATCGTTTTATTGCCAGGTAAACTACCACTGTTACAAAGGTCAGTTTGTTTGTTTGCATTGGTGTAGAATGATGAATACCTTTTGGATTTTAAGAACTTCACAGTACTGTAAAAAAGCTGCAAATAAATTATTTCACACTTGAATTTATTCTTATTAAAGGGAAAGTGATGCATATTTTAGAATACATGGATATAAATATAAAAGACCTAAAAATAGGCTCATGTGAATGTCTCCCAGTTTCCACCTTGCTATTTAATGCAGAATTTTAAAGCCCTCACATGTGAAATGATTTTTATTTAGAAATGCATATTTGTGATTTCTTTTTTGACAAAGAAAGGCCTTTTGTTCTGGTTTCTTCAACAGAACCTCATTTTGTGACTTTCTACTGTCCCCTAGTGGCATTTTAATCTTTGTAACTATTGTGATTTTGCCATTCTGCATTGCTTCTGTGCTTTTCTGTTTCCTTGAGACTATCATTAACAAACATTTAAAATACTATTAAACAACCCATCAACTGACTGTGGAAGCAATAACATTGCTCTTTAGTCCAAGCAGTCCTTTCAGATATTTTAAAACGATGTAAACAAAGCCAGCAACCATATGCTATCTATATAATGCATTACTTCATTACAGTAAACATTTCAGATTTGCAGAATGTTAACACAAACCTGATGAAAGAAAAATGTTATTAGTTGTGACGAGCCTATACATACCCTACAGTAGCTGAAATGTAATTTGTGACAGGTTAGAGAATTATCGTCAGTAGTCTTAGAGAATGCATTCCAGCTATTCCTTTTATTTTCTTCCCTTTAAACTCACACTGCATTTCCATTAGGTTGTTAGCAAATTTACAATACCCCACAGTGTCACTTTTACATCAAATATTAATATGTTACAGAGAAGTACCCTAGTAGTAGCCATCTCGATTGATACCTATTGAAAATGGACTTCTTAAGTTTTCCATATGTTCTATGTAGATATATACATTTGATAGCTTTTACTTTCTAAAAAGCATAATTGCCTTTTCTTTCTTGTGGGTGCATATGTGTATGTATCCTTTCTTCACATTCCGTAAGAGTCACACACATTTTCTCAATTTCATCTAGTTTTTTAATTGGATATGCTGGGTTTCTTTTTTTTTTTTTTCATTCTATATGCAGCCAGAAGCAGACTAGTACAGTTCCTGGGCTTCAGTGATTAGTTCTCCTATGCTGATCACAGATTTCATTTTACACTAAATACTAGAATATTTCTTTATCTGAATTTATATATGTGTACATGTATAAAAAATCCTGGATAGTACAGATTGTTACCTGTAATTTTATACTGACAAGTCACATTTAATACAGGAATCAAGTTCTTCCCCAGCTTTGGAAAATCGGAATAAGATAATTGAAAATTTATTTAGTGCAACCAATGAAATTTTGAATGAAGATGCAAAAAGCTCCTTTTTTTTTCTTCCCCAAAACCTGTAGATGTACACACATGTGCACACACATACATTCAGAATTAATGAGAACTCCTTTAAGCTGTTTTTTTCCTTAAACTTTCTAGATTATCAAAATAGAGGTCAGTACAAGAAATGCTGCTTTACTATCTACGATACTATTTTGGGTTGATAGCTATAAAAAATGACAGCAGTGCAAGTTCAAGGTATAGTGAAATTTGGCCCATTAACTCAGCATTTTAGGAATCAAAGAGATATATATTGCATTAATGACTTCTTGGCGCTGTCTCCCAGAGTATTATGGTTATAATAACTATCACACTAAACTGCTGTTTTACACTTTTATCTTGAACTGGAGCAAAAGCAGAAACCCTTCAGCCATCATGTTTTCTTAAAATGGTTCATTATATGCTGTATGCCTTGGTTCAAAAATAAGAAGGAACATGGTATGACAATTTTTACAATTTATATTCTTACAAAGACTGGGATTGGTGCTAGCTCTTGAGCCTTGTCTGTCTTCAGTAGTCACATTGCAGTTCTGTGTAGATCTGCTTTATCCATCCATAGGTTTGATTAAGATATCCTGAAACAAAGCCCTAGAGTGCTGTTGCTTTGGGCACAAACACACAAAAGTGCAACCAATGTTAACAGTCTGCTTAATATCATTTTTCAGATGTGGAAGGAAGAGATTTTAAAGCGCTCAGATTATACAAGAAGGCTTAAAATCTGTTCCCCTTTATTTGTACTTTTTCATGTGGTGTGGTGCAGCTTTCAAAATTGCTGCTTTGAATTTTTTTTTTTTTCCCAAACAGTAATGTCTTCAATTGAAATGGAGAACTTTTACAGCTTGCCTTCTCACAAATTTTTGTGTTCTTTACATTTTTTAAAATAATCCTTCAGTAAGCAGATTTGTATTAAGATAGAGCCGCTGTGTTGTGGGAAACACTGGAACTGCTTTGACAGGCTAAAGTGGAATGGAAATTTTTCTTTGAAATCTGTAGCATTGCTTTAGCAAAGCATAGCTTGTTCGTAGCCTTAGTTTAAAAGATAGATTTATCTATATCCTTTTTATTAGGAGGTTGTATGTTTAGGGCTGTCTAAAGAATTTCCTGAAAAAAGCTCGATACAGGTTTGCCTAATTCTTACTAAGATACTACAAAAGATGCTGAAATAAGTGGCTTCACTGTGAATCACTAGAACAGTATAACACTATCAGTGGCCTTCTTCCCCAAAATTAGTTTTCTCTAAAACATCTAATAAAGCTAAGCAGTCTCACTTTTTACAACTCAGGAGACTATCTAAACAGAATGAACGGATTTATAGGGTTATTTTTAGCATGTGTCACTTGCATTACAGTTTACGTTTGCTTTTGAAGCTTATTGGGCATTCTTGGTAAAAAAATATAGTCCGAAATCTCATTAAAGTCCTTCATAAAGTACAGTCTCAGTAGGGTTGTTACCTCTCCCCCCAAAAAATGGGGAAAAAACCAAAACATGCATGTGCACATCATGTGGTTTGGATTTGACGGTAATTTTTTTTATTACCATTTAAAAAAGTTGAAACACCTGCAGACGAATGTGTAAAGAATGTTTATATAAATAATAGCTCGACTCACAACTAGGTTAAATAACTAATCATTTTGTCACTGTACAATATGTCACAGAGCAACAGGTAAATGCTGACGTGTCGAAAATGGGGCTTATTTTCTTCCATCACTCTAAGAATTAACTGTTTATTCAGGTAAAATAAGTGCTTGAAAAGTGGAATCTGTTTTTTGAAAGTGATTCTTCTGTGAATTATCTATATATAAAAGGTTATGTAAGATGCTGACGTGATGCTGAGTGTCTTTTCTGAAAATGCAATGTTGTGCTCTATGATGAAATACAAAATTATAGACATATATGTTAAATCCAGCTGGGGAAAAGTGTCTCTGTGTGTGAGAGTGTGTTTAATAGCATATAGCTTTTGTATTTATTTTTTGCAAATATTTATATAAACTGAAGAATATTGAGGAGGAAAAACTGAACCCGTATTCAACCAGTCTATAAGTTCTTTCATATTTATGGCAATATTTTGATGATATTAAACTAAAAGGAAACCTAAACCGACATTGCTGAACCTGTCATGTTAATCAGGTTAGTGTGAAACTGTAGAGTAAGGAAATGCCTTAACCGTGGATTTCACTCAGCTGTAGAATTCAAGTAGATCTGAAATTTCAAGATATGACAACAAACAGGAATTTTAGATAGAGAACTCAGATAAGATTGTGTTTTCGAATAAGCTGTCCTGAAACTGATGGAGTACTGGTGTTAGGTGAATTGTGAGAAAATTGTGTTTCCCTTCAGACTAACTTCTTCTCATATGCACACATGTGCACACAATCATCTAGGCTTTAAAAATCAGTTTGCTGTAACCATTTTTAAGTATTAGAAGTCAATGTGCAGCACTTAAACATTGAAACAAATCATTTCTGCAAATGTATCTCTTGACAGATTGCTTTCTACAAGGCTGGCGTGGAATTGGAAGAATAAAATGACACAGTCAGGCTAATAGGGTAATATTAATCATACCTATGGTGAAGAGGAAATTGAGATAACTTGGAAGGGTTAAAAGTGGGCTGGTTTCTTTCCAGACATCTATTTAGGAGGTTTTTGTTATATTTGGCTGAATATTAAGTCAGCAAAGTGAAAGTAGCAAATGGTTGCTGTAGCCTGCCAGCAAACTGTGAGTGAAACAAAGAATTACTGGGTTCATACAAGCTGGTAAAGGATTACTACACGGACAAAGCCATTTCAAATTTGTAGCTCCAACCAGACAATTTTTTATGTTTTGCAAAGAAGTACAATTCCATTTTGCATGACCTTATGCCACACTGATGATATAAAGAACAGATTTGTCTCTGCTCCTGGGTCTAGCTTGTATATCCTGGATACATTAGCGCATTTCAGGTGGTGTAGCTGTGATTGTTTATCTTTGTCAATTGTAAGATATGAATTAAACTAAAATGTCTTTCAAATGTGATACTGTACTTACTCTGTTCAAATAATAAAAATAATTTATTGCAGTAATCTGGATTTATGTCTTGGTTAGTTAGAGTAAATATATGGCCTCTATGGGATTCCCTTTTGCCCCTTAAATTCCACAGCGCTTTAAAATGTTCTTGCAAGTTAGTGAAAGTTTAGTATATTTTGCGTAAAATGCTTTAAAATTTACATTAATGAGAAATTAAACTTAAAAATAATGTTGACAAACTACGCAGAGTTTCAAGTACCCATGGCAGTTTTAAATTCAGCAGTTAAGATCAGCTGATAAGACATTTGAAAGCTAAAAGCTTGACAATCTTTATGTTATTTACATTATATATCTATTATTGTAATAAAAACATTAAAGGTTTTATCTACTTGGTACATCTTTTATTATTCAGTTTTGAACTTCTAATTTCTGTTTGTATTTGCGGTCTTAAAATCTTTTCCTGCTTTATAGTGTTGTATAATTTTTCCTTCCTCCTTTCTGTCATGTTCGTGATAAACCCACACCTATTCATCTGTCTATATTAATGAACCAGTACAAAACCAGAGATATTAAAGAAAAAATATCCCATTAATTGAAAACAGTCTTGTGTTTTAGTGCAACAGGAAATCTAAGTACTGTTCTATACTTTTTAGGAAAATCTTCTTACCGTTTTTTGACTAACAAAATCTAATGCATGTAGAAACATTAGCTGTAACTAAATCACTCATTGCTTTTTACAGATAAGCTTCTTCAGCAAAAAGTTTAATGAGGGAGAAGTGATGAGAGAATTTCCTTTATTTCAAGAAAACTAGACTGCTATACCTTACAATATAATTTCAGCTTTCTTTGTGGTTTAGTGCATTCTGTAACATGAGTTAAATTTATTAAATTATTAAAAAAGAGTATGAGCATATAATCATAATGAACCTTAGTTTCTAAGGTGGTGATATAGGTGCAAATAGTGCTTTTGAATTGGGGAATAGAGCTCTTAACTGTTTTGAGCCAGTTGTGCAGAGTCAGTTTATATGTGTATATATATTCTGAAAAAGTAAATATATGTATTTTTATATATGTATTCTGAAAACAACTGATCTTTTTTTTATTCATTGGGATAAATTGTGACTTTTATCCTTAATTAGTAAGGGTCAAGTTGTTTCTTCCTTTTAGTGTTCTTGCACCATCTATTTGCAGCTATAGCATCAGTATTGTGTCTACCACAACATGTGGGTAGTTTAAACACAAGTTGATCCCCTAAATAACACGTATTAAGTGAGAAAGCATTTTTAACGAATTTATTGTGCAGTTCTGTATCTAGGTATGCTTTTAATTAAACACTAGTCCATAAATAAGCAAATAATAGAAGTTAGGAGAGAAGCAGTTGATCTAAATCATGACAGTAGCTCATTTATCTTTGTCCTAACAAGACAATAGGAAATGACACTAAGCCGTTGTTTTCTATGCATTAAGATTTCCTTCTTAAACAAATGCAATTGAGGCAGTTTGTTTTTCAGCGACAGCCCAGCACGCAATGCCAGTGGCCAGAGTTTTGTCTTGTCTTCATCCAGGGAAGGATTAATCTTTGTGATGGTGCAAACAAAATGTATGTCTGAGGTCAAAGTGCGGGTTGCCTTTTGGGATCTGCATTACATTAATGTCATTTTTGGGTTCCTGACGTTAATCAAAACCAACACCATAAAGCGTCACTTAGCTAATTTGTGTATTATTGTCAATGTTACCATTAATTATGCGTTTGTGAGGAAAAAGAGGATTAATGAGATGTCACAGGTAATTTACAATGATCGGGCTCCCCAGGACATTAAGAAAACACTAGCTGTGTAAGATTACCATTCAAACATAATAGTGGTCACGCAGGAAAGTCTTTGTTAAGTCTCTGGACCAAGTTTTTCTATCAGTATGAAATTTATTTTATATTGGCTGTAGAATGTTAGTTTAAATTTAAAGCAGAATAACACTTTGGGGTTTTTTTTTAAACTGAGCTCTCTATTGAACACATTAATAAAAATTAGTGTCATATTTGAATTGGGAAATCCTTGGGAAAACGTGCTCTGTTGCAGTGAATTGCTGTGAGATACTCTTTCACTGAAAAGTTTCTACAGTCAACATTAATGAGCACAAAGTTTCATTAAAAGTGCAAGATTATCAAGTGATAATACCATCATTAACACATAGTTAGTATAGTACAGTGTTCTGTAGGTGTAGTGTAGAAGCAAAAATAATGAACAGTGTGTTTGCATATTTATAGTGTATGTATCAAGTATCGCTTGTAGGTAATAAAGGCAAACTTTAAATGAGATAAGCCTGTCCATTCATTAACTAATGACCCTAATTATTCCATTGATGCTGATGTTTTTATAACTCTGTTAGTGGTTTATTAATACACTTTAATACAGAGTTTATGGAAAAGTTATAGGACAATAAGGTAAATTTTGATCAAATGAACAGTAGTTTGCCAAGACAAGGGACTAAATTTACTTAATTTCATAATTGTCCATGAAGGGCTCATTTCTGGTTGAAAACTGAATTTGTATTGATTTCAATTAATTACTGAACATGAGTCCTTTTGAACAAGGTTTTCTAGTACATCCAATATTTGTGTCTGTTTCTGAGAATGATTTCTTTATTACTTTAAGGGTCACGTGGAAATAAGAATATCAAGATGAAAACTGGTTAAAAGAAATTATTAGGTTTTCTGAATCTCTCAATCTCTCATAGTTTTCCCCCCAAAGTACTCTGAAATATGGAGGACAATTGTCCGTGGTAATTCATATCAGAAATTGTTTTCAGGTATAAAATACTTAATTTAGTGGTTTTTCCTCCACTCCCCTATATTCATAGATTGTTTTATACAAGGTCTTAGTATCTAGTGTCTTTCTTTCAGTAGATAAACCATTTTGTGCCAAATTTACCTTACTACTTCTCTGTATACTTACACTTTTTTCTGGATGTAACTGAATACCATTGAACTCTTAGCATAAATTCTATCAGATTGCCTTATAAGTAAATATAAAGCACTTTAAAAGATTAACTAAGCTACAATATATTCTCTTTCAAATGAATTTGTTGTTGGTCAAAAGCTGATGCTTCGGAAACCAGGGGGTTTTGTTTGTGGTTGGTTTGGTTTTTTTTTTGTCCTATGATTTCAAACTGTGACAACTTTAACAGTTTTCTCATTGTTTTAATCTTCTCCTGAAAAGGTCAACTGGGGATTCCAGGGACAACTTTAATCTTTATACTCAAGTGGTTCTTTGCTTCTCTGTTGAAGCTGCCAGGAGGAAGGGATTTTTTAATGGTGCACAAGAAATTGCTGTTAATGTTGGGGTGTATCCCACTCAGGGGCTCAGTCATAATTAGGGCCCCACAGGCCAAAGGACCCTGCTCATCTAAAACACTGCTTCTGGCATGAAGCCCTAAGGATGTACCAGGCTGGAAAGTGGAAATTGGCAGCATGTTACCATGAAGCAAGAGCCATAAACAGCAAGGAGCAGGGACTAGGTGTGGAGGTCGTAGACTGGCATATGAAGAAAATGAAATCAACTCAGTATTTTACTCGGTACACCTTTAGGAGTATGGACTAGTTTCTAAAGAAAACTCTGTACTGAAGAAAAGGATAGTTTGGGTTTTTTTTGGTTTTTTTTTAGCTTTTCAATCCAGGGCATAAAGTAGATATAGAAGCAGAGTCTGTTACCTACAGCTGCTGCTAACCACTTGACACAGTGTATTAGCTACACTAAAAAGATTGAAATAGAACTCAGAAGATAACTCATTAAACACTATTTTAAAATAATCTGCATGATATTATACAACAGCTAGAACAAAGATAAAGAGTGATTAAACAAGACTTTAATGTTATCAGCTAGGTTAGGAAGGATTTATGTATAAACTGCATAAAAGCTTGTAGTTGGATATGCAATATATCATGTAAAACTGTCACTTCATGTAATTATTGATGATCAAGATACTGAGAAGTTAAGTGCAGGCTTGAGAATATAGTTCTGCTGAATATTAGAACTGGGCAAGAATATTGTAATGAATGATAGACCTGCTGAAAATTGCTAAAATGTTGTTTCTGGTAACATCAAACGTACTCAGTCAACTTAGTTTGAATTAGTTGTGTGATTTTGAGGGGAGCGTTTCTCCTTTCCCGTTTATCAACTGAAGTTAAATGGGCGGTGCCACATCATTCAACTGTAATGTGAAACTTGGGGACTCCATTCTCTATGGGGGGGTTTCAGCTCACCTCCCAGTAAGGCACCAGAATTTACCAATTAGAGGTAACTTTTTGTGCAAGTATGCCATAGGAATTTGTACAACTGCAACAAAGAATGAAGGGATGCCAGTATGTTCTTTAAGAGAGAGAACACTTAAGCGTTTGAGGTGAATGAGGTCTGAGATTCTTCTCATCTTTGCCCAGAGTACTGGTCTGAAAAAAAATTGTCAACAACTCAGTCTCCCCATGTGCCACTGCTCGAGGCGGTTGTAACTGTATATAAACACATACGTAATAAGAACAGCAACTAAGAGATCTGGTGCTTATGCACTCCCTTAACGAGTGAGACTCCTTCATTTGCCTTTGTATGAAAACAGGACAGTCAGTATAAACTGAGAACATTGTATCCCCTAGAATTCCCTATATCCCTATAGAGGTCTGGGACAATCTCAGGGATGTGAGGTAACGTGAACCCCATCCCCACCTTCCTTGCAGAGGAGAGCATTAGAACCAAATCTCCAACATCTGGGATAAGTACTGTACCCAGTGAATAACTCTGTGAGAGCTTATAGTCTCTTCCCAGTGTCTTTGAAATAATTGTGTTTGCTCCGAATCGAAGATGGAGCAATTTTGTTTTCTGGCTGTAGAGAAAAACAAGTGTATCTGTTGAATTTATAACACCTTCTCTTGCCCGAACTAAAAATGAGTAATTGATGCAGCTTTTCTAGGGTAGCAAAAATTTTGCTGAATTTGGAGATCTCTGGAGGTATTATTAAGGGACTCCTTGAGTATTCTTTTACTGCTCTCATTAATTGCTCTTAGCTAAAGTGTTCTGTCCATTTTGGTCTCAGTGACATGCTTTAAAAGCAAAGGCTGGTGTGTTTGTGAAAACCTGTCATTTGGGTCAGCTTAATGATTGCTTGGCAGAGTTTAAGTTTGACTGTCACCTCATCAGGAGTCTATTTAGATGGCTTTTTTGCTTGGTAATCCAGATACGTGTCAGATATGACAAAAATGGAATGAAAGCTAGAGCAAATGCAGTTTGCTTGAGTTTGTTAGAAAATTCCATAACATGCAAGTCACAGGTTTTTCGCCTTCTAACTTAAAGGAAGAAATTGAAGTTAACAAAAATGGGTTAAAGCAAGATAGTAACATGTCAAACCGCTTCAGGGAAAATCTACATATTTTTCTCAGCACCCTGGCTAAATACTAATGAGCCTATTAAAATAAAGTGACAAAAAAAAAAAATGATGCTTTACTTTTTCTATTTGACCTTTGTGCAGTGAAGGTAAACATATTGCATCTTCTGAATAATACATGCAAGACTATTTATTGGATACATTTATAATCAGCAAAATGGTATGTACAGGATTAGATGTTTTGATATAACTTCTGTTTATGAAAAAAACTATTGTTCTGCTAGAATTTGATTCTAGATTTTGAAATAGAATAGGATATCATAAAATACAAAGTTCTATATGAGAGCCACCGAATTCTTCTGTACTTAACGTTCAGGAAAGAGATGAGTAATATGTTTGTCTACAAGTTTCTGTTTTAAAAAGCAATAACAGTATTTTAGAGAGAAACTAATATCTGAAGATTAATTTTATTTGAATTTATTTTTATCTGACGGAATAGAATTTGAGAGATTACAAACCATCAATTGAAATATTTAAGTTATTAAACAATGGAACAAAACAGCGTTGCCATTGTATAGTGTTCAGATTTGACAGACGAAAGCAGATTTTCTCAGCAAACATGTAGTCTGATGGGACTTGTCTGTCAACTTAGGAGCTGAGCTGGGTGAATATAATGCATTGACATAGTGTCCAAGAAACACTGGGGAGACATGAACGTTTTGGATACATTTAAATAATTATTTACAAGATTTCTCATGTACATTTTGTACATAAAGTAACCTGGATATTCAGGCGGTGGGTGCTTAGTACTGTTTGGTGGAAAGAGTTAATAGAAGTTCATAACCAGTAGGAAAACAAAAGCTTATAAGGAGGTGAGAGGAAAGGAAGGGACGGAAAGGACGGCTCGTATCTCTTCTGGCCCTGGTATTGACGTATTTTACTGTGAAGTAGGTGATCAGGCCAAAGTTTTCAGGGGGAGTAGAAAACTGACTTTTTTGAAATTAAGAAAAACAAATGGTTTATGAGATTGATTACTTGTTAATAAAGCAGTTCACAGATTGATTGCAACTATTTAGTAAATGGAAAATTGCTGTTACGTTGTCCTTAACTGTTACTCACGTGTTTACTATTATATGTGTACTTTAATTCCTGTGTTTCACAACAGTGATTATTTTAAATGGGATGAATTGTTTGTGTTTTTAAAAAATGTCTTTTTGAAATATCAGTTCACCTGTTCTTTTATTGAATTCAGACACACTGTATCAACAAAGCAATAAAAAATCTTGGGGCTTGTAAATTAAAATAACTTGTGTAAGTGGTAAAAACCCTGTGATATAATTATGCTGAACTTTTCCTCTCATAAAATCGTTGACTTGAAAAAATAATACAATATTGCCCTTTTTCAACCTTAAATCTTGTAAAGACCTCAAAGTTTGATTTTTCCAGCTGGTGAATTTCCTTGAAGTAACACAATGGGATGTAGTTCCAAAATAAAATACAAGACCAAAGTCTATACTTGATTATCAAATCATATGCAGCTGCTTTTAACTTGGTAACACAGGCATCATCAGCATGTGAAAGTTATTTCAGTGTTTGGTTACACTTACAAATGAATCTGAATGCAGAAAAAAGTCATAATCTTGAGAGGCAAATAAAGCAGACCAATCTGCAAACTTCATAGTTCAAACAAACAGTAGCAGGCAATTATTTCTCATATTAATATCCCCCTGTAGTATGCTCAACAGGATATTAATCCTACTACTGAAGTATTTCTACTTAGTAAAACAGAACACTGGCAGGCAGATTCCAACCTGGATGCTTTGGGAAGGGTTTTATTTTAGATAAACTTTTCAGAATATTTTGTTAAAACAAGCCTATAACTGCATATTTATTGAATATTGTTACCCCTTCATGGACCTTCAGTCCTGGACTTTTATAGGTCTTCTGATTGATAGCTTTGAACACCTTGCTTTAGGTCTCTTTCTTCCACAAGCGCCTACATTTTGCTTTGAACAGTGAGTCATTTTCATTTTTGATGAGGAAAGCTGTTAAAGTTCACCAAATGTTTCTTCAGGTTAGTTGTTCAGCAGGTATGATTCAACTACTAAGCATTTGGGATAAAAACATCAACTTTTTACGTAATTTCTTACTGTCATTTACAATTTTAGACCTTTATGCTCCGTTGAGTCAGTCTTCACTCTTACCAGGCCTTTTGGCTAATTGCATGTGCTGTCAAAGTTACATTTACCTGAGGGAATCATAATTACTGCTCTGACTGAAGTTAGTGTTTTTCACATTTCTCTATTCTTTCTCCTGAATTCAGTCACTTGCTGGTAATTATCTTAATGTCAATGTTTTTCATTTTGTTTTAACATAGGAATGAATGAATTGTAAAGTATGGTCAAACTTTTGCACTCCAGCAGGAACCTGAGACCTTTGTGATCATTCTCTGCCTTTATATCTTTGTTTCTCTGGAGATAACTAAAGTGAAATTCTTTTTCTTGATTTTGCACTAACTTCCCTTTATGTTCTCTCAGATATGTTTGAGATCAATGTTATAAAATTAGCAGTTGTTTTTCATGGAGTATGGCTTATTTCCTTTTTTCCTTCCTTCCTACTTGATAGTATTCCTTTTTGGTTAGCATTCTGAACTGCTCTTTATCAGGTAAGGTCGATTCATGTCTAACACCTTATGTAGACAGGGATATGTAAACACCTGGAGATTTCTAGTCGTCTGCCCTTGACTTTTTTTTACATAATCTCTCATAATAAATATTTCGGTTTTGCATTAAAACCTTCAGATGTTGATTATATCCAAGTTTTTTTTTCTAGTGAATGAGGAGCTATGTTTTAGGTAAATAGATCTGCTATATCAAAACATATGCATGTTGGGATTGTTTTACAGATGCCTTAAATGCCAGCTTTTTTCCATATGGTGCTAAAAGCTTAAACAAAAGAAATCTCATTCTATATGTAATTCTGCAGTGGATTGTTATCTTAATTACTAGGCATATTATTTCAACTTTTAACTACAAGGTAGCCTAAATTTATTTTAATCTTTACCTGAGCTCTGAGATTTGAACCATGACAGTAGAAGCAGAATAATTATTCCCTCTCCGTCATTAGAAAACTACCCAAGGTAGACATTTTCTTTTTAGTGTATGTTAGCCAAAGGTAAGTGGTAGTTAAAATCTCACAATTAATTGTTAACAGAATCACGTTTCTTTTATAGCTCAGGTGCAAAAAAAGCAGTGTGGCTTGAGAGATGTGTAAAATCTTAAGTGGTTTGTTCTTAAGAATATGTTTACTTTTAAAAGTATGCATTGAATATTTAGTTTATTTCTCTTTCAGCTATTATTCTCCTATAATAAATGAAATAGTTCTGAATTTTAGTTGTTGCCATTTTTTCCTCAATCCTGATTATATCTCTTCTGATAATTATTCTGATATTACTTTAGTCACAGCATCAAAGACCACCGTATGTACTGTTTGCTTGTGGATAGAGAAAATTACATTCCATTTATGAATTGTTCTCTAATACCCATTGTATTTTCATGTATGGTTGTTTATTCAAGTATGAAAATCCTTTTTCATTTGTACGATGGACCTTGATTATATTTTTCTCAAAATTGTCTTCCTTTTCTATTGGTACACCCAAATTTCATCACCATCCAACTACAACAGGTATTGTAGTTCTCACCAAACTTCTAGAAGTTTTGCAGGTGACAATCTAAAGGAGACCAGGTCTTCAGGGAAGTGACAGTGTAAGATTTCTAGCAAAAAAAAAAAAAATATATGAGCAGCAGTTCTACTGTAACTGAAGCCAAGCTGTCAGCGCTTTTATGGTCCTGCCC
The DNA here is from genome assembly GCA_009769605.1 of Bucorvus abyssinicus. Taxonomy (NCBI): domain Eukaryota; kingdom Metazoa; phylum Chordata; class Aves; order Bucerotiformes; family Bucorvidae; genus Bucorvus; species Bucorvus abyssinicus. Next base: position 6,685,178 of record CM020042.1, read on the forward strand.
ACCTTGGCCCTAGAACTGCGATACAACCCTTTCCCTTCATCTTTTTTGTTGACACTGATGCTCATCTGATCTTGTGATGAACTAGCTCAGGCAAATAAAATCAGCAAATGTTTTTTGCTTGTCTTGTTTTCTCTTATAAGGATGGTTTCTTGCTAGTTTATTCTCTGAAACAGAGCAAGAGAGAGGGACTCCAAGGCTGACACTTCAGGTTGATGTGAACTGTTTTGGAATCACAGCCTGGGGCTATGGTTCAGCTAAAAGTTTGTGCTGGAATGAACTGCCACAGGTACCAGAAGAAAAAGCACGCTGACCCTATCCTTAGCCACTTGTTCCAGGAGCATGCTGCTTTCTCTTCATCATGGCTGTATAAAATCAACCAGTTTAGGAACTGATTTAGCTGATGATTTCCTTTTTTTTTTTCCCCCCAGGTTAGTTATCAGTTAGATCAGTTTCTCTTACAGCATCACAGAAGGGAGGGACAAGAGCAGGGAGTAAGGTAAAAATGGGGCAGGGCTAACTGAGACTTATTCTTTGTCACAGAGTTTATGCTGGCTAGAAATGTTAATTTAATTACATGTTGTGAAAGGCTGCTGTATTTGCAAAGAGAGATTCACTAGGGTCCAAAAGAGCATAGCAGCCAACGGAAGGAATTGATAGTCATTATGCACAGAGGCTCACAGCTGATGAGAAAAGCCGGTACCAGATGTGTTGAAAGTTTCTTGCAGCTGATGGAAAAGGTCCAGGCTGTCTAATGCAAGAGACATATGGCAGCTGATGCAGTGGCCTAGGGTTCCAAAGAACAGTTATGGGACAAAAAAACTGGTCAGGAACTTGAAAGTGCATAAAGCTTTTTTTCCCTCCTAAACCAAAAGAGGTTTGCAAATCATTCTCCTCCCACACCCCAGAGACTCCCTAATTGTGAATTTGCATTGTTCGTTCCTGCAGTTTTGCCTATGGCCTTTGGCAGCTGCTTTGCTGATCCCACCCTGCTCCAGACCCCTGTAACAAGAACCTGGTTGGACATCTGTCATCAATCATTATGGGAATGCGATGCTCACTGCATTCAAGTAGCATTTGATACATAATTGCAGGCAGGTTGTATTTTCACGTAGTACAACAGAAGACTTTGAAGAAGTAGAAGAAGGGAATTGGTATTTATTTTCTTAGTCTTCTAGTATTTTTGTGTACTTTTTCAATTTAAGGCTGTAGGTTGGATATTAACTTCAGCTAGTTTAGGCACTGAGTGTTCTTTTTCTTTTGTACCCTGAGATGTTAGATTTTGTACATCTGTCTAGCCACTTTGCTAGATAAGAATCTAGTTCTTATTTGCGGTGAAGTCAAATGTTACTTAAACTATTCACTGTAACAGAGCAGTGCAGATATACTGGAGACAACTCTCTCCATTAAATAATTTTGGATCTGTTTACAGTGCTCCTAAAGCAGTAGTTGTTAGGCACATTCATACACTTGTTTTCACTGTTGTATTAAGAATGCTTATATTGCAGATGTTTGGTTCAGAAAATGATGGAGGATGAGTGTGAATTTGATAGTATAGTGAAACCAGAAAGACCTCTAATAAAGATCTTCACCTTAAACTGCATCATCTGAATGCTGAACTTGGAGCTGCAAAAGTCAAGTACAATTCTCAGCTCAGTGCTAGCTGGGCTCCAGCTTCCATTAGATTCAGTAGGATCTGACAGCCAAAACCATCTGCCTCTGCATGGCTGGGGCTACAGGATCTCAGCAGTATTGAGATCAGTGAAGGCCAAAGCTTATACTTGTGTTTATGGTGATGTCTGCTGGGTCTCAGAGTACACCAATGCTGCCAGTCATGGAAGCTGCGATTCAGGACCCCCAGCCAGTCGACAGGTGTTGGTGCTATTGAATGTCACCAGGTGTTCTGACTATCTTTTCCAAAAGTGCATCTATGTCCGTAAGGAAAAAATAAGTGCTAGCTGTGCGAAGAGATGCTGCATCAGGTTGACACAGTACACAAGGATTTAATTCAGTTACCAGAACCTACATCTGTAGAGGAGAGAGGAGAGAGAGGAGAGAGGAGAGAGAGGAGAGAGGAGAGAGAGGAGAGAGGAGAGAGAGGAGAGAGGAGAGAGAGGAGAGAGGAGAGAGAGGAGAGAGGAGAGAGGAGAGAGAGGAGAGAGGAGAGAGGAGAGAGGAGAGAGAATAGATTATTACAGTTGGAAGGGACCTACAATGATCATCTGGTCCCACTGCCTGACCACTTCAGGGCTGACCAAAAGTTAAAGCACGAAGTATTTAAGGGCATTGTCCAAATGCACCTTAAACGCAGACGGGCTTGGGGCATCGACCACCTCTCTAGGAAGCCTGTTCCAGTGTTCAGCCTTTTGCATCGTGATACTTCATAGCTTACGTGTGACCACAGATTTCCATTTTGCTCCCAATTCTAGGACTAGATTGCTGGGATCAACATAACTCTCAGCAGTGTTTACTTGTGTGAGAGCTTGAAGTTTAGAAGTATTTGGGAAACATGTAAGCTGGAATCGCTGTGTCTTTGGATTTTGTAATGTACTTGCCATCTAAATTATTCTGTTATTTTAATTGATTTCGGGATTTAAACAACTCAGTAAGTGATGTTGGGAAGGCAGTTTTGATTTTTTTTTCTCTTTAAATGTAATTATCTTGCAATGTATGTTTTGGACCAAATTCCCAGGTCCTTTTTTAATATACCAAACCCAGCTGTTTTCAATTCTAACTGTGGTTGATTCTTACGAAGGTCCTACCTTTACTTTTCTATTTTATCAGGTTTTCACTGTTGTTCCTTTCATAAGCATTTGAATATATGCTTAAAGTGAATGGTGCTTTTAGTTTTGTTTAGGGCAATATCTTTAGAATGTGTGGAGTTCCTCTCTAAGTATTCTGTATCTGTCTTTTGAGTGTTCAGATGAAATCCAAAATAACCTTTCTTAATCTGAGCAGCATCAGTGATTTTTACAGGTATTTATTGATGGTTGTTGGTTAACGTATAAATAACTGTGAAGTGCAAAGTTTTTGTTAGCAATTGTTGGAAATCTGAAATTGTGCCACTGATAGGACGTATTTAAAGGGCAGGAAAGTCTGTAAGCAGTTTTGTAAAATTGTGAGTTAAAAAAAAAAGGAAGGGTTTCATGCATGAATCTTCAGAGAATTCACCTCTATAATAGCAAAGCAGGTTGCTAACAAATGACTTAAAACTGGAAGATGTTTCTCTGTGGTGCTGTTTAATTGTGAGTTATAATTCTCAGTATTCTTCTCCCTGTTTTGGAAACACTGTCTTTTATTATTTTGGAAAATAACAAAATGCAGAGTGGAATTGGGCTATCTTAAGTTAACCATTCTCCTTAGAATTGCTTTTAGAAATCAGATAGTTTAAATGTTTAAGTTAAATGAAGATAAATGTGCCGAGATCCACCTACTGCCTGTAGACTATTAAATATACCTGTTGCTGCAGTTTTTTTCTGCTCTTCTCTCTTTTTTTATTCTTGTCAATAGTAACTTGAGGCCAGTTATGTCCTAATAAACTCCAGGATTAATATTTTATTTGTTATAATTCAGAAAAAGTAAGAAAGAGCCAATACTTTTGACTTGGGGAAGTTAGGAACTGAATAATGCAGGGGAGAGCCTATTTTACTAGCTAAATTCAGAATGTGGGGTGTCTGTAGGAAGTAGAGTATTATAACTAATTAAAAATCACTACTTAGTAACTGTAATTCTGTACAAGGGCTCAGACTAATGCATGGACATACTCTGATAGCCTTCAATGGGCATTGGAGGAACCCCTGATCACTAAAAATGTTCTTTTTTTTTTTTTTTTCCTTTACCTGCTAAGTACATTTGTTTTGATCTATTTTCAAAGAAACTGAAGATTAACTCAAAATGCCATCAAGATTTGGAGTGCACATCTGCACATCTTCTGGTTTAGTGTACAGCTGCAGTAACACTTGTTCTCATACTACTGCAGTTGTAAAGCCCCCTAATATTTTGTTCTACTTAATGTTTGTGTGTGGAGGGGAAATTCCTGTAGGTTGCAGTGACAATAAACTGACTTTAAAAGACAGATATGTTACTGACATATGGGGAAAGGAAAATCTTTGTGAGGGAAACTTTGTTTAAACTGATCTCAGAATACTGTAACTTTCCAACTGATAGCATACCTTTTTTTATGGTTTATAAACAAAACCTTTTTTCCTAACCATGTATGATTCTAACTTGTTCTCTGCTGTTCTTAATTTAGACTATTGTGGTGAAGTACTGAAGCCAGATCCCATACCTTGTTATGCTGAGAAAATCTGTGTTCCATCATTTTCTTTATTGTGAAAGACTTTGTTTATTCACTGTTTAATTTAGTATCCTCTAGGTGACCTAACAGTCATCTAATTTTATTTTTTTTTAATAAAAACTATGTGTAGAGGAAAGTCAAGGTGATCTGTAGGTGACTATTTTTGTCCTATGTTTAATTCTTTTTCTTTTGTCTGGAAAACTGGCAGAAAACTGCCAGAAGAGGAGCACTGAAATGAATTTGGGTCTGGTTTTTTTTATAAGTCATTTCAACTTGAGCACATCACAATCCATTAGAAAGGATATCAAATCAGAAAATAAGCTGGCAGAAATAAATTATAAATGGAATTACACAGATCCTATTCTAGGAGGGCTCTGAATCTGTTCAGGACGGCCCTGAAATCGATTGTTTTTAATAATATAATGGCAGTATGTAATAGTCATAGGTCCCGATTTTTAGTTGCCAAGGGCATGCTATTCCTCCTGCAATCTGCAGTTTTGGAACATTATTTAGATCCATACCCTAAATGTACGTATTTGACTATCCTTAAGAACTGAATTCTTAATGTGTTGATATAGTTAGCTGTCTTTCTGCTGTCAATAAATCTCTTGAAATTGTGGTGATTACAAAATAAATACATACAAATATGTAAATATTGTGCATTTAGGTAAAATGGGGCCAGACATTTTACTGATGTAGGCTTTCAGACTTCGGTGAAAGACTAGTGTTTTCCATCATTTGAGAAGCCAGGCTGCAATATTTATATCTACTTGTACACAAATATATGATAATGTGTATAAAGTTGGTCTCTTAATTAATCTTTAACATAATTTAGTTTCTGAGTATATTACAGCCATTTTAATTAGTGCATAGTGTGCCAGCAGAAAATCATATATAGCGCAGAAGCAATAGGGAGATCATGCCATTCATCACTGTACTGGCATCCAGATTGAGTTTTGATCGGAGCTAAAACGAGCTCAGCAGTTGTTCTGAATTTGTAACAGTAACTTCTCTTTGCAGTATTTGGGAAGTGGCTGGCTTTATCAAAGCAGAAATTGTTCATTATTCTGCAGCTACAGTCATCTTGCAGTCTAGTTTGTCTTAACCAGAGTTTTGCCTGGAATGGAACAGTGATGTCGTATAGATAAAATGAAAGGTCCTATCATTTTTTTTCTCTTTTTTTTGCATGCTGTGGCTTACTGGCTGAAATTGTATTTAAGTAAACATAAGAAAACGTTTTGTATAGAAAGGATGGGTAACCATTGGAATAGATTGAGAAGGCATCCTCCTCAGTAAAATTTTTAAAAATAAACAAAAACTTAGTGGTTTGGAGGTAGTTAGTCGAGCAGCGTTCTAGCTGTTTTCAGATCTCATTAAGCCATGTTTCAATGACTCTGAGATTCAGCATTGCTGTTGAAGTATTTTGATTTAGATACAGAGCTGAATCCAGATCATGCCAGCTCCTGCCCATTAGTGTCCGGACAAAACCCTATCTCATGAGCAGAAGATACTTTCTCAGAGTTACTCAACACCATTGCATATTTGAAGGATGGAGGGATATTTTTGCAGTGCTGAGGCCCTGATGGTTTCTGTCAATGGGTAAGGACAAACACGTACTGCTACTTCAGTAGTAAAAGACTGTACAAGGGAAATGGGGACCGCTTGCTGAATGGGACAGGTTATACAGTATCAACAAACACAGAAAAGTTTGAGTTATTCAGTGTCTTATTTGCTTCAATCTCCATGACCAAGGTCTCCCAGACATCTGTGTTAGGTCAAAGGAGTTGAGGAGAAGACGACAAATGCAAAGTCTTGCAGTGATGGAGGGTCTAACTGGCTGGCTGGGGAGCAGCTCTATGGAAGAGGACCTGGGGCCCCTGGCAGAGGATGAGCAGTGAGCTGCACATGAAATAGCAGCATGCTCTGGGATCAGAGAAAGCCAACAGTACCCAAGTCTGTATTCAAAGAAGCAGCACCAGGAGACTGAGGGAAGTGATTATACAGGTCTACTCAGAGTGCTTGTTGGACCACATCTAGATCCTGTGTTCAGTTCTGGACATCCCCCACTCCTCAATACAGGCTGGGAGCACCTCTCAGGCAACTGGACTGTTTCAGCTGGGAGAAGAGATGGCTCCAGGGGACATAACAGCAGCCTGACAGTACCTGTGGGAAGGTTATCAAGCCAATGATGAGGCTCTTCAGTGGTATGTGGTGGAAAAAGGAGAGACAACAGGCATAGGTTGAAACAAGAAAGGTTCAGACTGGATATAAAGAGAAACATTTTCACCACAAAGACAGTCAAGAAGTGTAGCAGGTTACACGGGGTGGTTGTGTTGTCTCCTTCCTTAAAAATTTTCAAGACCTGACTGGATAAAGCCCTGAGTGATATGGTCTGATCATAGCTAGTCCTTGCCTTGAATGCCATGTTGGACTGATACCTTTTCCAGTCTGAATTTTCCTGTTATCCTATCATCCAGCCCCAGCCTCTCACACCTTTACATAGCCTTATTTACATATGTGCATATCTACATACATTTGTATTTAACTGTGCTTCTTCCTAAGAAGTAGGGATAGAAAATAATGGGCTTAAATTATTTGGTACAATTTGAAGGGATACACTTACAGCATACTTGGGAAAATGAAGGGGTTTTTTAAATTATTGTTGCCAGAATGTGTGGATAGCGTAGTTTTGACTGTCTTCATAACATCTGACTGAATAACTATCAACAGATTTGCCCTTCTTTACTGAAGAAAGACAGCTAATTGTACCCAAACCAGATGAAGACAGAAGTAGCAAATTAAGGACACTCTTAGAATTTGCTAGTTTCCTCCCCCCGCCCCCCCTTTTTTTTTTTAATTCATATCCTCAATTAGTCATTCCACTCTGTGATTGCTTGATGTAACACAAACGTAATGCTTTCATCTTGTGGCATCTCAGAACACTGCTTTCTTTTAATATTTGTTGAGTTGACCTTTCTTTTCTTCAACTTTCTTGCATCTCAGCCAGGCTATATCACTACAATATACCTTGGAATAAATATTTGGACAGCTAGATATGCTTTAATGTTGAGGTTGAAAGATTGGGAACAAGCTAGAAGAAGAGCTATTAGAGAGAGCATAATTGTGTTACGCTGACAACCCTGAAGATCCTTAACTACTCTTGGTGATACCAATAAATGGTATATAATATAATACTCCAGTCTGGTGCACAAGTCAATTAGAACTGGTCCACAGTCATTAGAACTGTGTTGTGTAACGAAATACCTTATACTTCTTCCAGCTCCCATCTTGCCCCCGCCTAAGTTTAAGATGCCTAAGAAGGGGATGTTTTTGCTGTTTTCGTTAGGTTGACATGGACTGATCAAATTAAAGAGAACTCATTTTACTGGTTGGCCCATGATACTGACAGTAGGTGTGTACTGGGCATGTCGAGATATTAAATATCTGTTAATTAAACAAAAATAAAGGTTGGAGTCTTTAAGAAATTATCAGACTAGTCTGACTATGATTTTTCTGTTTTCAATACCTTAATTTGCAATTAATGCTCTTGATAAGAATTTTTTAAAAAACCCAATCCACAACACACACACACACACACACACACACACACACACACACACACACACACACACACACACACACACACACACACACACACAAAACCCCAAAAAAACAAACCACAAAAAGGACTAGAGCATTAGTAAAACACTGAATGCTGCTCAGAAAATAACAGAATACCTGAGATTTTCTCATGCCTATAATTTTTCTAGGTCTCTATATCTCACACTTTCATTAGCCCTTTCTAATCATTTCTTCTATTGACACCTCTTTTCCCTATCAACATTTGTTCTGAAAATCTGCTTACTGATTATCTTATATGTAACCAAGAAATATGTCGTTATTTCTTCAGTTACTCCGATATACAGGCTGTGGTATAACTCAGTTGTAAGATGCAAGTTAGACATGAATCTGCTTGATTCATAACCGCCTTATTCTAATTTTATGCTGATGCACCTTCACTGGCTTTAGCATGATGAATTAGATTCATACCGAGAGGGATATTTCCACATTTTATTTAAAGATTTACTCTGCCTACCCTGTCATTTATGAAAACTGTACTAAATTTAGTGACCCTTTTTAAGATTCAGGAGGTGAGAACGAACTTGTTCAGTGGATTCCAAGTAGATTTTTGTGCCCATCTGATTTGTGCTTCTCTCAGTGATAATGGTTAATTTTGATATTATTAGCCACTGGATAACATCTGTGAAGAACAGGAACTTTTGTGGGCAGTGAACCCTTATGTCATTTCAAATCACTTTTCCGTCTATTGGACTCATGAGTTTACCTGTTACATAGATTTGAAAACTTTGGGAGAAGTACTTGAATCTGCTGAAAAATAGTTGAGTGTCTTGAAAGAAATGAGAAATTTTGACTGCCAGAATTATGGTATTTCTATGCTGATTACTACTACATGTTGATTTACTGGACGTTATTCCTGGAAATGGTTTCTCCAGAAGTGAGATAATGGCCATGACAGCCAATACGGATCACCTAATACTGTTACATCATCCCCCACATTAATTTCACACATTTCTGCCAGTTTCTGAAAAACATGCTTGCCCTCTAGCTCTTCATAAGTCATCTATCTTTACTGATTTGTAATTATGGGCTCTCTTTGGAAAAAGGATACTACTGTACATCTTTCTTAGCTCTTTATCCCATTGCAATACATCATTAAACTCTTTTATAACGTGTTATTTATTATGTTATGTAAAGTCTGTGGCTCTTAGGAACGGCCTTAAAGGATTTATATTTTATTTATATATGTTTTTACTTTTATTCTTTTTTCAGTTGGTTATGCCCTATTTTAAATGATTTGAGGAAAAAAATATTGCTTGTTGTAAAACAGATACCCTCAGGAATTCTAGACCATTTAGCCTTTTTTCCCCTGTTATGTTTCATCAGATTTTAGTTATCTCCCAGAGAGCAAGGATTTCATAGATTAAAACAGCAATTGATTTTTTTTTAATCTTTTATTTGAATTTATCCATTCCACTGAAATACATTACGGGTCTCCAAAGAAAGTAATAAATTACAGACAAAGCAAAAGTTAAAATTAGATCTGAATGTGGTGTAATGCCCAAAGGAAACTGTTTGGAAAGGTTACAAGCTGTCAAAAAACAATTTGTATGGTTAAAAGCCACACAGTTAGATGCTGTTAATGGAGTATCTGTAATGATTATTTAGGCATTCGTTGGTTATTATGTCTTTGAGGCAGCTATTCACTGTGCTACTTTGGAGGCTATAAAGACCTGTAATTCAGCACCTATTATACAGAAGTGTGTGCAAGAATGCTCTGTACCACATCAAACAAACCTCTCCTCTCTATTCTCTAGATTTTTAATCATCCTTCCCTCTTGGAATTATGGTTGATGCTGATTGTGAGAATAAAGACTAGTTACTGTAGTGAAAGGATCATAAAGTCAATCATGTGGATAAAATTACTTAGCAATTCAGCCAGCTGGTCTCTATTTGGCTTCACTTCAGTTCATTAGTTTATGGGGAGAATTCACTCCACATTTAAAGAAAGCAAAAACTGCATAAAAACTGGTTGGTAATTAATTGCAGCTTTTTATATAGAAATAAAATTGCCAAGTGAATGTGCCCATTGGGCACTCATTTTTGGTTACTTTTTGTATCCTTTGTAAAATAACTTTATTTTGTATTTGCAACCTGTTCTGGATGCAGGTTGTTCACCCAGAATCCATCTCCTTTCCTTGAAAATGATTCTTTACGCAATGTAATACTTGAGTTTTCAAATCACAATGTTTGCTAGAGGAGTAGACAACTTTAAACAACTTAGGGGCCATTTGGAAGCATGGCTGTATAATCTTGGCATTCTGTGCCGGTGCTCTCATGCAGGTGATTAGGTGGCATTGAATAACCATAAGCATATGTTTAAAGTGTTGTACATCATAAACATATTGTGGTTTGCATGCTTTATAAGAGTTAAATTGCTAATGTTAATTACTACTGTGTTTAACGGAGCCAGAAATAACAAATATACTATTCTTGAAACCTTTTATGAAGAGCACATAAAAGCAGCAAGGCAACTGGGGAATTTATACATTTCTAATCCCTTAACAGGATACCCAAAATGAACCCAAATTACTCCCAGATCCTTTCAGGTCTAACCTGTAGAAGCTAGAGGCCATAGCCTGTACATTTGTGTTAGCAGTTACCCTGCGCTGATGAAGAAAAATGGTATAAAAATTGTCAGAAATATATGTGACAAAAATTTATAACTACTGAAAGGAACTAATTGTTTATAAGGCCAGATTAAACACCCATGCCTTAGCTCGACATGGAGTAATGGCCTTTCTGCAGAAGCCATGTATACACAGAAAATTTTCTCTGAATATACTTTGATGGATAAAAGGGGAAAAGTGTGTGGGGTGGAGTTATGACTCTTGGTTATTCTTCTATTGTATTTGAAATGTGGAATTGTAAGAAATTTCAGTGTTTCAAGGTATGTTTCAGTGTTCAGTTAGATAAAAATAGGTTTTGAAACACTGAAATATCTTGCATTTCCACATTTCTCACATTTCCATGTTTCCACAAGAGATTTCCCTACAAAACAAACATCTATGTTGTTATTATTTTGGGTGGTCTTGATACATGCTGTCTAGACCTTAAGAATGAACATTATTTAATGAATTGGCACTTTCCAGTGGAAGTTATTCCTCTGGCAGTTTTACAGCTGGATATCACGTTCGTGTTGTACCTCCTGTGAGTGTGTAAGCTGCCAGAACTGCATAGTATTCAGGAAGGTATAGGACATCTTCTGAGCTCTAGGAAGGTTTCTGTATTATTCAGGGACTCTGAAATGCCTGAGACAGTGTAGTTGTGTCTTTTAGACATATATGATCATTAAATGCATGATTTGTTTATTCAAAGGATTACTTAATCAACAGGATTTAGCTATGGAAAAGATAGCAGTGACGATCATACCCCTATTCTTCTTTTTGTTTCCAGGAAGGCATTTCTTTAGTTCATTCACATTTCTTTCGGCTTTGTACAGAAAATATTACTCGCGTAAATGGCAATTTTTGACATTGTTACCAATTATAATTTCATGTGTTTTCTTTTTATCTTCTTTAATAAGTAGATATTACTAAAGCAGAAAGGAATGAAAAACTCGTAAAGCAAATATTGCCTAGAAATATTGAAATTTAAAAATTTAGACAAATTAAAGTGAGATAGCTTTCATAAGCCTTGTTTAATACTGCAAAATCAGAATAGTCTATAGAAAGCTTAGTATTAGTCCCACCGCAAATGTATTAGAAATGAAATAATATGTTTTAATGTCAAGAAACTGCTCCTCGGCTAAAGCACCTTCCTTCCAATCACTTACATTTTTTGGGTTGATGGCACTTTGTGGAAATGCCTGGGAGACCTGGAGTACTTGCCTTGTGTTCCATTGATGTTATTCTTTCATCTTCTTCCAATTCCTTCCATACTATACATGGTCTACCTGAAATCCTGCAGGACAGCACTTCAGTAGCCTTCCTTTTTTCTAGGGGAGGGGTGTGGGGCGGCAGCAGTAATTTAGGATGTGAATGTTCCTAGTAAAGCCCCTCATGACCTGTGGTTATAAATAGTGTATGCAGGGAAGGATCTGATAGTAGCAGAAAATAAATTGTATGGTTGTAGTAGCATCCTGGATCTGCTTTAGCCTACCATGGACTAGAGACGCCCAAAATACAGTCACTTTTATGGACCTACTCATCCTCAACACATTGTAGATGCTCACTGTATGCAGACAGAGGCTGGAGAGCCATTCTATTAGTGCATGGGAATTTTTACTCCCCATACAGTAGTTAACTACTGTCATCTATTCTACTTATTGACTGTTCAATTTCCTTAAGTTTATTACACATCTTCATTTCCTGAATCATTGGAGATCATTTAATTACAGAAAATGATTAACTAAAACATTTAGCAAGCAAGCCAACTCCATCTGTTTTATTAAATATGGAAAATAGAAATCAACAATGGTTAAAATGCATACATTCATATATACGATTCTTCAAAAACACTTTTCTTGGCAGAAATTTAATATGAGAATCAATAACCAATCCTAATAACAGAGCGTATGATCCTCTAGGTGTAGATTAAGTCAGAGTTGCAAAGAACAAGAGGTTAACGTGCCGAAAAAATTGAAGTTATATAGTAGCTAACAAAAACATTCAAATTTTCTAATACAACGTGAGAGTTAAATCATAAAACTCTGGTCTTCTGTGCAATACCGAAGCTTGTTTAAATAATACTCCAAACAAACATATTTTTATTCTTATACTTAATAATATTAAGATAGTTGTTACTAAAGAGCTCTTTGTGAGATGAAGATTATTCATCTGGTTTAATACCCATAAAAACACAGTATGCTGGAAGTATATATGACCAAAATTAAGGCTATTTTGGGTTTGTTTGTAAAAGTTTATATAACATCTTCTTTTGCAAAATTACTGCCAAACTTGGAATTATTTGAGTCTAGAATCTATTTGATGTGGACCATATAATTTGGTAAGGCACGTGGAATTAAAGATGTGCTGGCAGTCAGAATAGACAGAACTACAAAACATGACAGAAAAAATTCCTAGCAGCCATTTCGGTATGAGATGATTCTATTTAATCTGAGTATCATTGGGTTATGATGGTTTTTCAATACAGTTGAGCAAAACAAATAACATCACACAATTAATTTCTTGATACCATTAAGTTTATCTACAAAACTTTAAACTGCTCAGCAATTATCTTAGTGTAACATGAGGAGCAGAAATAATCAGCCCTAAGCATCATGGCAGCTTAAGCCAACAACAAAAAATTTTTAGTCCTAGGCTTTCTGTCTGTTATTCAAAACCAGTTGGAAACATGGAGACAGAATTCATCCTCCCTTACAGGGGCAAGTGACCCTTTACCTTGGAGATGGCTGTCTCTGCAGATGCTGCATTGTAGAGCTTCTGGATTTTAATCTTCATTTGATCATTAATAAACTTTAATGTGTAAGAATAAATTATTAATATTCTCTCCCGTAATCAGATTACATATGTACATTTAAAAATAATTTTCAACTGATGAAGGAGTAACTGCCTCCTGGTTATATGTTCTTATGTTCTTTCTCAACTATCAAACTATAAACTTTTCAAAATAACAAAATCCTCATACCCCATCTATTATCAATTGCCGTATGTTTTATTTACATTGAAAAAAAAATGCCATACCATCTTACAAAATGTCAGATCATCTTTTGGCTTGGATATACAAGCAAAGTATGAAAAGAATACCTGGTATGGGACCACACAACAAACCTTGTCTTTATTAATAGCAATTACGATGTACTTAGGGATAAACTGTTTCCACCCTCATTGTAAAAAATTTCTTCCTTATATCTAGTCTGAATCTCCCCTCTTTTAGTTTAAAACCATCATCCCTTGTTCTGGTGAAACAGGCCCTGCTTAAAAGACTGTCCCCATCTTGTAGGCCTCTGTAAGTACTGGAAGTCTGCAACAAGGTCTCCCCAGAGCCTTCTCCAGACTGAACAACCCCAACTCTCTCTCAGCCTGTCCTCATAGCAGAGGTGTTCCAGCCCTCTGATAATTTTTGTGGCTTTCCTCTGGACCCGCTCCAACAGATTCTTGTCCTTGTGCTTAGGACTCCAGAGCTGGACGCAGTACTCCAGGTGAGGTCTCACCAGACTGGGGTAGAGCAGCAGGATCACCTCCCTCAACCTGCTGGCCATGCTTCTTTTGATGCAGCCCAGGATACAGTTGGCCTTTTAGGCTGCGACCGCATCTTGCCAGCTCATGTCCAGCTTTTGATCCACCAGTACCCCCAAGCCCTTCTCTGCAGGGCCACTCTCAATCACATCCTCCCCCAGCCTGTGTTGATACTGAGGATTGTCCCAACCCAGGTGCAGAACCTTGCACTTGGCTTTGTTGAACCTCATGAGGTTGACAGGGGCCCAATTCTCTGGCTTGTCCAAGTCCCTCTGGATGGCATCCTGTCCCTCAGCCATGTCAACTGCACCACTCAGCTTGGTGGTGTCAACTCAGCTTGGTGTTGTCATATTTGTTTCTACACACTGTATTTGTTTTAAGTCTTGGCTACTCAAGTGTGTGTTTCAATGGTTTAAAAGACTAGGGCTGAAACGGAATTTAATCTTGTTCGTCTAACAAATTTGAAAACAGAAGAGTAAAAAATTATCTCAACAGGTTTTCACTTAGTCCAATACCCAGTTACCAAGAATAATCAGTACTAAATGTAACCACTTCAGGACACAGTTTTGAAATAACATGTTTTCAGGTTTTCCTAACACTTCCCTCCTTTCTTAGTCATTTATTCGAGCGTTGAAGCAAGTCTATCAGTATTCCCTATAGCGGGAGGTGTCTGCAGTGCATAGCACTTGATTCAACAAGTTGCCATGCTAATAAACAGTAATTCAGGGGCAAAAAAAAAAAAATAACACAACTATACAAATTACTGGTAAAAATTTTAATTATAGAAAGTTGTGTTTTATCTTTGCGGAGGGTAAATATAGGCAGTATACGTGAGGCTCTTTTCTTTGTAATAGTGATCAAATACATTATGTCAACTTTTATTGCTTATTTATTTAGTGCTTTCTAAAACAAGTCAAAATGTTGGCAGAATCCAATGGAGAGGCGCACAGCTCAAGAAGCATTCATACAGCACTTAGGCCGCAGGAAGCCGTCTATTAGTACACCAATATAAGCAACAGCTACGAGATAAAAGAGTTTGACAGGGTTAAGAACACTTCTCTTTGAGATGGAATATAGAGAGTGCTAACTAGGCAGCGCGAGCTTGAGAAATTGAGTAGTGATTGCTAGATTTTTTTAAAATTTAAAAAATAAAACCTTATTTCTTTGCATTTAGAGAAAAGTACAAATTTGAACAAGGAATGTAAGTGCTGAACAAGTTACACTGAAGATGTACGTATTCTATTTGTGTATGAGCTGGGGGAACTTCTGTTTTTACTGGGTTTTTTCTACACCTTGTAGCAAATATGTTCACAAGTTAATGTAAGACTGTAATGTAAAGTTTATGCAATTAAAGACCATAAGAGGGTTTATAGACCATTCATCATTGGCTATGGATCATAAACTGTGAGTTTCAGAAAATATGGAAGGAATTCCATTTGTAGTTCACTGTTGCCTGAAGCCTACCTAATGAAACCTTTCTTAGTCATAGAATTGAGTATCTAGCTGAAAAGCACTGAATATTCACTGTGCATATTAAACTTGAAAAGGTAGAATAAAATCTTGCATACTCACAGGGGCTTTTTGTGGGGTTCAGTTCAACCTGAATTAGACAGCTCTTATTTGTTTAGTAGATTCAAAAGAAGTCAAACCTTTAAAATTCCAAACTGTCAGCTCCCATCATTTCATATGACAGCTGACTGAGTGTAATACACACAAGCCATACTAAGTGAAAAGCTGTTAATGAATACAATTGCTTTTTTTAAACCAAGGGAAGAGAACACATTAGCCAGCACTTTGTGGATGTGTGTTGTGATGCAAAAAGGATTCTCTACTGTTCTCCTAGGTCTTACCTGTGTGGCACAGCACTGGTATGAAGAAATTGATGGATTTTGTAAAGAGATAATTAATCTTTTGAGCTTTCTGACTTTAATGTGCTATATGACATTGCCTCAAAAACTAAATATGTGACAGAGAGATGTATTTTTTAAAGAAAGAAAAAATTATTCCTAAAGTTCTGTATATCAATAGGGTACTCTGGATCTCATTTTCTCAAAGGCTAATGTAATCTTTCATTGAAGTCAACTGGGGAATTATTCAGCATGCTAGAAAGCAGTCACACAGTAGCTGTAAAATCTGACTAATCAAAATTAATTTCCTGTATTTGGTTTCTCCCCTTGCATTTTTGTGGTAGAACTCTGGGAATTTTAATTTTGATTTTCCTTTACCAAAATTTATTGGTGTTTGTAAAGTGGAAGAAACATTGTATTTCTTTAAGGTTGCTTTTGTGCTTTGAAATAGAGCTCCTGAAACTTTAGAAAGTTGAGAAGATAGTTTCCAAAATGGTAGCTCTCTGCCATCCGTAGCCTTTTTGACTGTGAAGGAAGCATGGCTTTCGCGGGGCTAGATCTTCAAGCAGCCTGAGTACCATCAATAAGTGACAGCATAAGCTAAACAGTCCTTTAATACGCAGGAAATTGCTTTTAAAATTTACTGGATTGTTTTCTGTTTGTTTGTTTGTTTGTTTTTGGATTAGTAAGAAGAGATATTTTAGTAATTTCTGCCAGTAATATAAAGTAGTGTTTAGTATCAGTCTCTCTAAAAGAAGGACTGTCATACTCAGGTCGTGCACTGGTCTTCAGTACTTGTGACATGCAGTAGCAAGATACAACAGAATAGAAAGAGGCAGAAAGGGTTTATTATCTGATAATAAGAGGACTGAAATATGGAAGAATCTAGTTTCTGTTTTATCCTATGCCTCTGAGTTAGTGTAAGAGTCTAGTGTACTTCTCTGCTCCCTTTATTCCTTCTTTTGAGGAGTGAGGATGCCTTATCAAGTCTTGCAATCCTTAATTCCTTAGGGCTTATAAAGCACTTTGAAATGCTTGGACAAAAAAAAGGCTTGTAGCAGTGCGAATTATTATTTCATTGATTTGGCTTTATTGGAGATAAGACCACCAAATTATGGTCTGATCTCGATTTTATACCAAAGTCCTTTCAAGACTAGGGGAAGAAGGGATGTTTAAAATCACAGGAGGCTGGTGGTAATTACAAACAGGTCACATATTTAAAGATGTTACAATGCTGTCTGCATCAGGGTTTTAGAATCTGACAATTGCCATGAAAAGCAATACAATAACATCTGATTATCCTTAAACATGCTGTATGATTTCAGGCAGAATTAGAATTAGGGTTCAGATTCAAGAACAGCAAAATTATAGAGTTTTCTCATTAAATTTCAAGCTTATCAGCTGTGGACTTCAAGTTTAACTCTCATTAACCTTCATAATCTCAAAAACTTTCAGGAAAGTTTGAACTTTAACTCGTGAACAGGCTTGGTTTGTTGATTTGATGTAGCACAAAAATCATAAGAACAGGTTTCAGTCTGTGCTTCGAACTGGAAAACTCTAAGCCCCTGAAAATTCAAAGTGGTTTGCCCAGGCCCAACTTCTGCTAATTACTGTTATCTGAAACAAATGCTGCTTAATCTGAGATCTATTTTTTTACTGCATCCTTTCATGTTACATGGTTTTCTGGGTGACAACTGGCTTATCATTGTGGAAATTGTAACAATCTCTTCTGGTTAAGGATAAAAACCTCTAAAAAACTAATCTCCAAAAAGAAAGAGTCCCCTCTTTTTGTTATGATGCAAAAACCTGGCAAGACTTGGAATAATCTGGTAAGTGCCTATTACATTTGCTTTGAAATCTCTGTTCAAGCCACTTTCTTGGCTTGAACTAGTCACCACTGTTAGTAATGTGGAAAAACTCAATTTATGTTAAACTCTAAAATAACATGGTGGAAAAAACCAATTCAGCTATGAGCTTTGAAGTTTGCATGTTTGTTTTTTTGTGTTGGTGGATCTTTGTGTAAATACATTATTACAAAATCTTTTCAATAAAAGCACTTGAAATAGCATCTAGAATCAGTTTTTCTAAAAACTTAGTGAGCAGAAAGTTTAATGCTGAATTTTATTTTCATACTTTTAAAAATATGTCAGAAGTAGGCTTTATTTTATTCATAATCACTAGGAACATTTCAAAAACTAAATCCTTTTTGGAAGTTCAGAACAGCTTCTTGTAGTCTGGATATGCATAACTATCTCTCAAAGATTTAAGCTTATCCTTTTCTTTCATTTGGCTTCCCTAGATATACTTAAAGATCAAAAACATATGCTTTTCCAGGTGTGCTTGTGAGCAGGCACCACTGATGGGGTTTTATGTAAAGAGATAAAAATTCTGTGCGTGAGCTGTCACAACCTGTTTGGCTGAACAAAGTCACCGTTACTAAAGCACTGCTGATGTTCTTAAATGGAAATGCAATGAGAAACACCTGTGTGGAAACTAGATTAGTAGAATTGAAAATCATCATGGATTCCAGGTCAGAAGTAAGTAAATAAGATGGTTCAGGGAAGGTCAAATAGTATCCATGTTCTGAAGTGGTGATGAAAACTTCAATTGCAAAGAGTGTAGAAACAGGTGTGATTGTCATAAGCCAGTAGAAGGGAGAACTTCGCTTTAAACACAACGTTTAAAATTCTGCAGTCAAGAATGTTGTACCAGAAAAGCACAATATTATGATTACTGCTGTTATCTTATAAGCCTGGATAGGTTGTGGAGTGCCTGTATAAGCACCAAAGAAACACTCTCCAACATTACCGTAACAAACCATATAGCCCTCAGTGGAGTACGGTAGAAGCTATATCATCCACACAGGTGCGCGGAATGGCACCATGCCTTGTAGTCACTGCTCTTTTTGTGAACCCCTGTAGAGAGCTGACACAGAACAAACGATGCGGTTTGGTCACATATTGCAGTGTACAACTGGAAACAGAATTTGCCACGTAGTGCAGTGCATCCCTTCACCCCTCTGCTTTCATGCTTCCACAAGTATAACACTTCCTTTGGGTGATGGATTGATGCTGATAGGCTTTATTGAAAGCTGTTCAGAAGAGCTATTTAAATGAAGTGGATGAACGATTGCCACATTGTCCTGGTTTGTGTTAGAACTGTTCAGTGAGTTAGAATTCTGTTCAGAGATTTCACTGTTCAGCTCAGTCTCTGCTCAGTGACGGCACTGGCTGAAGTTAACGGTGTGTTTTTGCAGACAGTGGCTGCTTCCAGCAGTGACAGCGCTGGATGTTCACAGGCACTGCCAGGGGTTGGGGTGCAGAAAGGCTCCTGCTTGTACTTGCTCCTGTGCAGACCCAGGTCACTGCTGAACCCTGTGTGCCACGGTGGGGGTGCAGTGAGTGAGAGGCTGCACCTGCGGGGAGGAGCGGACAGGACAGGTGACCCTGCACTGACCAACAAGGGGTTCCATCCCATAGATGTCATATCCAGCATAAAGCTGAGGGATCACAAGGGTCTCTCTCTCTCTTGCCTCTTATTTAATGTCCAGTGTCCGAGGAGGACTCTGTCAGTTCTGCCTTCAGTCCCAATCCATGCATCCCTGAATCCAGTTCTAGAATCCAGCTCCTGCATACAGTTCCCATCAGCTGCTGAGACCAGTCTGGGCCTTCCCCAGTGTCTGCCCACAGCTTCAGTGGTGACGGTGATGTGTTTGCCATCGGTGGTGTTGGGTTCAATATTCGTATTGTATATGTTGGTATATGTTTAATTTTATTATTATTATTCTCATTAAAGCAGTTTTAGTTTTCTTTTCCAATCCATCAGTCTCTCTCCCTTGCTCCTTTTCTCTTTCCCCTCTTTTGGAAGAGGGAGAAGGGGGAGGGGGTAATAGAGAGTGTCTGTCATTTGTCTAGTGGCCGGCCCAGCCCTAACCCTTGACATACACATGAAAACAGAAAACTAAGAATGCTTCTAGCAAAATTCCTTTTTGTTTTTGTTCAAGGGATGTTTCTATGTTTTTTCTGTGTAATTTGGCTATGGATGATCTAGCAGAAAAAAAATAGATTAAAAAAAGTAAAGAGCACTGGAAAAGAGAATACTGAGGTCCTTAACTGAGCCAGGCAGAGATTGTCTATTCGCTTTAAAGTTTAAACAGAGGCATATGGCAAAGATTGGTTCACTACTGGGCCTGACAACTGGGCTCTGTTTGGTTAACTTCAGCAGCAGCAGGAAGAGGGAGAGGAAATAACAAATGCAGACACGCAATAAACAAGCCCAGGGAGTTAAAGGGGAGTAAAATGTACGAGTATGCTAAAGTACACCTATAAATTAACCTTCTTTGTTTCCTTGCTGCAAAGGAGGACAACTAATTATAAATAAATATGGGGAAACTTCAGACCAGTACTATTGCTTGAATGAAGTTTTTGTTTGTTTTTTTTTTCCTGGAAACTCCTGACAGCTTGAATCCTTGCTTATATCAATTGAAATTTTAAATTACATACTAATATATTGTAATTTGGGGTTTGTGTTGTTTTAAACAGTAGTTGTGTGAGATTAGCATAGGAAGAACTCTAATACAAAATGAATTACATACAGAATTCGTGCAGCTGACAGTGCATCCTTGAAACTAGCTGTGGACTACCTCTGTGCCGGAGCCACCTGTTGCTCCAGACTGAATCAGACAGAAAGCTTTAATGGAATGATACACATGCAATAACACCTACACTGTTATTTATCACTATAAAGCTTTATTTACATAATAGATTTTCTGTCTTCTGTATGGAAAATACATGTGTCTCTGAGTAGACTCTGTTCCACCATCATTGTTCACTAACTTTTCTTCCACAACAGAAGGATTTCAGGTTGGCTTTGTTGTTCAGTGTGCGATGTGCATATACATGTACCCATTCTAATACATAAAATAGAAGAAATACATGTTTCCTCCAGATCTTTTTAAAATCAGAATTTTCACCCCCAAATACTACACTGTTTTCCCTGATGTATCGTGAAAATCTCAACACAGCCCACACTGAAAGCTAACAACATAGCTGGGTCATCACTAATCGTCATGATGGGAGCTGGCCAAGCCTTACACCATCTTCACTGTTGTAACTTTCCTGTCCCGGTAAGGGAACCAGTGAAACGATAACCAACTCAATTTTTCTAATTAAAGGAAGATATTTCTTGATCTTTCAATTTTTTTCCATTAATATCCCATCTGTATCCCTCCCTGCCACACCTTCCCACGTGTTTCCCGACTTCATATGATAATGGAAGAAAAAATAATTTTAGTCAGATAGATGTTCCAGACAGCCTGTTCTCTTCCTTTGCACTTATGCAAATCAGGAACTACTACTTGCATAAACAGACTCATCCCACTGTCACAAACTATAATGAGAACGTAGAGAATGACATCCTTTTTTTTTTTTTTCTTTTTCACTGATGAGTTCGGAACAGCTCTTACTCTTGTACCTTCAAGTATTTTCATGTCCTGTTATATACCAGTAACCATTGCTCTGAATGCAGAATCTGATGCAGAACTGTTCGGTGGAAAGGTGTAAGTAAGATCTAAAACTTTGGATCAAATCCTGCTTTACATGAACTCAGTGAAAATCTGAGTTGTAGGAATAGTAAATAAGGAATTGAAGGTTTTAGTCTTTATATTTAAAACAGATGGAAAGCAGTTCGTAATTACCCTATAGAGCTTATTTACTCAAAATATTACTGACTCCAAGTTTGTTGGAGTTCAGAGGCAGAAACTTAGAGGAATGCTCAATTCACCATTTGCCCAACTAAAATTTTTGAAGAGGGTGCCAAAAACTGGGAAGAGGTTATTATTTCTTGGGTTAGAACACAAGCAAAAAAAAAGAGAATCCATTGAGGGCTGCTTACTCCATCATTTTGTATTTCAGAAATTCGTATTCTCTCCTTCCAGGCCTGTGGAACTGGCCATTTTATCTTACTTCAGTAAGATAAAACTTACATATGTATGGTACTTCTAGGCAAGTCCTGAAATGATAAATACAGCAGTTCTTCCTCAGCTGAACCAGATGTGCATCACAAAGAAATGCTGCAGTCGCTATTAAGCATTTACTCAAGACATTATTTGACTGTAATACATTGTTTCAGCAGCTCTGAAGAAAATTGCTTCTGCCATGAAGAGCTGGGTGTCACATCAGAAACAAATACATTTTCTTGTTTCCATCATGCCTTGTCAGTATGGTTTTATAAACATTCATAAAGTTTTGCACACAGAAAGGATAAAAAGGAACACTAATGACAGAGTATTCACTGAATGAATGTCACATGCTAGAATTTGTACTGTGGTAGAATTTGGAGACTCTTGCCAATAAGAAATGAGGTTATAAAATTAAATTTTGGCTTAGTATTGTTAATGGTGAAATTATACTGTGTCAATATACATAGCAGCACAATAATGTAACAGCATTAGTAATGAAACGTGTATCTTTTTATAGTGGCAAGTAATAATTTAAAATAGATTTATGACACAATGTCGAAGTTTATTTCATTATTTAATGCCGCACATTTTGTTAAAATTCTGTTGCCGATGATAGAACTGTGTTTTTGCATGTGCATTCAGTGTAGAAAGCTTATGCTCTTATCTTATCCTGGAAGCTAATTAATTATTGTGTCATATTTCATGGATGTGCCAACACAAAATGAAGAAAATAGAAAAAGAGTACAATCTGTTACCATTTTTGATATGAGCAGATCTTATATCCTTGGCATGGTGAATTTGTGCAGTATATAGGGACACATTAAGAAAGAATAGATGGCTGAGGAATGGTAAGATCTTACAATATCAAGCTGGGTCATGCAAATTTCTGTATTTTTATACCAATGCAACTATTTGTAATAACAAAAGAGGCTGATGAATTCTGTAGGAATTTAAGTTGTACTCATGATTATGTTATTGTATTTTTTTAAAAACATTGCTTTGGAAGTGATGAAGCCTGTGTTTACTTCTGAAGACATTCAGCTTAAAAGACCTGTTTTGCGGTTATTTCAACATCAATTTATTTGTGCTAGCTTCACCATAATTTTTTAATGTTTTTCTAATCATAGTATATATTTTGATATAAATGGATATAAATCTACCCCCTGAGACAGTGTTAAACATTTTTTTCCCGAAGTAAGCAACTTTCCCACTATTCTGTGACAGAACACATGTATTTCACATTACAAAATGTTGACCAATCTGAGGAAATCAAAATATGTATTGTAAAAGGAAACCCGATGAGTAGCAACATAAAATTGTGCCCCTTGTATTTTCCCAACTGTTATTGCAAATAGCAAAGGTCCAAGAATTTTTTTTATAATGAGGGTGGTGAAACACTGGAACTAGTCTATGATTCTGCAAATGAGACAATGGTTGTGAGGTGTACTGGTGGAATAGATCCCAAGATATTTAACATCTTTATTAGCTTATTGGCTATTGGCAATATATATAGATCTGCAGGAAGAAACAAATGTGCCTGCAGAGCTCTTCCAAATTGTAATCTTTTAGTATTTGAAGTTGTAAATCAGTAATACTAAGATGACTAGTAGGGAGATTAATCATAGACTCATAGAATAGTTTGGGTTGGAAGGGACCTTTAAAGGTCATCAACTCCAAACCCTGGCAGTGAGCAGGGACATCTTCAACTAGATCAGGTTGCTCTGAACCTTATCTAACCTGACCTTGAATGTTTCCAGGGATGGGGTATCTACCACTTCTCTGAACAACCTGCACCAGTGTTTCACCACCCTCAGTGTTAAAAATTTTTTCCTTACGTCTAGTCTAAATCTCCCCTCTTTTAGGTTAAAACCATCACCTCTTGTCCTGTTGCAACAGGCCTTGCTAAAAAGACTGTCCCCATCTTTCTTATGGGCCACCTTTAAGTACTGAAAAGCCTTGGTAGGAATTAATCTTGTTTTAGAAAGTAGACATTTAATTTGAGAACAAAAATTACTTTTAAGAATTAAAACCAAAATCAGATTAAAGTTTACCACTGCTTCAATGCCTCCCATCTTAGCAGTCCTTTTTCACTGTAGAAATCCAACTGAAGTATCAGGATCTTCCTCTTGTGAGGAAGATGCCTTGCAACGTTTTAAATGTAGACCATCTGAATTTCTGTGAAAGAAGGTAATCAATCATATGCATATTTCCAAACAACTGTGAATTGGTAAATATTCAAAGTGATTTTGTTTCTTCACGCTGCTTAATGACTGGGCATTTACTGTACTTTATGCCACTATTAAATGAAATGCTTTTGATTCTGTTCAGCACACATAATTTAATGTCCAAAGAGCACATTTCAGCAAATTTCATTTCACTAGCTGTTCTCTGGGGAGAAAAAAAAAAATATCATCAGAGACCAAAAAAGAGAAAATCCAGGAACAACTCACTTAAACGCTGCTGAGAAAGAAAACCATATAGTCCAGTGGTTAAAGACAAATTCAAATGCAAAAGGATCTTATTATGAACCTCTAATCTGGATAGTCTGTTTATTATGTGATTTTTGGGGAAATTCCTCAACCTCTTTTAGCTTTGGTCAACTCTGCTGGCATAATGGGGAAAACAGCAGGGTATCTCTACAAACCGTATGTTACCAGATGAGTTCCTCTGGGTAAATAAATATCCCGAACACTTTAAAATCTTCATGTTCTCCTTTGAAAAAGGTAACAGTGCAGCTTTATCAGATTTAGCAGCACAACTCAAATAGGGTAGACCTGTTATAGCTAGACGATAACATGAAGAATGAGATGGAAAAAATAATACTAATCTTGAGAGCCCTCTTAGGATTGTAGAGGAATGGACAGAAACCAAGATCATATTAGTCAAACTGTAGGTGAATAATCAATTTAATGAGTAAAGAATAAAATGGAAGCCATCCTTTGGAACAAGAAGCCACATCTGCTTTCAGTCATAACTATGAATCCAGAATAATTTAAGTAACTTATTGGAATGAACTAGGTTGCATTGCTGTGTTGGTGTCGCGGGGCAGATGTTTCTATAAGACGGCACTTTCAGATCCAGAGGAAGAAAAATAAGCTACACAAATGAGAGTAGCACTTTTCCTATCTGATATAGGTCCTTAAAAAATGAGAACTTTGCTTTGTTTTATACAGAACAAATCAGCAGTTTGTGAACAGTAATTTGATTTCTTGTAGAACATTAGGTGCCCTTTTAGGAGGCAGTATGTCAGAGAAATTAATAAAAAAAATTAAAATTCAAGATGAAACAAGCGCTGCAGTATGGATTCAAATTAGACACACTGGCAAATTACTGGGCCTTCAGTTCCCTCTCATAGTTTTCCAGTGTGTCCAGAAAAAAAAAAAAAAGCAAACATATTTTCACACATTCATTATGAAAGAATTCATTCAACCTGTCTCGGCTTACTATAAAGAGCCCTGTAATGTTTTCCTGAATTTCCCAGGGAAATGGAACTCAGTGTTCCCTAGTCATAAGATTTTACTGCTTTTATCAAATGTCTCTCAAAGACACTTCTTTCTACTGCTGTTTTGTATGAGAGATGTTATCCTATCATTATCATCCACTACACTCTTAGCCAACATGTATGGGAATTCTAAAGATTTAAACTATGCTAATGACTCAAAAAAGAAAAAAAAAAAGGTGGGAAATTACATCTGAAAGGGTTAAGTGACAGAACTAAGAGTGCAATTTAATACACCCAGAAGTTAAGAAATGACAGATTAGATTGCATAAGTAAGCTTCAGTTAAGTCCTGTTACAGATCTTTAATTACAGGTTATTCCACCAAATCTTTCCTATTCAATGCCTAGATTAGATCTGTTGTGTGAAAGAAGTAAGGCTATGTAGGGAAGGATACAGTTGTTTGTAGGACCCTTGAGTCACCTGTTTGTAAGTAGAAAAGCAAATAATTAATGAGTCAGGATAGTTCATAAATAAAAAGGCACTTTCTGTTGTCAAGGCAATTTGATGCAGCTATAGAGATTTAGAATTTAATCCTGACTTTAATACATACAAGCAATGGGCTGATAAATCGTTTAAAACAGACCTTTAGCAGCATTGGTTTGTTGGGGTTTTTTACTAATGGTTATTCCCAATTTTTGGATTATTATTTTGAAAAGGTTGAAACTGACTGTCAAGTCACATGAAGGCTGTGATTTGAACCTACCAGGTTCTATCACATGCTGAATACTTTGAAAAAAATCAGGTCCTAGCACTGAAAATTATTGCATATTTTTATGTTGCTCTTTTTGTTGCTCGGTACTATTTGTAAAATGGGGTTATTACCTCTCCTTCTCTCTTGTAGAAAAGAAAATATTGAAAATGATTACAGATTATAGTAATAAGCTAATAGTAAAGCAAGTAATTTTATTTTTAGAGTAGAATTTGAATACTGTGCTATAAACAAGGCCTCTGTGACACATGGAATGATAAGAACAGCAGAAAATAAGGATTTTTTTTTTTAAATTATTAAACAAATGTTATCCATTCTCTGCAGTTGGCCTTCTTTAAAAAATGTATAAGGGCCTATAATAGTGTATGTGTATATCCAATTTATGCATAGTGGGTCAAAGCTAAAATCAGTGCTTGCTTGTACAATTTTGCTATCCTTTTTAACATCAGTGTTTTCTCTATAATCTTAGTTTGACAAAGATCACCATGGCATATGATATTTTCATCTTGTCAATTAGCTTGTCAAACTGTCCTGTGTGGTTTAGGATGAAGCAGCTTGAATGTGTGTGGGAGTACAAGAAGAATCCCAGATCACAGACAGGGATAGTGGTCTTTACGGGAAGCAACACTTCGAGATGTACTGAAAGCAGAAGCTAATGCTACTATTTTTCTCTTATTTTACCTAAAAAGCAAACCCTGTTGGTTTGTCCCAGTTTCATAGTCTTATGGCTTGAACCACTTCTATTTATGAAAGAGTAGAAATGCCTTTGGATCAAGTTCAAACAAGGCAGCTGACTACAAAGCCCTTCTGGGTCATCTATGAAACACTGGTTTTTTCTAAAATTGTGTTTTTGTTAATTTTGTGTTTTATGAAGAACATTCACTAGGGAAAGACATAGGCAAAGTCAGCTCCTGTGTAGGATAAAGGCTGTGGAAAAATTAATCACCTGGATCTGCTACGTGGTTATCTTGAGACTAGAGTTTTGACCCATATATGTGTTACTATTTTTAAGGCTCCAAAGAGCAGATGGTATTGGTTGGCAGTCAACAAAGACAAGTGAATATCTTTAAAATGTTGCAAGGTTATGGAGGTGAATTCAAAAACAAAGGATTTAGAATTGATAAAAAGTACAGAAAATAGTTGGGATGGTAATAAAGCTGCTTCCTTCCAGCGGCAATATCTTTTTTTATTGTGTCTGATTGCAAATTAAGGTGAAAAAAATTAACCTTGGGCATAAAAGAATATTCAGTCCTTACCTCCCTGGTTTTCAGAACAAAAAAACGTAGTCTTTGATCTTAGATTTGATTTTTTTCCCTGCTGGTTGCCATACAAAGAGATATAGCTCAATAAAATGAAAGATCCAGTGTACTGCAGTTCATATTATTGGCCTGAAGGAATTCTTAGTCAGGTTAATGGATCTGATGGTTTTCCCTTCATTGATTTTTAAGATGATTATATTTTATTTATAGGTGAGAAAATAATAGTTAATCTTAAATTTATTGAAAACTTATTGTGAAACTGCAGGAATTGATAATGATAACAATACATTCAGGGAAGCCGAACTATTCCTGTCTTTAATACTGTAAGTGCTGGTGTGAGGCAAACCTATTGACTTGAAATTAAATATGTTTTTATGTACATCTGTGTTCAGAATAAAAGAGTTATATTTTTCTTGCTTTTATGAGAAATTTCATTACATGAAGCATTGATACACCTCAGGTGTTTCTTTTGTGAAAACTCTATGTGAAATATCCAAGAGCTGAAAGCTCATGGATAAGAGCATGTTGTCCTCTGGAGGCTATAAGATCTGATTTCTAAGTCAGCCGAGTCATTTGTCAGATAAAAAGCCTACTGGTCAACTGTAATTGTGTCCACAGGTTTGAATCTTAAACCTTAGCATGCGGGTTGCAAATTTACAGTGGAATTTGGAGAACAGAATGAACAACAGTTCATTTTAACTCAGCACTCTGTGTCTTAGCACTGTTACGATTTGTTTTTATGTTCTAAATGGGCTGAGAGACCTTTTTTTTTTTTTTTTGCAGGCCAATAGATGATAACAAAAGACGTAATAATTTTACAATATAAAGCTATAGAATGGCATTCATCTCTCAGTAGCGCTGAATTTCAGTATTCAGCTCATCTTACAATAGTGCATTGAACTGGGTGGCTAAAGATGGAGGGACGCTGAATCAAAGTTATGCCTCAGGCAACCATAAGCCCTTGTTACGCAGTCCTAATGTGTGGTGAAAGTTCTAGAGTGGCATTATACTTTGATAAAAAAAAATTGCTTCTTGGCAATTTCATTAGTCATAATGATCCAGATCCAGTGCATTTCTGTGGGGTAAACTAGCAGAAAGACTAGTTTGGGAATGTGCAGCAGATTCTGTAGAAAACAAAGTAAGAAAAAGGGAGAGAGATCAGAACGCAGCAATTACTGTTGAATTTTTCATGCTTATAATGCATTATCTCAAGCTGGCACTGCCGTTAATGGGTGTATAAGGCCTCTGACTGGACACCTACATTAATTTTAGAGCTCCTCTATTGTTTTGCTTGAAGCAAAATTTGACATCAACACGATGTTTCACCTTAGATTGAACTTAGTGGGGAAACAACATGAAAGTAAATTAAAATCCCTGCTCACTTCCCACCACTTTTGCAATAACATCTTTTTATTTTACACCAAAAGCTGCCTAAAACCTTTGGAAGAGATTTCCAAAAGGAAAAGCCTATTTTTTTTAAACTTCCTTTCCCTGACTCCAAGATGCACCGAGGGCTATATATTAAAAGTTTAAGCAACATACACACGTAATTAGAGGCACTGCCTTCACTTTGTTTCTACACTGGTGAGCATATGTGCCGTGTATAATTAAAATGGGAATAATATGAAGAGTTGAGTGGTCAGAGCCTTTCCCAGCTTAGCCTGTACAAGCATAACTGTACAGGAGGGGAGGCATACTGAGGTAAGGGAGGGAGCCTCATGTACTGGCTCTGAAATTACCAGATATGTGTAACGTATTTTCCTGTTGAGAAAATACAGCTGTCAAAATAGATTCACAGGTAGTGTGTGAATTGGGGACTGTGGGACAGGAAGAAAGGGCAGAGGTTGAACAAAACCAGCAGACGTTTGGCCTCCAGATTTGGCTAAAATAAGAGATGCTCTGAACCAGTGCCCAGAATTCAAACCAAAAGAGAAGTAAACTTGTCAAAACCTTCAAAAAAATATTTCCTATTTTCTTGTTCCTCTGCACTTCCTCGTTCTACTTGGTTCTCTGAGTCAAGGGCCAAGGTAAAATTAAAAGGGCTGATCTTGCACTCTTGTATGTACAATGGCTCAAGGACCACAAGAAATCTCGCATGAAGTCTGTTCTCATAAAGACGCTCGGTAAAAACTGCTGTTAATTAAATTATTTCAAATATGATCTGGAAAATTCATCAAAATCAAGTCTGTTTGATCTTTCCTATTAGACATAAAGCAGTTCCTCTCATTTTCTTCAAATACTGAAAAATTTGTAACAACTTGAGTAACTATGAGTGCCAGAGGCTTCAAACTAGTATGGACTCTGTAGGTCAAGGTTAAGTAAGCCTCTTCTTTCTTTCCTTCTCTTTTTTCTTAAAGGTATTACATGAAAGAGAACAATCATGCAGCATTTGTACAAACAGCACAAACAAAAGCCTTGGGACTACTCAGGATGCATAAACTTGAGCATCTGTGCAAATCTTTGCTGGATTGCGCCCAAAGGGCACATCTATAAAGAGCTACAAGTACAAAATACTGAAATCACTTGCATATGTGCTATTTAGGTCATTATCTATAGCAATTCAATGTAAAAGAAGGAGTTAGTCATGTTATTTGAATCTATTTATAGACTTTGTCCGAGATTTGAAAGAACTCCTTGTGAACTGTTGTTCATTGACTATTGCTTATTTGTTATTTCAGCAGCAGAATGGTGAAAAAAGAGTAAGGAGGGAAATACTGAGTAATGAAATACCTTTTTCTGAAATACAAAACAGTCATCTAACTTTAAGGATTAGACGAAAAGATGATCTACAGTGATAACGTTAAGAACAGTCTTCCATAATTCCTTGGAGTTTTTTCATAACTCCTTGGAGTTACATACTTGCATCTTAAAATTTTCTAATAAACAGTATTTACTATCTCCTTTATGACTATGAGGCGTTTGTGTTTGCTTTCCTATCAAAACCAGAGAAATGTTTTCATTTGCTGTATCTTCAGTTTTAACCTCTGTATTGTCTTATTCATTTAGAAACATTTCCATTTCTGTACACTTCCTTTGGATACAATAATGAGGTCATCTCAACCTGTCCACACTGTTGGACGATACAGAATTAATGCAGGTGATTGATGGGGCACTTGAAGCAAAACCACACAGTTTCTAGGAAATTGCTCTTATTTTATAAAGTAGAATAATATTCATGAAGTTGAAAATAACAATAAATGAGAAAATAATTTAGAAAATAACTCTAATCTCTCTTTTGCAGAGTGCAGTGTAAGAATCCTTAGGTAGGTTTTATGTAGTGGTTATCCCCCACCCCCCAAATAAAATTTGGAGAGATCTTAGTCAATTTGTTCAGAGGAATTTCATAAGAAGAGTATTCATTTTCTGGCTCAAGTCAACTGTAATTTTCCCCAGTTATAAATTTCAATAAAAATTCAGTTCAATAAAATGCATCACAGCTATCTGCAGTCTGCTCAAGATAGGTATACAACTGCGATGTAAGAAAGGCAAAGAAAATTATTGTAGGATAACTCTCATATAGACAAAGTTAAGGATGTAACAAATATAGTAAACTTCCATAGGCAAAAAGACAATGAACTTCCTATTGTACTCCATACACATTAGGGCAATTAAAAATAGCAGGTCTTCACTTGAGAAGATACTATGGACTGTTTTCTTTCTTAAAGGGCAGAAGAAGGAAGACAGGCTGATCTGGAGGATTAGTATTATGCATGAAAAAGATAATCTACCATGAAAAGAATGAATGTAACAACACAGATTTTATACAGAGATTTAAAAAATTACATGGTAGAAAGAGATTGAATTATAGGCAAGTAGATTCATACGTCTACATAGATTTTTGAAGAAAGTGAATAATTTCATTCTGAGCTCTGGAAAGCGATCTTTTCCAAGGTATGCATTTCTAAGGTTATCCTTAGTGAAATACATGGAAAGGGATTTATCATCCACAAAGAAAATACTAAGCCTCAGTAGCTGTGGTTTGCTCAGGCCAAGTGCTCAAGTAGCTAAGCTAAGAATTTAATAAAAGAGTAGGCAAATAAAGTAATGTATCTCATTGAAAATACCCAATTACATACTTAGGATCTTACACAAACTGAACAAAAAAAAAACCCCAAGAAGCATTTTATTTCTGCTGTGTAGATAGGCAGCTAGGTAAATAAAATAAAATAAACCTTAAAACTTTATTCCTGCCTGTGCTATGAGTTATTTAAGCAGTTGCTGATAATGGTGTTTACCGCATCTTCTATCACTGTGACTCCCCCACTTGTGTCCATTCGCTTTCAGTGTTTTCCTTTCCTCAGCAAGTACGCAATCATTTATCAAAGAAGCCAATTCTTGCTAACACTAGCTTCTTTTTTCACAACTGCTTTTCTTTATCAGTATGAATATAGTATTTTTCTAAATTTGCTGTTAAATGTGAGACATAGACCCATTAAAATAAAGTGTTGATGCTGCATAATATTCCTGAATCTCCTATGACAATTGTTTACGTAGTTTTTCTCTGTATTTTGTATTTTATTCTACAATAGAAAGGTCACGCAGAGGCGTTGCATGCCTTTCATTTGCCCCTATTTTGGAAACCTGTGCTGCAGTTATATGCCAGATAGGCAATCCAATTGCACCAGCTTGTTGGCTTTATTGTGCATGTAAAGGGCACATCCAGGTAAATTCTGCAGGGGCAGAAACAAGTATTCTTCACACAGAATATGTCTTTCTCAGTGGAGCAGTGTAGATAAAGTTGAGAAGCACGCTTAATGCCGCAATGGACTTCTCAAGTAGTATAAAATGAATTTTGTGATTGCTACACATTGTTTCAAGATAATTGAGCTAACAGGATCATGAAGAAATGCTATATAGTGGTAATGTTTTTGGTGCAGGATCTTCTACAGAGTATCATGTAAGCATTTGGGTTTGATCTGGATGTTGAGACTGGCTCTTGAGAAACTGGCCATTTATGTCATCTTATAATTCCTGTTAAAAAATAGTCTTGATCCTATGCATGCATCTGTGTTCCAGGACAGGTGGTTACGTGTAAACAAAGCAAATTGCACTTAGCATATAGGCACACCCACTTTACTGTCTTTTTTTCCTTGAGAGGATGGATCCAAATAGTGATACGTTTCCCAGGATAAGAGCAAAATTGGTTATTTCTTGCAAGTGCAGGGGTATGTATCCCCATTCATTAACTAAACTAATGAGTACAGGTTCACTCAACTATTTAGACAAGTTACTTTCATACTTAATTACTGCTTTTTGGGGGTACATTGCATAATTTAATGTACAAGGAATTTTTTTAAAGTATGATCCTCCATGTTGAGGATCAATCACATTGTTAAAACTTTAATTTTGCTTGAAAGTGTTATGGTTTCCATGGTTATTTCTAAAATATGGTTTACGTCATACTTTTCCTTTTTATGTTTTTTCAGTTGGAAGGATTTTCTATTTTATGTATATGTAATGTCTACATTTCATTCTCTGTTTTTCACAGCAGTGTAGCCCAAAAACCACTTAGAATTTCCTTTTATTCATAAATTCTACTTTTCAGAAAAATTCTTGCCACGCGTATTTTTAAAAGAGATTAATTAAATGATACCAATTGTAAAGGCTTTGTTGCCTGTGGTTTGTCATGTTAATAGTGAATAAAGTTGATGGGTAGAGTTTGGGGTTGTATTAATTCACAGCCCTCTCTTAATCCTTTCCTCTTTCTTTGAAATTCAATATAAACAGAGCATTCCAAACCACTCTTCAATCAGACAGGTGTTCATAATCTTCTCTTATAATGCAAGGGTTAGGGAGTATGGTGTAACAGAGGAATGCTGAATCATCAACAATGAATCACACAAAGAAACAAACAAATTCCCGACCCAACAACTAAACCCATAACGCTTGGTTAGTCTTTAGATTCTTACGACAAAACCTTGTCTTTTTTTCATCTTACTCAGCAGGAACTCTTGTTCCTCCATTATTCTTCTCATAATAAGAGGTGAAGTGAACATTTTCTTTACACGTAGGTGAGTCTGTCATACAAATACTGTTTAGTCTTTTCTCACAAGCTGTCCACAAAGCCAAAACCCACAAGAAAAACTGTCCAGCTGAAGGTAGAGATTGTAACTGTCATTGTTTTAAGAAAAGGAAAGGAGAAAGAGACAAGGTACATGACTATCCTTGAGCTTTATTGTAGCTTGATTTTTTTTTTTTTCAATGTAGTAGCTGTGTGGATTATTTGGAGAGTGGAGAATGGTTTGCATAGAATGGATGGCTGTACATAAATTTACCTCCTGGTATTTGCAAGAAATTCCCTTGAAAGTTAAAAAAACCAAGAACCTTTAGAACCTTTCCCATTTAGGAAGCAGGTCAGTTTTGGCTAGGTAGAGTAGTAATATAAAGTTATCTTCTGGGTGTTTGATGATTTCCAAGTTGGTTGTCTCCTTAGAGGCGGAAAAGTTACATTGTAGATACAGGAGTAGAAGAACAATTATTCTTTCCTGAAATAGTGTTTGTTTAAAATATCTAAGGATCAATTGGTAGAGCTGCAGAAAAGCTGGAATGTCTGTTTTCCGTGCAAAATGGAAAGAGGTAGTCCCATCCACAGGAAAAGTAGACATTACCCGTGTCTATTTTAGAAATATGCTGAAAGTTCTAATTCCTTATTCTTGCTAAATAAAACTTTTATTAATAATCACCTGGCTGTAGTTCTCACGCTGATTTTGAAGAGTGCCATGTATGAGTTCAATTGTTCAGCGAAGGTAAGCATGCAGTTTTGATGCTTCCTGGGAAAAACATTTTGGACCAAGGAGCTGCAGTAGAGGAATATATTTTCAATGTATTGTGAGGGCATTGCAGTATCACTTTGAACAGAATTCTTCAGTGGCAGCAGAATTTTGAAATGCAACTTGAACTAAATAGCATCTTTGAGTTAGAGAGGATATCTTTCTTCTGTCTACGTTCTCAAAAGATTCGTAGCAATTTAGACATTTTTGACATACTTATTAATAGGCTATCTTAATGAGATTTAATTAAAGCAGTGCCTTCGTATGTTGATATAATTGAAAATGTTGTCCTTCCCGCTCTAAAATCTTACTCTAAATGGTTTAGAATGTACACACAAGTTGCAGTGAAAGTATTTCAAAGTTAGACTGAAATTTGTTTCAAGTCCTCTTAAATTCAAGAAATGTAGACAAATAGGCAAATCTTTATTTATGATTCATGACTTAACTCAAACTTAGGTGCTGCCTTCAGCATTCTTAAGTACAGCAGAATTGAGCAGTAGCTTAAAATATTGGTTTTGTATTCCCTGATGCTGTTTTTTATTCTGCTCTAATTGTGACTTCTTATAACTGTTTTTGACTTTCTGGATGCTCGATTTGTGAGGAAGAGGACGGGTAGTGCCTATTATGGAATAAATACTACAGGAGTTCTACTGGAGAGTGAAAAAATCAATATATTTAATTTAAAGCAGTGAGGTAATGCATACAGACCCAACAGATTTTCATCAAAAATCAAATAGGATTTTAACATCAGCATGTTCCCAAAGATCTGAGCTTTTGGAAACTCTATGTCCTTAAAATGACGAATGGTTACGTATTCCTGTTGGATCATTTCAAAATAAGTAATATCCCATACCCTTTTATGAAATGTGTAGGGTTCACAGATGCCCTCTTCTAATCTACTGATTATTGATCTGTACATGTCATTGCTCTAACAGATGATCTGTCTTGCGACACTTATACATAAATAAATATATACGAGGAAAGGCTTGAGGTTCACCACTTTCATCGGTAATCTTGAGAACTCTAATATTTTTTTAATACAATTTCATTGGTAATTTCCAAAATTTACATAATTTCATCCCCGTTTAAACTTACAGCTTCCTACTCTCTTGCTATGGTTACTCACCTAAAAAAGCAAGTTCTTATTCAATGTTGCCATTATAACTGAGTAAACAAACATATTTCAGCAGCCAAGCTTGAAACTTAAAGCCACGCCTCTTGCTTACTAATATATCACTATTTTGCTATTTTAGCTTTTATACATCATGAGAAATGAAGATTCAAAATAGTGGTTATATGCCTTCACTTGTATTATTGCAATGCTCCTTGGGACCTTTATGCAAAATGGATTCTTCTTCACTCTTCTTAGCTCAGCTTAACTTCACTAACAGGAGTAGATTTTACAGTTGTCTTTCTAATGAAAGGATGAAATATAGGACTGAACCAAAACTTTACATCTATAAATACGCAAATCTAAGTGATGTTTGGAGCCCAGAAGGTAACAGAATGATCAATGGGAAAATATATCAAATATATTCAATATACATTTTAACAGAAAACTTACCTTTTTAAAGAAACTGTTTATCAAATAATGAAGACTAAACAGATTTGTATGAAGACTTTATGTTGCAATGGATCTTTTCTATGTTACCACTGATGTATTGACACTTGTTGAGTAAACTGGTATTAATATTACATTAGGAAAAATTCCCCTCTTGAGAGGAAATCTAGCTAAACAAAGTGATATTTAATGTTTTCTTTTATATTTATTCAGCTAAAATGGCTGATTAGATGTTAAACAGAACTGAGGTTAATGATCTTTGTTATTGGTATTATAAAAATTAAGAAAGAATAAAATAGGGTTAATGATGTATCCCATTATTGTTATTATGGGGATTAAATGCATGCTGTTGTCCGCTGCACTGAAAAAATGGGCCCCAAGCTGTGAGTAATTAGCAAAATTATATTATTGTCTAACCTTATGCTGTAATCAATTACTCTCATCACTGTATTTTTCAGTGTGGCATCTTATGTGTTTTAGGTAGGTCTCCAGCTTTGTATGTAAAAATGGAGGAAATAAAGGCGTATCCAGCCTGCACGTGAAAGCTGTTATTTATTGTATAAATGCAAAATGAAGTAAGAGAGTGGACAGGATAACAGGTGCCTAAGTTGAGGGTAATTTGAATTTGTTCCTCATACCTAAACGATGTCCTTGTCTTCTCATATTCCCTTTTGTTTTGAATATTTATATTACACCAAAATGTCCACTGGGAAGAAAAAAAAGGATATCAACTGGTGAGGTAAAACTATCTATTTATTATTGGTTGGTTTTGTTATGATTGTGTGTGTCAACCCAGAACAAGACCTTATTGTGCTAGGCTTTTTACAAACAGAGAATACCAGATGGTCCCAGCTCTAGAGAGCTTATAATCTGAATCAACAGGGTGAGTGATAAGGCATAACATAAACCAGTAGTGTGAACAATGTGATGGCAGCAAATGTTACATTAGTTCCATAACTTCCTGCTGAAAACGAGGGAGGGTTTAGTGTGTTTACTGTCGGATTAGGTCTAATATGGTGATGGTGACCTTGTTACCACTTTGCAATGCTGTGAATACTTTCAATGATGACACTGGGATCCAGCCTCATGGCTGCACACTTCCTTCCTCCCTCTCCAAATTGCCCCTGCACCTCTGTCCAGAGGACTACAAAGATGCAGAAATGAAGAAAAAGGTAACTGATATAGATGTCAACAAAAGCTGAGATGAAACTACTGTGGGGGAAGGACAAGTTTGGACCAAAGAACTAACTACCTATTTAGCCAAAGAAAATTACCTGCTTTGGCTACTTCTACTTTCTTCTGCTGGACCTTCTCATTAGCTTGCTTCTGTAGTATTATATAAATAATCATTGGTCAGAGAGATAAGAAGCCATGTGAAAACCCCTACCGTAGGCTGTGTTTCCCCTATGGGACATGATCCAATTCTTTCATGACATAGAGAAGGAAAGGCCCTTCTACTCACTGCAAGTGCAGTTCCAGCTTTGTCTTTTGATATACTGACTCCATATGAAGCCTCATTTAACCTGTAGAATAATATCAAAATTATTTGACTCTTCCAAACTTAAGAAGTTCAAGGCAGGTATTCACGCTTCAGGTGTCACCTCCATTTTTTCTGTCCTGAATGTTTTTATAGGGGAGAAACCAAGTTGTGCTTCAATCGGTCCCTTTATTTAACAAGTGTTTCTTCTTTATGTTAATAATTGTCCCAAGTTAGGGCTGATGAACGAATGACAGATGCTCACTATTAACCCCTCTCCCTCCCAAAAGGGGAAGAGAAAGAAATAAGGGAGAGAGACTTATGGATTTCAAAAGAAAACTAAAACTATTTTAATGATAATAATAACAGTAGATATATACAACACTGAACTCAACCCCCTGATGGCAAACACATCACCATCACCACTGATGCTGTGGGCAGGCACTGGGGAAGGTCCAGGCTGGACTCAGCAGCAGATGGGAACTGGTTTCAGGAGCTGGATTCTGGAGCTGGATTCAGGAATGCACGGGTTGGGATTGAAGGCAGAACTGACAGAGTCCTCCTTGGATGCTGGCTATTGAAGAAGAGAGCGTGACCCTCGTGATCCGTCAGTTTTAAATCAAATATGACGTCTATGGGATGGAACACCTTGTTGGTCAGTGCAGGGTCACCTGTCCTGTCCGCTCCTCCCCGCAGGTGCAGCTTCTCATTTACTGCACCCCCACCGTGGCACACAGGGTTCAGCAGTGACCTTGGTCTGCACAGGAGCAAGTATAAGCAGGAGCCTTTCTGCATACCAGTCCTTAGTAATAATTGCAAACATCAAGCGTTATCACTTCCAGAAGCAGACACTGTCTGCAAAAGCATGTTGTTAACTTCAGAAAATTCAACTGAAATTATTCTAGTCTAGGCTAGTCTATAGTATATACTTACCAACAGCACTTTCATTCAGTGAAGCCTAAGAAAAAATAAGAGCCAACAAAACATACAGTCCTGTTTCTCCCTATGCCAGTGAGAGCGAAGAATTGAGCGTTCAATTTAACTTGTATTTTCTCAATTGAAAGGGATAACTCTAAATAATAAAATAGGTAGTGAGACAAGGACCTAAGTCAAAAGAAATTCTTTCCAAACAACCTTGAATAGTTCTCCCAGTTTCATATTTAGGTGTTGTAAAATCAGATTTTAAAGGAATGGTAAGAATTGCTCCCACATATTTTTAACAATTTACCTTAGTATTGAGAAAAGATTGTGTAATTACATGAAGCTTGGCTTTGTTTTTGAAAGATTAATTTCTTCTAAGTTTTGGATTCTTCTAGTGACCTGAATTCGTATTAACAACTTCTTTTTTTTTTTTTTAATTTAACCATTACAGTAACCTTTACTAGCATAAAAAAATCAAAAAAGCAGAAACACTTGATGGACTCAATGATCTTCCAACCAGCTGATTCTATGAAATACCTTACATATATTTCAGGTCTGTTAAAATCAAGCTTTATTAAGGAACTTTCACTGGAGGCATTTTGAGGTAAAAACATTCTCAGAAAGAAAGGCAAAATGTGAAAAATAGAGGACGTCTACTTTTGATTTCTTTGTAAGTTTTTTGAGTGACTCTCTTTATTTCACCAATCTTAAGCTGTCCAAGCTTCTGCCATTTTTATATGT
This sequence comes from Bucorvus abyssinicus, assembly GCA_009769605.1. NCBI lineage: Eukaryota > Metazoa > Chordata > Aves > Bucerotiformes > Bucorvidae > Bucorvus > Bucorvus abyssinicus. Next base: position 6,723,995 of record CM020042.1, read on the forward strand.
CTCAGGAACAATTTCATATTCAAAATTGAAATCTGAACTGATTCTCATGTGTTTCTCCAAAAAAGAATTCAATTTGTAGGAACTGTATCTGGAAAAAATAATTTCAAAAAGAAACATAACTTCCCACAATGTTCTAAAAGTTGTAGACATAAATGTGTTTATATTTTCCCTCCTACTTGCAATCTCTATTGTGGGACTGAGAAATTAGTGGTCTGAGTACAGACGTCAAATACTTCTAGCATCTTTTCACCTCTAATACTTGTATAAGAGTAGGAATGCAAGCCAAAGCAAAAAAATTATGGGCCAAAAAGAGTAGTAAATAGACACTGGAGAAGAGGGGAGGTACTGAGGAACTGGCAGGAACAAAAAAGAAGAAAAATAATTTGACATAGGAAATGTGAATGAGGGTGAGGCTGGTGATTGGCGGGAAATAGGTAACCATTGAAAAGTTTCCTTAAAATATATTATCACTATAATGCATCTTAATGAATGAGTAATTTTAAAAGCATATATATTACATACTGTACGTTCTCTTTTCCACTGAGTATATACTCATGTAGAAGCATAATTTCCTAACAGCTTCATTTTTGCTGAGTCCCTCATTTGGGATTGCTGCCAGGCAGGTTAAATTCTAGTTCCATCTAATCTCTGCTGTAATGGAACATGCAGGCTATTCAGGAAACGCTGCAACATTATCCTCTGGGTAGCATATGGATTTCTATCACCTCTTGCCATTCATCATGTATTTATATTAAAACTACCTTTTATAATTTGTCAGCACAGGGAACCCTGACCATTGGGATGTCTGTACCGCATTACAGTACAAAGGAATAATAAGGGAAGCTAGTATGTCTAAATCTATGGATCCATCTGCAGTAGGAGCAAGCAGAGCTGAGGTACATCTTAGGACTGATAGCTGTTCCTTTAACTATGAAGTCATCTGCTTGCAAAATGTGCTGTTTTGTTTTGTTTTCAGAGTAATGGCACACCCAATACCAACTCAGACAGTGAGGAGCAAACTGAGCTATTGCTGTTTCCTTTTTACTGTACCTGCCTCTCTGAAAGGTGCTGGAAACAGTAATGGGACTTTTCAAAAAGAAAGATGACCTGAATATAAATAAAGACATCACTGTCTATTTCTGATTAATTGTTTTGATGTCAAGCCAAATGCTCAACCTGTGTTGCTTGACAATACTGTTCACTCTTTTTGAATGGTGTAAGACGCTTTTCTAACCAAATATTTGCATTTCTTTGATTAATGGATGCTTGCACAAAACCTATTTCGTCAACTCTCTTCCTCTGTTGGATACAATCTATTTAAGTCTGTTTTTTCCAAAGTAATCCATGAATTATTTTGTTAGCTACAATGTTCATTGTGCAGCTAAAGCCTCCCTCACCTGTTTAAACGTGTAGAGGGTTAGAATGTCTTAGGGAGTAGGTTAACAAAAGAAGAGTGACTAAAATTTAATCCTAACACACATTGTATTGCTGGAAAGGAACCACTCCAGATTTTCTGCTCTTAGGTAAATTTAGTGTGCAAAGCATAGCTCTCACGTGAGTTTGGTCAAGCATCACTTGGTGTTCTATGAGCAATCAGAATTGTAACTTCACTTCTGGGCTTTGTGTTAAAGACAGAGATGTAGTTTGAATAAGATTTAAAAAATTATTTGAAAGATGTCAGATCTTGACTTGCCTTGAATAAACTTGTTTTCCACAAGCGGGTGTTTAGTATCTTCCAGTAGTCAGTCTTTTACCCCGTTGTGCTGATACTACGGAGAGACACCAAATTTATCTATGTATAGGAGTCTGGGTAGCCACACTATTAGTCTTCCATTTGAAAATCTTGACAAAAGCGAGATCACAATCCTTATGGGCCTTAATGGTGCTCTGAATGAACAGAACCAACCATCTATAATTAAAAAAGTATCCTTTGGTGAGACATTATTTTACTTATGCACCAAGTCTTTAAATGTTCTTGTTGACTAGAATGAAGCCATTGTTTTCAGTGTTGTATGCTGTAGGAGGAGAACAGAGAAAAGCAGAGGTAATTCTGGAATAGACAGCAAAAGCATCTGTCTAGCCATGTCTAAGGTACAGGACTTAAAACTTCAGCAGTATTCTATTCATGTAACTCACCGTTTTGAGCTTACTTTCTCACTGTCATGCTGGTAAATTACTTAATGCTTCCATGCTTCTATTTCTTTATAGTCTGCTTTGCTTAAGCAGACGTGAGATATGCCTGCCTCTTACTTCATCTGCATAGTATCTGTAGCAACAGGCTCCTCAGTTCAGTGAAGCATTTTGACATCATGAGAGCACAAGTTATAACAATAAGGAAATGTCCTGATTTTTTTATTTGCATTTGTATTTTTTGCGGAATATTTTTGCAAAAGTGAATGCTTCATGCTTCAATTATAAAATCATCACCTTTTGTTTGTATTTCAGCCCCAACGAAGGCATTGTCTTGGGTAAGGATGGTCTTAAGCATTTGTTAGGTGGTTTTTTGATTCAGAAGCCGTAATGTTTTGCACCTGAAAACATGCAGAGTTATGCAAATATGTGCTTTATAGACATTTTTAGAAGAAGTTGGCAGTTACGATGTCAGCTGAGTTATTTCTTCCATAAACAGACTGTTAGGATATTCTGTATGAAGGAACAAAACTGGAGAGAACATTTTATGAGTGAAGGAAGAGCAATAACTCATGCTATCAAAGAAAAAATATTATATAATCATTATTTATATGGCATTTTATTTCCTTCCCTATAGTAAGTCTTCTTGTAATTGTTTGTTTTCTTGATAATTGTTCAGTTTTTCCTTTGTAATTCATGAAGTTCACCTTTTGTCATTATAATAATATTATTGGCACAATAGGTTATTAGTGAAGTAATTCAAAGAAATTTGACATAGTGTGTGATATAAAAAAATTCATGGTACTTTCTCATTTTATTTTGGCCAATATATTCAAGGTGACTGTGCACGAAATGTAATTTGGCCAACGCTGTTCCATCGCACATACAATGTGCATAGAATACAGAGCTGTGTCGTTGGTGCAGGAAATCATAAGATTGCATTAGCAAGGGTTTCTCCCCACAGATGTAACAAACAATAAGCTTAAAAGAAGTTTAAACATGCAAGCAGAATGAAGCATCCTTATGTTGGACAGCACAATCTAGTTAGCAGTGAATCCATATTTCTGAATTCACTTCTCTATGCTAGCCTGTTGTATGTAGCTACTGAGTGGAGACTCCAAATATCCAACAATAAGCAGCTGCCCTTGCAAGAAGTAAAGGAATTAGGGATTAAACCTTCCAAGGTAGAGATTTAGTTTTCTATATGCTTAAAAGCCGTAGCTCATAGGCTGTTCTTTTTGTTTTCTAGTCTTTCATTATCAGCAATGGCCTTAACATCTTTAACCTTTCATACAACAGGTTCACTATTAAATGTCAGATAACTTGTTTCACAGGCTAATTTTTCTTTTTCATTGTCACACTTATGTCAAAATGTATGGCATTATAGCCTTTAGCTTCTTCAGTGAAACATGGTGTCAGGAGGAAACCTTTTCTAGTCCAGAATTATGTATTCTAGAGCCATATTCACTACAGTGAACTTCACAGGTCATCCAGCAATGTCTTTCTGTAAACAGTTTGGATTATAATCTATTGGTTTTTGCAGGGAAAGAGCTAGTAATTGGAATTCTGTCACTTAGGTTATGAGCATTCTAAATTAAAGAACTTTCTTTGATAATAAAGAATTGTTATAACTGTATTTTCCAAAAATTAAATATGTCAAGTCCTTTTCTGCCCTTCAAATTTGTTGTCCTACAGATAGTGTTATTCACACACATATGGAAAAAATAGGGAGGAGGTAAAAAAATCTGTTTCCTTTGGCATCTGAGAAGACAGGAAGCGGTGAATACAAGCTCTGGTTTAGGGTTCAAGGCTCTGTGTCCATTTCCATGCCATTGCTGCTTTATCATGTATTTCATCTTCTCTAAATTATGCTCCTAATCTAAGATAAAGAGTATCAATCTAAAGCTTTACTGTAAGGGCATTATTACTTGTCCTCTGTCAGTGGCTTCATCAATTGCCAACAGAGAATCATGAGTCTGGGGTTGGCTGTACATTGCCTGCACAGTAACATGGGGTTGTAATATAATCGTTGAGTTCTGACCCCTTGATCAAAAGACTCACAGCATGCGGTTCTGAAGGGGGGCCCTCAGTTGCTTAGATAAAAATGTAGTGTCATCTGAGATGCTCTGAGATGCCCAAGACATTCACGTGCAGATGGCAGATATGTCACAAGACTTAGGGAAATGTTGGCTGCTTCTGGAGTGGTGTCTGAAGGCAAGGCTGATATCACAGGGCATCTAATATGAGAGATCTACTCAACAGCTGTATCCAAGTGCTTTGTTTAGGCAGTAGATCCTGTCTATGTGTTCCTTTCACGTGCCTTTTACACAACCCTGGATAGAAATGTTGTGCACTGCTGTAACTGGAAAAAATACCACAATATGTATTTGTGCATTATAAATACAGACTTTAATGAAGTGTCATTTATTGGTTTTCAGATTCATTTATTTTCCAGCATTTCTTGGTACTTGTGCAACTTGCAGGAAACGCCACTGAGACCGTACTTCTGAGAAGCAACAAGTTATAGCACAGGGACAGGAGTGAGCCATGGCAAACCACCAAAACCACAAAAAAAATAGTGTTTTGCTCTGACTTGAAGTCCAAGTTTGAAGGGGAAGATGTCCTGTTTTCCTTCAGTTAAGTGCAGGGAAGGCTAAACTTGTGTTGAGACATGAGAATAAATAGCGGAGCTCTTGTCCCCCATTCTTTCCTTAGTCCTACAATAACATTGGCATTGTTCATGTTCTCAGAGTAGTGTCACAATTCTCTCCTGGTTTGTATGTCTGCTAGAAAGATATTCCCACAGGAAATTAGAGAAGGCCTGCAACACTACACTGAGAATGATAGGTGTGCTTGTGCTGTAGCAGGGGGTCGGAAGATAGAGATTAATGGGAAGGAAGCAAGAAGTCAGCAAATCTGCTCTGCCAGAACATCTATGCTATGTACAGGGGGAAATGAATGATGTGGAAGAGGAGTAAAGTTGGTTATTTTTTGCTGTAAGAAAGGCCAGAGCTGACTTCATCCTAGGTTAGTAGAATGCGTTCAGAAACGAGGCATACTTATTTGTGACTCTCAAAGTTTAAAAGGTCACTTTTTTTGCAGTTGATGAAGAAAATAATTAAGCTTTTGAAGAGGGCTAATGTAGCACAAATGATTTGCAAAGAACATGACATCAGTAAAATTTTGAATTGATTCAGGGAAGGCAAGGATATATAGCCTGATACTGAATGAAAGAACAGGAAGGTTTAGACAAACTTTGACAATGTGTGTAACAGTCTCTCTCCAAACTTTTTTCCAGAGGATCTTAGAGTACTTTACAACTGTTAACAAAACTGATCCATAAGTTATACTTTGCTTGTTTTCAATGCATAAATATAGACTTGTATTCTAAACATATAGAAGAGATTTACATGGAAATACTTTTCTTTCCTCATCACAGAGGTCCAAGGCAAGATGTTTTAAAAATATATAACCTGTCATTATCACCTAATATGCAAGACTATATGACTGATACGGTTCATTCATTAAGAAAATGGATAGCAATTATTTACTGTACCTACTACACCAACTAAAGCAGAAAGCTAAAAAAGTATAGATAAATTCATAACAATAACATTCACCCAGGAAAACTGAAATCTACATTTTGAGACGTAGTTTTTTGGATCATCCTAAGTCCGGAGCTTGCCATCATTTTTTCAACTCAAGCAGAAGTTTTGGAAACTGTTATGTATTATTGTAAGGTGTATTTTTAACCTGGGGTTGCTACAAGGTAAAAAGACAAGAAGTAGTACACTGTTTGACCCGTCACAGGAATTCCAGATAAAACCCCAGAAGTTGAGTCAGAGATAATCACAAGATCTGGAATCTGCAATAACAAACTGTTCATATATCTACCTGTCAGCCGTCTTCCTCTAAGGGAGGGACACAAGGTCACTGAAATGGCCACTTTCCATCTTTTTTTTTTTTTTTCCTGGACATGCAGTGGGGTAAATGAAGAATAAAATGTTTGCAAGAAAGTATTTTTCCATCTGGACTAAGTGATTTTATTTCAAATGTTTGTTAGTTAGGTTGTGCTTTTTTGCAACTTCCCATAGAAAGTAGTGTGCTAAACAGGTAACGTTGCCATCTTCTCGGGAATGTTATTTCCAAGTTTAGTTAAAGGAATATGTTCCAATTAAATAAATCAGGTATTAGGTTTTTCATTAAATGAAAACAAGGATGTGTGGAAGGAAAGACAGAATCACAAAAATAGAGGACGGATCACTTACTGAGTTCAGTAAAGCACTTCTACTTGGAACAGTACAATACATATGATTGGATGTATGGTATGTACAGGCAGCACCAACCCCCTCCAGTCCTATTCCCTTCTAAATTTTTAAAATATCTCAAATCCCTAGATCCACAAAAGATTTTGTTTTAACATCTCCTAACACAGTCACGGTTCTGGCTATTTGAGTAGTAAGAAATGTGTACTTTTACTGCTTAATCACGGTGGTTAAATGGATAGGTAACGTTAGGTAGTGATGTGACGATGCCAAACTGTCAGACTTCATTATTCTCACTTTTCTGAAAAGAAAAATGTTGAAATTGTTGGAAACATGCGGTTTTTATCCGTGATTTTCTCCATTACAAGAAGACCAGTTATGTTTAAAAGCAAAGGCAAACAAGCTATGATCTTGGCTCTACTGGAGAGTTTAATACATTTTCAGTCACACTTTGCCTGAAAACTCGGGAGAGGAACCAGTAAAGAAAGTGGAAGAAGAAATCTTGCTTTAAGTTGGATAAATTGAAAGAGAAAGTGCATTTGAATATTCCAGATATATTCCACAGTTGATACTTCTGTGAGATACCTGAAGAACAGGAATTATTGCATTGCTGTGCCTGCCCCCCTGCTCCTCCTACAGTCCAGGTACAATCGGGGTACCTTGCAGCCTAGTATTTATTTATCAGTGCCACAGCAGGCTTTAGGACAGTGCTATTCTCGTTTTTCAGGGGCAGGGAGGGAACTGCGAGCTGAGCAAGTTCACACAGGACGTCGGTGCAAGAACAGGCAATGGAGCTTTATTCTCCTGGGTCGCACGTTGGCACTCTGACAACTGAACCCAACTTCCTTCTCTCTGAGCCTGAACAGGACACAGAAACATTCATTTGGCAAAGGGGGAAGGGAACCTCTGCATCCCTTCCTTATTTTGTTTTTATTTTGGAGGGGCCAGTTGCAGTTCTCATGCAGGGCAAGGTTGTTTAAACTTGATGGTCACTAGCCACATGTTTTTCAGTATTTCCTAAAACGTGTAAGGGGTGAATTACAGACAGCAGAAAATCTACGTAACCACTCAAAAAGCGGTTCCAGTGGCTTTTGCCAATGTGTGTAATGACTGTTAATAATTTACTGTTGGTTAGTGAGCATCTCCATTTACTATAATTTATCTTTATATGCATAAAGTATATTTTAAAGGTAAAAGAAGCAGCATGAGTAGCATGTGTTCAATGAAAAGTAATTTTTCTTTTCTGTTTTCTTTTATCTGGTCTTACAAAGCAACATTAGAAGACACATCTAGACACTTTTTATAGTTTAAAGGAAGGTCCATTGTTTTCAATGACATCATGATCATACTATTTATAAAACTGAATTTGTTTTCCTGATTTTCTGAAAAAGGTGCCTTCCTGGTTAAGTTAGTTTTATGGGTATGTAATGTGCTGCTGTTGGACCAAAATAGAGTATGGCAGTAATATTTTATCAATCTTATCAGTGTCAGTATTTTTTCTTGCTAGTTCTGTTAAGGTGGCACTGCTCTTTTTCAAATGTCTCCATAAAAAATGAGACCACAGGCTCTTTGGGGAAATATGTAAATTTTTCTCATATACAGGGTGTGGATCTGTATTACTTTTGTGGGTTAAAGACATTTTCATAATTTTAAAAGTCAGATTAATTTTCTGCATTTGAATAAAGATGCAGAACTTTCCTAAGAAACGTAGTTCACCTCAGGTTTCCTAAGAACCTGAGAGTTCTGGTTTTACAGCTAAGATATATCCCAGTAGTCACAAGCGTTTGCTGCTTCAGACCAAACTGATTGTGTGTCTGCATGTGTGTTTTTGTGTAATAGATTGTGCAGCATGCTTTGTAATACACTGAATTTAAGTAGCAGTTGATAGTATGTCTTGGCATAGCAAAAGCAATGACATAGAGAATTATTATTTTCCTATCTAAGTTTGTCAGTTCTACAATGAGTTAAAAGCAGTAACTGTTTTTCTTTTGGAAGGGCACTGTGTATATCACAGGAGAGGGTGGAACTGAGGAGCAAAGCTGAATGCCTCATAGACATCTGTCTTGATTTTGTTGTTCTATGTAGACAAAAAGGAAAAGATTTTAAAGGGATGAAATGGAGGTAGGAAAAAAGATAAGAGAATTGTAAAAGAAAAAACAGTTGATAATCAACATTTATTTTTTAATTCCACTCTGGTTGTTTTATTGAGTACAGAAAATTCAGTTTGAAAGTCATATTTGTTGTAGCTGGAAGGGAAATAGTTAGAAGAACTATTCTGAAGAATTGTACAGGGAAGGAAGCGGTTTTTAGAAAATTTAAGTAATGGAGGGAGAGTGGAAAATATACATTGGAGATTTCTTTTAAAATCATCATTTCCTTCTTCAGCCAGCATTTACTTTGTGGAAAAGAGAGGCAGCAGTTTTATCACTTAAATTTAGCAATGGTCACTGTAGTTAGAGCCTGATCTTCCTTAGGAGGCTGCAAAAAAGCCCACTAAATAAGACTAGTGGTCATCTCAGTGAGTCTTAGCTGTTGGTATTAGGAGAGAAGTTGGAAATCAGTTACCTGATTTTCACATGCAATCCTGTTGTTACCCCACAGTGACAATACAGAGGGACATTCATTGCTACTGGTCTCAGTTGCAAGCCATTAATAAGCTGAGTACAATTAGGCAATTTATACGTCAATGTCCTCTACAATTTAGTTATAGGTGGACACTTTCTGTCTGTGTAGGGAAAAGGATGTATTTCCTACTGAAGGACACCAGTGATCCACCAAAGTAGAGGAAAGAGTTTTACAATAGAGTTGTTTACTATCCAGCTGAGACTATGAGATTCTGATAGTAACAAGGAGACATTAACGTATCTGTAGGAGTTGTGTGGTTTAGATGTTTTGAGTGAATGTATTTGCTTATACATACATCTACCCGTATCTACCTATTTACCTTAAGACAACTTGATCTGAGCATATTCTAGTAACTTGTTAGCTATAATGAATTCCTTCCCCAAGATCTATAAATTGGGACCCTGGGATTTAATATCGTATAACAAGTACTGCTGCTCTGCAGCATATACTTTGCTTTATCTGAAGGCTAAGAGAAGATATCCCTATTTGAACTGCGTGTTATAGGCAGAGACTTGGCACCACAGGAATCACAAAAGGCAGATCTGTCTTATAGTAATTGTTTGTGGCAGAGAAGCTCCCTGATATAAAATAAGATATTGGGAGATATGCTTGCCAAAATTTGTGAAGCTGTCTGTTATTATACTAAATATTATAGTTATGGCTTCAATAGTTAATCACCATCAAGAGTATAATAACTTTAAAACAGATTTTTTGGGGAAAAGGAAAAATAATATCAGTCACTGGCAATTCCACAGTGTGTGAAGCAAAGGGAAGGGAGAGTTACAAATGGCCATAAATTAGATTAGTAGTAGGACTTCTCAAAACTTGCATAGTGTTAGATTGATAATTTAGTAGCAGAGAGCACAATCTCCAAGAGATCGCTTCAGTATTGAGCAAATCCATTGCAGCATTATAGTGTCTCACAAAAAAAAATTGAAAGAGGGAATATGCTATAAACTAACTTAATCAATTGTAGGAGAATATACTCCTTGGAATGAAGGCATATGCAAGGCAAACTTCTCTCATTTCCTTCTTGCTGAGGGACTGAAGTTACTTGAAATGGCTTGAAAAATAACCCTACCTTGCTTATTCCAAGGGGCAGTACACCCAGTAAGGTGCATTAGTTCCTGCTGGTAACGTGGCTGTATATCCAGATTTTGTTCTACTCTTCCAGATGAAGAAGGAATAAAAAGACTGTATAGTGTCCTTTGGAAAGGCAAGCATATTTTTTGAATGGAAATTAGAAACTTTTATTAAGTCAGGTGACAAAAGTACAATTTCACATTGTTGGCAGCATGCATTACATTTGTCCATCAATCAGAAGCAAAAATCCAAGTAAGAAACTAGCAAAACATCAGCCTTCCGGAGAACCCATTGTGCATTTTCCACAGCACTTTTGTTGGCGTGGGGGATTTGTCACAGCTGCTGCTAAACGATAGTGACCAGTTAAGATGATGCGTAGTTTTGGTATTTACATTGCGAATATTCAGCGAAGTGAATGCAGTCACTTTCACACAATGCTATTACATGTCACTCCACATATCGTTAACATTTCATTTGGTCCACTTCAGAAGACAGTGCTTGCCTCGTGTCGCCGGAATAAATGTGGCCGAGTAAATATTACAGTAACACTCATAGTGTTAAGAGAACACTCATATGCTTTTATCATTTACAAGCCACTTCTTAAAACTCTGCCAAAAATAAACTTTCCTGCGATGATATCCACTTGTGTTCAGTTGTTAGTATGAAGCCAGAAGTTAGTATCTACCCACTGGACCATAAAGAATTTTTCAGTGAGATGCTGTCCAGTTCCTGTGGAAGCTTATTATGTTCATAAATCACTCATAACACTGAGTAAATAAGTACAAAGAAATTTGATTCCAGGTTTCTATTCCTCTGTGGGACATTCAACTCCTGCTTTAGCTGCTACAAAGAGTTTGCCTTTTTTTTTTTTCATGGAGACAAAATGGGCTTCAAAACTAATATAGAGAATCTGGAGGTTTAAAATCATATCGGAAAAAAGTTATCCATGTTTTGCACACAGGTGGCTTTATCCTTAAATACAAATAATGGATTTTCATAGACCTTCTTCCTTGTGATCCTCCTTCTATTGTAGATATTTGAGGATTTGTAATTTATTTCTTTTTTTTTCTTTTTTCTTTTCTTTTTTTTTTTTTTTTAAGAAGAAGCCAGGAAAACTACAGGGAAATGCTAATATTCAAGCTGTTTCAGATCTTTCTTGTTCTTAATGCAGTTATGTCCAAATACACAGTACTTTTGCATTTTCAAGTCAGTAGATACAAATTATTATATTTGTGGCTATGAAGTAATATCAGCAATCTCAGCACTGTTAAAGTAAAACAGTATCTGCATTTGTCTAAACATATTGTGTGTTACTAAACCATAACAAATGAGGAGGGAAGAGATTCTTGATTTAGACAACTCCTTTCTCTTGTAACAGCACACTGTTATACTTTTTAAATTTTTTTAAATATATTTATTTATTTATTTCTTTATTATGCTGTCCTGGTTTCCCTGGGGCAGAATGAAAGGCTGGCCATGGTCTGCAGGCCATCAGCAGTTTGGAGTCAGCCAGGGCAGCTGACCCGCGTTGGCGCACAGGTGTATCCCACACCGTAAACGTCACACTCAGTATAAAGGGAGAAGTTTGCTGAGGAGCTGGGATGTTGCTTGAGCTCCTCTTCTTTCTCCTGAGGACTGCTTTCCAGTTCGTTGTGACCACTGCACGTTTTCTGGGCTGAGTATGACTTTTTTTCCTTTATATTGGTGTTAGTTTGGCTATTCCATTAAATCCATTTTCTTTTCAACCCATGGGTCTCTTCTCCTTTTTCTGATTCCCCTTTTTGGCTGGGGGCTGATAGAGTAACTGCTATAGTTTAGCTCTGGATATGGGCCAAACATAGATGTGTACACTGAACTTTCATGTAAGTAATGCCATTATATTGAATATAAGTGGCTTCCTTGCTGAATACTGGGTGTTGTAGTTGAGAAAAACACAGGTATGGAAAAAAATGTTAACATCACCTGGCATCACCCAGCATATTTCTTGGTCTGTAAGTCATCCTGTCCTTTCTGAAAGCAAAATCTGTTAGTCCTTACAATGTTATGCTATGCAGAATGACTGCAGTAGCCACCAGCTCCTTAGCATCACTTCTTAAAACAAGTTCTTATTAGCATTCCAATCCTGAACACATCAGGAAAAGTCATTATGTGTAGCCAAGCAACTGCATGTAGCAATTCCTTACTCCAGATATTGAGAGCCTGGGTAGGTCTATCCATGTATCACATTTATGCAACTGAAACATGAATCAATATTGTTCTTTATGCATTGTCATCAACCATCTCATAAGCTAGCACAGTCTGTAGGTTAGGATAAATTAAGGGATAACTCTCCTGCAGAGCTGGAATCATGGTGGATTTCTAGAATTCTGGAAGAACATTACTTTTCTAATGGCCGAGGCAGATATTGTTCTCATGAAAAACATGAGAAACAATTTCTGGAAGTGAGAGGCTGGTTAAAAAGTGCTGTCACCAGTTTGGAGGGAAGTAGTAAATTTATCACTAAAAATTTGTTCAGGAAGAAATTTTATGCTTCAGCATAATTATTGATGTTTATGCAAAGAACCTTCCACTGTATTTACAAACACTATGAAAAGTGGGATTGGGTTTTCTAGAACTCTGTAATGATACTGTTGATCTCAGATTAATTCTGAGGGAGGCCACACCTGGAGGAGAAAGCACATCACAGAACAAAAGGGATCCATTTTTTTCATTCTACTGTTTGAATTTTATACTCTCTCTTTTATTCTGTTTTCATCTTATGGAAGCGATTATAAGTGCTAATGAGACATTTGATCTTGCTTCAGGCAGTCATTTTCTGGTTAACACAACTGGGGTATCAAGCATCTATTTTGGTGTTATAGGAAGGCAACAGGCTGGGGTCACATATTCTTGTCTCATACCTACCCAGTTGTGGCAATCCTTTTTCTGTTACCTGAAATACGTATTACACTATTTTATTTTTCTGTCTGCACCTCTTCTATGAACTCCTTGTCACTAATTTATGTCAGGAAAAGACATAACTCTTCCAGGTGTTTCCACTTTAGAAGCCAGTCAGAAGTATTCAAAACATTTTTTTTCTTTTGGGAGCTAATTCTAGTCAAGTTGAAAATTACAGATGTGTTGTTTAGTTCAAGAAACAAGTGGTGACTGATGAGCAGAAGTAGTGCTTGAACCTGGCACCCAAGGAGTAGAGTTTAATAAATTGGGGTATCGGTCTACAGAGAACGGTACCATTTGAAAACATGATTTCTTTCATGTTGCCTTAATTTTTCAGAAACCATAAGCAAACCTGACAGTTCTGAGCCATTCATTTCATCAGTCTTATTTATCAGCAGAAAGTCATAGAATGCTCTTGGGCCTGTGCTCCTCAGGCATTGATAATTGTGCATATAGATAGCACTGCTTGTATTATGTGGAATGCCCAGTGGAACTGGGAAAATAGTTCCTGGTTAAAAGAATTACCCTTGTGAAGACCTAAGGTATGTGTATCACACAGACACAAAATCTTTCATCCATTAGGATGAATCTTGCTTTTAAGGAAGCAACCCCTGTTAATCACTGCTCCTCTTTTGTTATGGTATCATCAGTTTCTCCTCAATAACTTGCATGTGGAGCTCATCTAGTCCCTGCTTTCCTTAAATTAAAGTTAGTGCCAGTTACCCATTTACAGGAGACAGACTTGTGAGATCTCTTCTAGAAATGGACACAGCAGAACAAAGAGACTAGTTAGTGGAAATACTGTCCTATAATCCCGTTCTAAATAATATCAATAATTTTTACAGATGCTCTTGCTCTGAGACTTATGGCAAATGCTGCTAAGTATGTGTCTGCATATCAATTAAGTCTGGTGGCCAATGAAATGTGCTCTGAAGTTTTATTACAAAGCAGAGCAGTATATGACCATCAGATGTACTCAGAAGGCAAAACCAAGTCTGTGAGTTGTGTTCTTTTTCTCCCACCTAATATTTGGCTTAACAAACAGCTTTTACTAGAACATCTAAAAAACATACAAAAACTAGAAAAAACCCTGTGGGCTTTGCTTCTGATATGTGGAAAAAGGAGAATAGGCCTAGAGAGAAAAGCATAAAGAACTTAATTCACCAGCTTTTAAAGGTTTAATTTATCAGCATTTTCTAGGAGTTGTTTTCTCAAATTTTTTGTCTGAAAAAATCACCAAATATTTTTTGTCAACACCTTATTTGGGAGTAAATCTTTTAACTGCTGGATTTTTTAAAATATAATTTTAATTTTGTGACTGAACATTGTTGCTTAATTAGGTTAGTGTTCTTTAAAATCAAGCTTCCAATGCTATAAATTGTAAGCACAAATGTTCTTTATATAAATGAACCATTATAGTTGATGACTATTTCAAGTTTCAAAATTCCAAAAATTTTAGATTGAAGAAATAAGCTCCAATGAAAAATTTTTAAATCTTTCAGTTTTCAACTTCTAATTTTATGAGTATTTCACTAAATATTTCTGCTAGTAAACTTATTCCTGAAACAAAGACAAAGAGAATAGAAAGAAAATCAAAGCATGTTAAAAAAACAAAATGAAAATGTACAGAAATGGTTTTTTTTTCTGATTATCATGCAAGAGTGTGTGAAACTGAGGACTAGAAGCTACAGTCAGTGTATTCTTATTATTCTTAACTTTACAATTATGTTGTCCTACCCAAATCAGTAAAGACACTCACATACATCGTGTTAGCTATGGTAGAAGATGTCAATTCTCCAAACACTTATGCCTTTAGGTAACAATTAGATGAATTGATTTTACTCATAGTCTAACCCTTAAACACACACATTGCAGATTATTTTCAAGATTAGAACCCACACTAGGAAAATGTGAAGTTTTTAAGTGTTTTCTGAATATGTTAGACTTTAAGTCTACTTAGGAGGGTGTTAGGGAGGAGAGGATGTATTTTTTAAACTGGACAAGTTTCTGACACATGCTGTCGTATTTAGAATCCTGGCTCCTGACATAGCACTTTTTTCCTCCTTCAGAATATGACTTCACATTTCGGTAGTCCTCAAACTTGTAGACACATGTCAGCTTCCCCAGCTGCTCATTAATTTTTGTATTGTAAAGAAGGTAGAGAAATGTGGAAGCCTTGTTTCTTATCAAGTGAGTCAAGTGTGCATGTGAAGGTAATGATGAGGAGCCCTAATGGGTTAACAGGAGAGAACTCCCACTTAATTCCTTCCTGTTAGACGAGCTGCTTCACCAGAGTGTGATCCCTGTAATGCACACCTTTCTAGCACAGGGTTTCTTATTTTAAAAGAGAAGTGATTCATTTTGTGGAGGTGGAGAGAACTGAGAAGCTTATGGACGTTAATGATTTTAAATGAGGAAAAAACCCTTCCTTCCCTGCCGTTCCTTTTTTTGGTAGAACTTCAGCAGACAGAATATTTAAGCATGATAGTTAATTTTATATCAGATTTGATCTGGCCACCTGTTACGTTCTCCTTCTGAAGGCTGCTTACTCTGTCACTGGGTATTAGATGTATTACCCACAGAGCGGTAATTACATTTGACACATAATTATTATGGTTTTGATGGCAAGAAGGCCTTTTCTTTTCCTGCTTTCATAACATATATTCCTAAAAGTGCCGGTTTGCTGAATACAGTTAGTTTAAAAGCGCTTGGGTTTAAATTGAACTCTGGGACAAAGAATGACATGAAAAGGGAAAGAAAAGCGAGCGCGTTCGAAAATTCCACCGATGATCTCACACGAGGCGATTCTGAACGGGACAGAAAGCCTTTAAGTGTTGTTAATGCAAAGGGAGAAAGAGCTGCCTGGCTGCAGCCAGGCCAGATCCCCAACAGGAAAGGAGTGCTTTTAAAGTTAATAAACTGAAGGAGGTTTGGAAAAAACCGGAGGCTCCTGGCAAGGCCACATAAACTCCACAAATGAGTTTCTAATCTTGCCACATGGGCACTTTTCCAGCTCTGCACTCTGAGTCACCCCCAGCTGCAGGTCTGGATGAGCAGTTTAACAATCCTTAGCTTTTTTTTGTTGTTTTTTAATGATCAGCATCAGAGTATCGTGTTTCGGGAGCCTGGGGGGCTGTGTGGTATTCAAACCGGGCAAGTGCTTGGAATTCCTCCAACCCTACCTGCAGCTGCCTCTTGGCTGAGGTTAGAACAGCTAGAGCTGCACACTTTGTCATTCGCTGTTACCTCCCTCCTACCTCATCTCCTGGAGTTCTCACAGTGTGCAGGGGGCCCAGCAAGTCTGGGAGGATAATAAGTATTCTTCCTGTCTTCCTAAAAAGAAAGACAAGTTACAAGACATGGATGGAGCAATGTCAATTCTGGGAATCGAGCGGATTTGAAGGAAACCTGAGCGGAAAAAAACTGACCTGGCTTTCTTCTCTGATCTGAGATCTGAACATCAGCATCAAGGAAACTGTACTTGGTGTATAGGGGATCCTACTTTTTGATGTGAACTCTTCAATCAGTGCTGAAACAATGATAATCGAATTAACATACTATAAAGCAGCTCTAATTTTAGCCTGGCTTGTTATTTTAAGAGTTAGTAGGGAAGGGTAAAGGGGAGGGTGGAGGCTGCTATGAATGACTAATGCTGTATTTCAGCCTCTTAAGCCATATTTAGTAATGAGGGGTATAAAAATAAGCTTTCAGTACAATTTTTCCGATTTGACTTCTGTTTCCTTTCTTCTGTTCCCTCTCCTAAAGATGGATTTAGCTAATTACTCTTTTAGGTGGATGTTGATAGACAGGTATTTATTATTGGTGCTGTAAGCCCTGAAATTTTTTTTCCACAGTGAGTCCACAGACATATACATTAAACTTCAATTCTCCGGGGCTGTCAAAATTACAGACCAGCCCGAGGCATAGCAGTATGATAAAGTTTTCAGGCCGTGTTTAGTTAAGGCTGAAAATCTGGGACCCAGCCAATCCATACCACTCAGGGCTCTTTTCACAGTCCAAAATGATTTGGCTTAAACATTTCCAACTGTGATGAGGTCCCATTTCAGTGATTATACAGTCATTCACTTTTCCACATCAACATCAAAGTCATTAACAACTGAGTATTATTGCATTGGCTGGAATTCAGTTAAGGACTAGGGGGATGTTGCTCTTTATTAAGATAAATCATTGCCTTGGTTATGTCACCCATGAAATAATCAATTTACTGTGTTGCTTAATTTCCTCCCTCTTTGATCTGTGAATTAAATTCAACAGATCATTGTTTCACGCAACTGCGGTGCAAGGGATGCTTTAAAAGAAATGTACCACATTTTCTAATGGTAAAAGTCTGGTAACTATGTAAAACAAGATGACTGCATGTGGCCTGAGAACTTTGGGGCTTTTCCGTTCTCCATTTCAACAGTTTCCTTTGAAAGCTTCAGGGGGAAAATGAACCATCAGCACCTATTTGGGTGATCCTCCCTCAAAATTCCTGAGGAATTACCGAGAGGAAAGAGAAAAGCTAGCAGAATTGATTCTGAAGCCTTCAGAGGAGTTAGGTTTGTGCCAGAGCCAATGAAAATGTTTTCATCTAGGAGTATGGCAATTTTTTGATGGCCTTCATGACTTTTCTTACAGTAAGCATCTCAGTAAGCATCTCAGTAAGTAATTATTTAGAAAAATGCTACTCTCACAACAAGCCAAATATTCTGAACAAAATAAATCTGAATAATACAGTGCATTGATATTGATTCATTCTAAGCTTCTTTTGTATTGAACTATGCATTTTGAACTTAATATACATGAATAAGTCCATATCAACTGTGGAACTCACTATGCCCATCAATGAGAAACTGAAACCCAAATTTGACTCTTAGTTTTGCAGAATTTCACAGCACTGTGGATATTTAAGCCTTGTATTTCAAAGATTCAACTCTGTTTTTCACGGATTAAATGGCAGCATGTAGGCTGATTAAAATCAACACAGACTTACTCAGTATTTCTCTACTGTAAGCTCAGATCCATGACTCTTCTCAGACTTGGCTCTTCTCACATCTATATTCTTTAGACTCAAGTCCGTGATCTGTCATGAACTTGGAAAAATAGAAGCAGCATGGGATGTGGTTTAAGCATTTGAACTCAGGTTACGCTGTAAAATGTACCTAATTATCCCCCTACTGATTGTATTGCTGGGCTGGCCAAAGCTATACCTGCTTGGCCAAGTCTGCTACTACATTTCCCACACTATTTTGCAATGGTGCCACATCCCCAGCGTTATTTTGAAGGTAGACAGTGAACAAGTTGCCTCATCTCACACACTTGTGTGGCTAAGGTTACTGTAAGTGGTAAACATCTAGTTTTGTTAGACTTTGAGTTCAACTACATGTAGCATTAGGTTTCTGACTGTGGAATCAAGATACAGAACTTCTTCCAAATTTTTATGGTTTTAAGATTCAGGAACATAGATTTGTGAGTAGAAATGCTAGTATTTTTAAAAGAAAAAGCACATTAAAATAGTATTGCTAAAATAGTTGAACGAACATTCCTGACTGAACTAAAATTAAATCAGTATCTTTGCTAACTCCAATTCCTGTTGTACAAGTTAAACATTTTCACTAAATCTCAAGTCAGTTATGGATTAGAGCAACAGTTAAGAAGATACACTACTGATTTATTACAAGAATAACACTACAAGTTCACTTCAAAATTAATGAAAGTTGATTGCAGATTGGTATCTATAGCAATTATTTACAGTGTTTTTCCTCACATTTAACATTTTAAAATGCTCTCCCCACCCTCTACAGAACTTGGATGTGATTTCATGAAAGAAAACCAATTTGCAGTAACAAATGACTTTAGTGCATTTGCAAGTCATCTTCATGAAACAAAATATTCCATAGCTGAGTATGTAGGAGAATCCACACTGATGAAAGTTCTAAGTCAGAACTGTGTAGCAATTCATTGTAAATCAGGCAGGATATTCAGAGGATGTGAGGAAGCTTAGTATTGAACAGCTAGTTGCAACTGCAGTAAACCTGGTTGATGCATGTGGCAACTTAACTCTATGTGGCTTATAAAAACCTTCTCACTTGGCAATCAACCTACTATTTTCTAATTTCATTTGTTAGTTTCTCCTTGTCAAATATTTCATATTCAGGGTCTTTTGACCAATTAGTTCCCATTTCAAACTGAGTCATTCCAAGGGCAGAAAGTAAAAACATTGCTATTCCTCATGTGCGATTGCTTATTTTGTCAACATGAATGCATAGGAACTGCAAGTTTCTTCAAGCTGTTGTGGGATATTTGTTTATTATTGGTTTTTTTGTTTTGTTTATTTTGGTTGGAACACACATTTAGCTTTCCCAATTCTGCTTCAGGCAGTAGCAGGCAAGTTAAACAATCACCAATTGACTTTTATTAACTCCGATTTGTAAGGCTGATAGGCTCAGGAATGCAACCTATAGACAGATTCTTGAAATCCAGCCAAGGTAGGAATCCAATAGAAATTCCAAAAATAGGAGATGATACTTTTCTTGCAGACTTTTTTATTTAGATGATATTCTTAAATTTATAAGAGTTGATTCTTTTTCTACTTTAGATATTTGCTTTGTAATGTTAATCAATTTTGTGATTATTAAAAAGAAGAAAATTAATTGCCTGTCGAGCACTTGACCCTATGCCTGTTCCATCTTACACCACAATAAATTTTTTTTCCACTAAGGTAGCTGGGGAATTTAAATGTTAACTGAGGTAAAATTAATGTAATGTGGGGTTTTTTGGTATAAACTGGCTTTGCTAGAAACCCTGAGGAAAATGCTGCACAGTGAGACTCCTGATCTGTCTTTGGACCATCCCCTTGTTCTGGGGGGGACTGGAGCCAAGCTGTACTTGGCATGCATTGCTTTCTCTGCTGAGCAGCTCCATTCAGCCCAAGGAAGGAGAGAGAGCAAGGGGCCAAAATGATACTTTTCTCTAGGCTATTCACCTGTACAGGGAGAAACACAGCTGTGCTAAAAAACACTCTTCATCCCCTGCTGTTTTTCATAGCTATTCCACATATCTCATGCTCTCCCTTGATGGATCATATCTGTATAAGCTAGTTCCTGATTGTATAAACCATAAGTGATGTGATTTCATAGATTTTAGTGTTTGTGGGTTCTCAGGTTCCTTTTTTTTAAAGTTTTGGTTTGGATTTAATTATTATGTGGGATTTATTGAATCACTAAAACCATAAATAAAACCAATTTCTCCTATGAACATATAGTTATCATTACACATTCTAGGGAAAAATTGTAATTAGTGATTTGGGTTTTATGTCTCTTCTATTTTTCATTCCTATGTCAAAATGCATCTGTCACTGCGTTTGGTCCTGCAAACTTTCTATGTATGAATTCCCAGACTTCAGCAGCAGTTCTTTAATTCTGAAGGGCTTAGAGAGACAGCCTCAGAATCTCTAAGTGCATTTACACATTTGAAACCACATACATTAGTTGGATCAATGTCAGTGAAAATGCTTAACATTCTTCTTCAAAACAGAATCTTGAAATCTGTTAGTCTCCCTCTCATTTTTCCATTATCTGTCTTCTTGCTGACTGCCAAACAGGAATAATTTTTCCAAAGCCTTGAATACCAAATCTATTACTCTGTGCTATGTTAGTTCTTATACCCTCCCTTGAGTGCTTATGCAGTGGATGAGCAGTGAAAGGAGCACTATAGTTTGCAATATCATATAAAAGATTGAATCTGTCAGCAATTGAGGTGCTACCGTAAATTGACTTTTCATTAAAATTTTGCGCTTGCTTGTCCATTTGTCTGCTACACTGCCACTTTATAGGAAGCAAACAGGCACTGGAAGTTCATTAATATCAAGTAAACAGCCAAATGAAACTATTACCTAAATTTGAAATGTGAGTCCTGCCCATCACCCATGCTGGAAGCTGAGTGGCAATGAAACTGGATAAAGACATTTCCTCTTACTCATGCAAAATGGTATTGCTTCTGCTAAGAAGATTACTGTATATGACGAAGAAAATATTTGGCACAGTGATTTCTGCTTCAACAGAATATAAAATGCCTCTTCTAGACAATGAGCTTCTATGGGCAGTTAGGGACAGCTAGCAGCACAGGTTTTTTTTTGAAAAACAACTGAACAATGAGCTTTCTTTAGATAAATGCTTTCTGCCATAATTTGAGCTGTTTAAATTTCCTTCTCCTGGAAATAAAAAAAGACAGGGAAGAATTGTGACTAATCTCAACAGCTTGTCAGAAAAGAAACATATTCCTGAGGTGACCTACCTGCCTCATATTAAAGCTTTTTTTCTCAGCAAATTGCTGTTAATAAACATTTGTTCAGCTACATATCAAGTGTTTTCAAATGAATGATTGTGTAATTTTTTTTTTGGGGTACTGGAATAACAAACAACTGTGATCATGTTCCTTAAAACCAGGTCCCTTTCTCCATTTTTTTAATAGATCTATTCATTATCATTTCATGTTCATGATGATCCATGAGCACATGAATATGAAAAACTTTAAGAAATACTCTTCACTGTACAGATCTGGTTTTCATTCAGTTGAGACCAGCATGATCGAACCAGCATTTCCTTGCACCTGGAATCTGACCTATCATAGTTTTTTTGGGAGTGACATGGAGACACTGGCTCACAAAGGCAGGTAACTGGAGTCTAACTGGTTGTCCACAATGGAAAGGAAGAGGTGAGGCTGCAGCCTGCCTAATCCACTCTCACACCTGGGCACACACTGGCAGTTGAATTAAAACCTGACCATGGTGTTTCAGCAGGGTTCAGGGAGGAGTAAAGGCAGGGTCTGATAAGGCTAGTTTATCTTCTCTGAACCAAAAGAACAGACTTGTGGTACTTCTCCTTGCCACTTTCACATAATTAAACTTTTTAATATTATTCCTGGGCACTGGACTACTACTGTTAAGGATGCAAAGTGGAATACCTGAAAAAATTAAACTGAGACAAATTTATCTAAGCATTTTCATTAGTTAAGGTGACCTAAGAAGAGAGATTCAGGCTCTAATTCCTTCCTTAACTGATTCAGAATGGGAACTGAAATCCAGGTTTATATCTTATTTGTGTGAGCTAGCCTGTGTTCTGAGATGACTGTTCTGTCACTGGGAATCTATAAAATATTTAAACAAGTTTGAAGACTGTGAGCAACTAACTCAATTATTATATTGCCAGGTGGTTTTGTTGCTCATCTGAGTTCCAGTCTTCCTGAGTTCTCTGCACCAGTAAATATTCAGTACTATACATAAAGCATCTATGAAAAATAAAGTGCCACTTTAAAACAAACTATTCCATTCATATGGTGTCCCTTGGAGACTGGCTCAAGAGAAGGGACTTGTCTTTTGATTTTCAGTGCCATCTATGAATGCACAAATATGAAAACCTTCAGTTTTTTAGGTATTTACACCTCCATTTGTTTTAAAACCAAAAACTGAAACTAGATCAAACTTACTGTTGACATTTTTAACTTTTTTCCCTTTTATTTGTTAAAAAAAATGCCTAGTGTGGCACACAATTTGAGATTTGACTGAACCAGCAAGCATTCTGCGAGGAGCTGTGGGTACAGCAGGGATCTTCCACATCACCTAAATTATCTCTGTCAAATGTAGGTACAATCTATTACATTAAATTTTGTTTTAATTCAGCCAACAGTGTTGTTTGCTAAGATACAATACACAAAGCATGTTAAAGCATGCAGTGAAAATGTATAGGTATCAAGTTATTTAGGAGTAATATATCATATATAGTAATTACTGCTGAAGGGTTTAATCAATTTTAATAGTCATCTTTTAATTCTGCCGTCCTTTTGTGTTGATACATGCTACAACTTCTGGCAGTATTCTTCAATACTGTCACTAAAAGCAGATAAATTACAGCATATCCTTTTAACAAGTTTGAAATAAAATATGCTAAGGATATTAAAAATGTGCCAAGTATGTTACGCCCACTGCCAGTTTCAGTACTAGTAAATTATCCTGTTTTGCAAGTCATTGCCTGTTGCTGTTCACAGATTATGTGAATAAACCTCCAGCTTTCATTCATTACCTTCTATTTTTGAGCAAGAATTTGGAAGAAATTTATATTTTTAAGTGTTCGTAAGCGATTAGACACAGTAATGAAAGCAATTAAAAAAACTAACAATTTTTTTCCCCACCTACAGATTTCCTTTTTTTACTGTAGAATAAAATAAGTGACATTTCAGCCTCTAGCTACAATATAGGTTTTTCTTATTAATGAAGCTTATTTATTAGAAGTTGCTTTAATATAGTGCTAATTAGGAAATACATTCTGAAATATATAGATTGTGACTTCAATGGAAATTGTGTAGGTGAGGTCAAAAAATGGAGTGGCAAACCAGCTTAGAAGAGACATGAGCCTTTTAAGACATGCTGTTTTATATAGTGGAGGGTACTCAAACTTCAAAGGCACACATGGATAACATTTTCTCCCACTGGTCATGTACTCAAGTACAATATACACAGCAGTTTTCATAGCACTTCCAATCTTCAACACAATTGCAAAATTGTGTATAGTGATAAAAATTGTGTTAGCTTGTTCTCTTCTAGTGGGTAAGGCAGACAGCTTCTGAGGAGGCTCTCGAGTTAATACATCAACAATGCAGCTGGACAATCTTGGGTTTGTTGGATTACATTAGAAATCCCAACATTAGTAGATGAGGCTTAACCAGGTTTTGTGTACTTGGTGGCATTCACCTCAGTCTTCTGCACCCATTTTTTCCCCTGCTTTCCCATATATCCCTGTCTCCATGCAAAGTTACCAATTAAATAGTATTTAGATAAGTTCTCCACGCATCGTAACTGACAGGATGCTCTGCAATTTACATTTACCGTTATTGCAAATGCTGGTGGGTCTGATATTTCATATTTAAGTTTGCACCTTAGTGTTACGGAAGAGTTATCGGAAGGAAATTTGCCAAAAACATTAGGGACAGTGGTGTTAGCTCATGGTCTGAATGATGGGAAACAAAGCAGCACGTGTGCTCTAAGGCCCTGAATGTCTGGTAGCCAAATAGTAAGGATTGGCCTGAGATGACTAACTCTCCTCCTGAGACGGTGACACGCGATCGATCTGGGTTGCTGTGTTGGCTGAGCTTTAACCTGAATAATTTAAAAATTTCCATACTGAAAGGCTGTTAATAGTCAGAAAATCTGAAGTGGCTGCCAACCCTTGCTAAGAGAAGCCTGTGTAGTTCACTTGTTATGGATTTGCTTGTTCTGTGAAAGTTTAAGGAGGAGAACCTTTATCACAGCTCTGTTTTGTTTTCTACAGCCAGTTTTTGGATGTACATGGCGAGAAGGGAATTGCCCTCTGTGTATGGAAATGTCTTTGTTAGACTAAAACACGATGAGGTGGTGTATGCGCTTTAATAGGCGCCTACATTTGAGAATAAAGGATAATATACACCAGGAAAAAAAAGAACCCAAACGTCCTCATTCAGTCTTCAGTTTTTCTCTGGAAGGGATTTAAGGACTCTGGCCATCTGGATGTCTGGCAACTCAGTCAGAGCTGTGGCTACTGTGTGTGTGCAGATTAACTGCGTAGCACATGCACAGTAAGTCCAATGTGTCCAGTACACATCAGACCTGCTGCACATGTGCTGCGCAGATGGTCTGTGCATACACAGTAAATCAGATATGTTAAGCCTACTGCGCATATGCAAACCATCTGTGCATTGCACATATATATTCTTTTGCATGGGAAATCCCCCGTCAGAGCAGGAAAGGTTGTGGCAGAGAGGAACTCCAGTGGTAGAGAGACCGTGAGAGACTCTGACAGTGGCATAAATTACAGCGGCTCCTTGCCTGTTTTTGCTCTTTCCTGGACTGAAGCTGCAACAAATCAGTTCCTCAGAATCAGACAGTGTGATTAGCTGCTCAACAGTTTCCCTCTGTGTAGCAATTGGCTGCAGGAGATAATCTGCATCAAAACTATTAGTTTTATAGGCAGCAATTATCAGCTTCCTATTATCTCCCTAAACTAGTTAGATCTGCTGCTACTTCATTGGGTAACTCAAAGTCTGGTATTTTAGTTATCCAATAAAATAGTGGTGCTTACTGTGCAGTCCTCAGGGGTGTGTTTAGCCAATTATCTTTCTTTTATTTCCCGATAATCCTTCTGCTTCTATTCTAAGTATCAGCATTTTTACATAGGCTGTTTGAGCCTGATAGGGATGCTTAGCGGTTAGTACATAGGCACAGCTACATGTGGATATAAAATTACAATTTTTTCAGTGTATATGCAAATTGTTGTTTATTATGTTTGTCTGCATATGTCCTTAAATCCCAGGCTAGCGTGCTCTTTAAACTAGGTTTGGTTTAGGTCTGTCTCTAATGAGATCTATAGGTCTGATCTTAAGAGCCCATTTTTTTTATGCCACAAAGCAACACTGCTCACTCTAACTGATACACTTGAAGGAAGGGATGCCATAGAGAAGTACCTTGACAGGCTTGTCAAGTGGGTCAATGTGAACCTCAGGAAGTTCAACAAGGCCAAGTGCAAGTTTCCTGACCTGGGTTGGGCAGTCACTGACATCCCTATAGGGTCGGTGGTGAATGGATTGAGTGTGACCCTGCAGAGAAGGACTTGGGGATACTGGTGGGTGAAAATATAGATAAGAGCCAGCAATGCGTGTTTGCAGCCTAGAAAGTCAATCGCATCCTGGGCTGCACCAAGAGAAGTGTGCCAGCAGGTCAAGAGAAGTGATTCTCCTGCTCTACTCTGCTCTGGTGGGACCCTACCTAGAGTAATGTGTTTGGTTCCCAGCACAGGAAAGATGTGGACTTGTTGGAGTGGGTCTGGAGGAGGGCTGCAAAAGTGGTCAGAGGGCTGGAACATCTCTGCTGTAAGGACATGCCAAGAGAGTTGGTATTCTTCAGCCTGGAGAAGAGAAGGCTTTAGGTAGACCTTATTGTGGCCTTTCACTACTTACAGGGGGCCTATAGGAAATCTGGAGAGAGGCTTTTTACCGGGTTCTGTAGTGACAGGACAAGGGGCAACAGTTTTAAACTGACAGAGGGGAGACTAAGAACAGATATTAGGAAGAAATTCTTTATAATGAGAGTGGTGAAACACTGGAACAGGCTCTCCAGAGAAGTGGTAGATGCCCCATCTCTGGAAGTTCAAGGCCAGGTTGAATGGGGCTTTGAGCCACCTGATGCAGTGGAAGGTGTCCCTATCCATGGCAAGGTGGTTGGAACTATATGATCTTTAAAGATTCCTTCTAACCCAAACTGTTCTGTGATTCTATGAATTACACAAATTTCTTACACAATTGAAAATTTTTGTGGCAGCATGGTCATGACCATAGTTCCTGGACTTGAAAACACTGAGAAATCCTAGGCCTTAACTGCCAAGGTCCAAATAAATCACACCCTTTCCTATAATGAAAGAAGTGCACATAGGGTGTTACTATGACCAAGTCAGTACACATACCTGTTAACAATTCAGTGCCACATACCTCACCTCTTTTTCAAAGAGGCAAGAAGAGCAGTGATGACTGGAGTGAGCTCGGGTAAGAAGGAAATGTCTGTGTTGGAGGAAAGCACATACTGAGGAGCAAAAAAGGTACAATCCCAACCTCTAAGGACTATGAAAACAGGCTTCTGAATAATGAATTCTTGATTGAACTTTATACATATTTTTCTGAGGTATGTTTAATAAAGAAATAATGATCCATATATGTAGCAATTTACATTAAAGTAAGAAAATCATATGTTATTTATGCTTCTAATGACATAGTGCTGTTATGCTGCAATCCTTTGCTCAGTGGAATTAAGGGAATAATGTTTTCGGTGACTTCTGTAGGTTTGTTGGGGGATTATACTTGCTTCTTCCTCAAAAATGAAAACAAATTTTCTCATTTCGCTTCTCACAATATTAAAAATTGGCTTGGAACTAGCTTTGATCCACCCTATAATACTTTAGTGTAACTGTTTGTGACTCACAAGGCTAAACTGGCTCATGCAATATAAAGTCACAGTAATGCACAGCCTGACTCTGGTAAATTCTTTGCTAGCAGAGCATGCAGTTTGCAGACTCAAGGAGCTCAATGGCTCAAGAACACCAGAATTAAGATTTCCTTTGGAGGTGCTAAGACTCAGAAAAGCTGTCTTCCTTTCTGGGTCTGGAGAGGGACATATGTGAATGAATAAAATAGGCAGGACTTCTTCTGTAATACAAATTAGAAACATATACTTCAGAGCTGGAGTGATTTTGAAAAATGCTGGAAACATCATAAAAGTGCAACAAACAATAAGTTATGACATATCAAGTGATCTGTCATTTCTAGTTAGAGTTCATCTAACCTCAGAAAGCAACAGGATAGATGGGGCACTAAAAGAGAAGGAAGAAAAAAAGAGAAAGAAAAGAAGGCTTAAGGAAAGGGGAGCAGGGATAGGAGTAGGAAAACTGTAGGAGATTATTTGAGGCCATCTTCTTGACCCCAGCCTACCCCCACTGCTGCAGCCACTGGTCAGGGTGAAGTAAAGCTGACAATAGCTATTCATCATGCTGTAGACTTAAGTATGAAATGAAAACCACAACTACCTCGCATGATTCAAGTATGTACAGGAAGGGATTAAATCAATGGAAGATGCTATCCCAAAGCAAAATAGGAATTCCTATTAAACACAGTTCTTCCTTGAGGCAACCGATTTTTTTACCCTTCAGCTACAAATGCATGCATGTAATTCACCTTCATACCTAGTGAGGTGTGGTGAAATTCCAGAGGAGTTGCTTGACCCACTCCTCCAATTTCTCTTTGTCATTAAGCTGGATAATGTTCCCATGGATGATGTGCTTTTGAAGATGAGCAGATGATTTACAGTGAGGAAAAATAGTTATTATTTGCTGTCAGTGACACTTCTTGGATTTCCCTTCTTCATTTACTTCAAAAATTGTTAGTGGTTTTAATTTCTCTCCCTGAATCAAGGAGTCAAGAAAAAAAAAAATCATCCCTAGAAAACCTGTTGTTTCTTCATGTCTTTCAAGAAAGAAGTTTTTGCCTGCAGAACAGCAGGCATCAGTTCATAGTCAGGGAATCTCTGCAGCTGGGCTGATATGTGGAAGTAAGTGTTCTGCCTTGAAGCACAGGAGATGATGTCAGTAAGTGCAGAAAAAGAGTCCCTTAAAAAAAAAAAGGAAAAATATTAAAATCTCTGTTCTTGCTCTTGTTTCTTACCATCCCTGAAGGAGGGCAATGCAACATCAGGTGTCACAGTACTGCGGTGTAAATACCTCAAAACAATCTATTAGTCTTGACTAACAAACTACACATTTTTCAAATTGCTTGAGGCTGTGTGGCATACCTGGGCCAATCTGGGAAGAACTTAAAGAGAAGGAATGCAGTTTGCTTCAGTTGTGTGCACATATACTTTGAATGACTCCTTCATTCTTCTACAAAGAATGTGATTTTCCATAAATTTCTACTCATAGTACCAAAGTATGTTAATTAAAAATATCTCATTATTGTGACTTTACTGTTTTTAGTAACGTCATAATGGATTATCCATATAAATCCATAATGGATTATCCATAGAAAAACCACTGCTTTGCTGTTTAAACTGAACCTTCTTTCCAAGTAAAATAGCTGCAACACCTTCTCTTCCTTCCCTTACACCTAAAAATAACAATTGGCACAACCGAAAAACACAGCAGTACTTCAGTTATTTGTCAGAAATCACTTCACAGACAATGACAGCTCCAGTTCCTTGTTATAATTGGACAGTGAAAAAGTTAAAGGGTGTCTGAAATAGAGGTGTTGGCCCTTTGACTGACAGGTGACATGGAACTGCAGTGTGTCCAACCTTCTCAAAAGCCATTATCTTTAAATCTTTAGGAAGATTTTTTTTTTATACTTAATGGGATTTTTCTACTTAAAGAATTGGTGCATGGAAGTGAATAAATTAAATTTCTTTTAATCCATAATTTCATCAGTATAAGTAGAAATTGTCTGCAGCTACTGATTTTTGTAAGATCTGCTGCTAATTGTGTCACTGATTTATCACTAGAAAAACAGTTTATTCTGTGGAATAGATCCAAACCATTAAAGCTCTGGCCTTTCATGAAGCATTTTAAAGGCACTATAAAAACCAATTTTAATCTATTTTCAGCTTGTGCAATTCATATTTCATGTGGCTGTGGTGGCTGATTATTATATTTCTAATTGATTTTGTATTTTTTTGTTCGTTCCCAGCCTATTTTAGGGCTCCGTCTTTGTAGAATGTTTTAAATGATGAGAAAGCCATTAATTTGCCTGTAAGAACATAAGATGCCTGTGTAGAGAGATAGATTTACAACTTAATACTGGATGAGTAGATAGCTCCGTTTGGAAGACTGAAGTCTTCACCTCCAAGAGTGTCTGTTCCCAAAACATATTTACTAGCCAACAGTTCAAAATGATTTTTTTATGTCCAAAATCAGGGAATGGATATTCACGTTCTTTATATATGTGAAATGTGTGCAGGTTAAAAAAAAACCGACGTGGAATATTGAAATTTACGAGTATATAATTGATGCTGTACCACAATAATCGAAATATTAACAGCATCTCCTTCATCTGTGAATTATATCATGTTTCAGTTGACTTTTCATTCTGTCATCACTTGAATGTCTGCCTTTAACTCCAGAACAGTGGACACAGAGTTAGTATCATTGTACTCTGAGATGGGAAAGACCTGCTACATCACCAATTCTCTAAAGTTTTGGAAGTGAAACCCCAGTTAGCTTTGAGTAGAAAAAAGAAAACAGTCAGCACATTGGTAGAGCTAAGGAAGTCACATAGGTAGGTTTGGTGAATAAGATCTCATCTGAAACTGCTGAAATTTTAGTGCATCTCTCTGAGGTTTTGATATTTAGGCACTACTTCCATTTTAACTTTCTGTTTCTTTTCTATGGGTAGAAATAATATTAATATTTTTGTGTATTGTATTATATCACATAACTAATATAAAATACAAATAACGTATAAATATATATAGTAAATAATTGAAATCTTCATATTCCTTATTCCATGAGGAAAAAAATAGCTTCAAACTGCTAAATTTAACATTAACTTAAAAATTCAAGGATTCAAGATAATTCAAATAACTTTGAATAAACCTCTGTAAAGGGAGGAAGGAGAGAAAAATATTTCCTGACCCCAGCTAGTCATTAGCTTAAGATTTCAATCAAGAGGATTAACAGTATTCATAATTTTGTTTTCTGTCTTGTGCCTATCATTGGCACTATGCCTGTGCAAGGCATATCACAATGCAGAGAAACTCCATTGCTGCTCCCACAAATATTCAAATTTAAAAATAAATGAGCTTTGGTCAAGCTGTTTTCCATTTTTGTTTTGTTTTTCTCTGTTTTCAACTGACAAATGAAATTTGCAGGAAGTCTAATGGAAAGCACAATTTTGAACATTCCTGTTTACACAAAGTAGTTTCTAAATACAGAAGTATGGTTTGGATTAGTTATTAGAGGATCACCTGTTTAGGAGTATAAACAGTATCATGTGACTTGTGCAATCAACCACTCATACTCAGCATGAGCAGCGTTTCAGTTTGAATTCAGATACCTTTGATAATCATTTGAAATAAAAAACCACCATACCATTTGACGTTATGCCCAGTATATAAACTGGGGGGAGTTGACTGGAGGGGTGGATGGCTGCTTGGGCATCGTCAGCTGGTAATGAGCAATTGCATTGTGCATCACTTGGGTTTTATTTCAGTCACTTTTGGTCATCTTCCTTTTCATTGCAGTTATTAATATTACTGGGCATGATGTCAGGTATGGAATATCCCTTTGGCTAGTTCAGGTGAGCTGTCCTGGCCATGCTCCCTCTTCTTGGCACACCTGCTTGCTGGCAGAGCGTGGGAAACTGAAAAACCCTTAACTTAGTATAAACACTACTGAGCAACAACTAAAACCATCAGTGTGTTATCAACACTACTCTCATACTAAATCCAAAACACAGCACTGTACCAGCTACCAAAATTAAAACAACTATTAGCTGTCACAGCTGAAACCAGGGCAGAGATAAGGCCCAGATTCTATAAAACTTTTGGTCAAATTAGGAGTTAGTGGCACAGCTGCTTTGCCCTGAGGAAAGTCTCCCAGCCTTCTGCAAAGATATTTAGCATTTGAAAGGCAGGAGGTATTTCTGAGAGTTGCATATTTTGCATGGCTAATGAAAACTAAGTATTGTGTATTCCATCAGCTCAATAGTCCACCACCTCTGAAACAGTGGCAAGTAATACGTTAAGTGGATGTGGTCATGAGAAACATACAGGGACAGTTACCCTGTTATGTTCTTCCAGCTTCATTTTAAATACATTGGTGAAAGTTGTGTGCAGACAAGTTGGAGGAAAAAACAAACCCAAACAAATTGGTAATGACTACTGTGTTACTTAGAATGTAAACTTTCCAAATGTATTCTGCTTGATTACAAAGAACAAAAATAAAATAAACTTTCCTTGACAATGTAAATTTAGCCATGTTTTTCTTACTGACTCTTTACAAATATTTTATCTAATTATTACAGCAAAGTATGGTAACAGTATTTCAGAGACATTTTGCTGAAGGTACCTTAAATATATGAGAATTCTGTAAAGTGGCACAATGAAATTCAGTGCTGTTCACTCACTGCAGTAAGTGTGCTTTATTCTCACTACAGATGGTTGATAAGAACTGAAAGAAAAACAGTGAACTGTCCAGCCTGAAAGTAGACTTCTGCCTGACCACTTCTGGGTAACTTCATGAAAAAAATACTTTCAGTAACAAACAGGTCTTTTGGAACAGGATGAAACTTCTACTCATGAACAAAGTTTTGTGTGTATATATAAACCTGATATGTATGTGTATATATGTATATGAGGGTACTGATGTAA
The DNA here is from genome assembly GCA_009769605.1 of Bucorvus abyssinicus. Taxonomy (NCBI): domain Eukaryota; kingdom Metazoa; phylum Chordata; class Aves; order Bucerotiformes; family Bucorvidae; genus Bucorvus; species Bucorvus abyssinicus. The sequence goes on from CM020042.1 coordinate 6,755,963, forward strand.
AAAAGAGGTGTGCAAAATATCTGTAGATTCTGAAAGGCATTTCAAATTATTCTGAATCACATTTCCTACTACTATATCTACTGCACCTAAAACCACTACCACCCTCTCACAGCCATTCCTTAATCGCTATTTGGTTTCACAAATTCTGATTCTTTTCACGTACGTATCTCTAGCGTAATTCAAGGACAAATCAACGTAGACTGTGTGATGTAGTCTGTGACGTTTATGTTCCATGAAAAAAGGGGTTGTTTGCAGTCAAGTGATAGGAAAGGACCGATGCTTTGGAGATATATCCAAGATTAAGGTAGTACCAACATGAAGAGTTTCAGAAATGTCTTGCATTTAAAGTCAATGAAATGCAGAAGACAGCTATCACAATTCTTTCCACAGATAGAATATATGGCCCAATCCACAGCCCACAAAAAAAGACATTGATGCTAATAAAAATTGTTCTCAATTAAGGAGTACAGAATTTGACCCAGAGGGTGGAAGTGGTTAAATGGAGGAATGTTCTAACAGAGGAGGAGTTAAATAACTACTGCAATTAAATAATTAACATGCTATCTCTCATTAGAAACAGTCGTTTTGTGGTAGTGGGGTGGTTTCAGTTGAAAATGATGAGGATTATGGTGCTGTGCTTTAAGAAGTCCTATTGTGACTCACTGGTGTGTTAAATGTAAATATATGTGTGGTGTTGAGCACAAGCCAGAATCACTGTTGTGAACAAAGTCTTTAGGTAGCTTGGCTCCATCTCTGAACAGAGGTGCATCTTTTCTCTATAAGAGCTCTGGCTTTAAATACAGCTATTCTTCACATCCCAACACAGATCCGAACTTGGTTTTGTGGCCATCTGGCTAATATTACCATGCTGCCTTAAAACTGCGTTCTTCCCAGGCTTGCATCAGTGTTTTGAAAAAGTTTTATCTTTTGTGATTAGAGATTCCCACACTCATTTTCAATCAAGAGAAACAAATGCATTTCATCTGAAGGAGGCAGCTAGCAGAGCATATGCATGGAAGTGCTGCTGTATTTTTTTGTTGGTGGGGTTTTATTTCTGAAAAAAAGGAAAAAAAAAAAGTACAAGCTAAACTGTTTGACAACTGGTGAAATGAGTTTCTGTTTCCACTACTGGGAGCCGGGGAGTAGTAAGAAGTAAGAGCACTCAAGCTAGGGGTCTTAGAACTTCTTGGGGTGAGGAACACAGGCAAACTTACAGTTCATGGTTATTGGTCACTTTTTATCCCAGGATGTTCTGGGTCAAGGATCTGAGCTCTTGGGACAGACCTACCACTCAGAGTGGCCAGACACTTTTGACTTTAGTGTCACCAAATTCCCTGGTGGAAATCAAGAAGCATGCAAGTTGGTACGGCTCTGACTTTAGTCAGCACTTCTAGACTGAAGGCCTTGGAAAACCTGAAGTCTCTGAGGCTGTAACCTTATATATACTAATAAACCAACAAGGCTGGACCATGTGCTTGGGCATTGTTCAGCAATCATCCATGTTGTTTAATTGTGAGCGAGATCCTTGCCATGGTTTTAGTCCATGACTGCTGTTGTTGCCCAGTCAGTAATCTGGGCGAGGTTTAGGGATAGCCAGGGAACAGATCGTGTGCTGGGCATTGTGGAGGATAACAAATTATTGGGCTGGGAGAAGAGGGAAGAGTTTAGTTGTGTAAACACACGCCATGCTATGCCACTTGGTTTAAGAGCCAGAGAATGGGCCCAATCTGTTTCGTGTAATAATGTGTCGTAGCCTCAAGGTATTCTGTCACACCTGGATTTTACGGAGGTTGTCTGTCATGTTTTGCAAATTTCCAGGCTTTGCAGCTCTGGGCAGAGTTTGCCAAAGAGGCTGCCACAGATTTAGGATAGAAGATTTCAATGTCTTGGGCTAGATTGTCTGTACTGAAAGCACACATCATAACAGGGTTGTCCTAGGGCCATGCCAATCCAGTATTTCAAATGTGTTCTTGTTCTCCATAACAAGTATGACCCAACCGACGCTTTAGAAAGTGATACTTTCCTGGTTTTCCTTTATTTGTATCAGCGTTTATTAAAGTTGACTCCTTGATTTTAAAGTATGAAGTTCACAGGTTTGTGTTCATATGTAAGGGGTCAGTTTTGTATGGGATGTATGCAAAAAGTCTTATTTTCCTGAACCTCAGGATGCTACACTAACTCATGAAGGCTTTCACACCTGTCACATAAGGGGTTTATCTTAGGGATGAGACTGAAACAATATCACTTAGAAAGGTTTGGATAAAGGTTTTGTTGACCTTCTACCTGCCTTTTTCATTTTCAACACCAAAGCAAACAAAAATAAGCCATTGGAATATTGAAGTTCAGTTAAGGAAAAGAGACTCAAGGTTTGTATCCCTATAGAATTTTTGGTCTGGAAGAACATACTGTTCCTAATTTATTACCTGGACAAACCATCTGGATATCTTTTTCATTAATCTGTTCATTCTTCTGACAGAAAGTCTGAATTTTGGACAGTACAGTGAAACAGAAAAGTGTGGCATTTTATGACTCTGCAATCCCTAACTTGTCTGTCTCAGTCACTCTTGGTAACTTCAGTGTTGACAAGCCATAGTGGTAATTACTATATTGTTCCAACCCGTGGTTACCTTTTTTCCAGGGTCTTTTTGGCTGTGTTAATAGGATCACAGGCATATCATGAGAATGCAATATGTTGCTGTGGATTGAAAATGCATTTCAAATCCCTAAAAGGAAACATATTTATCTGGCAGGACTTTAAGCTAAGACTGTTTGTCTGGCATGTAGCGTGTTCCCTGTAGTGTTTGTTCATCCTCAAAGGAGGATTGCCAGAGTGCATTCTTAGTAATGGAATTAGGTAACACACCAGGAATGTGTAAAATCGTATCCTGAGGCTCAATGGCATCATTTTGTATAATATCTCTAGTAAGACTCTGAGCAATCTAGATAGCATTAGAGCTGTTTTCTCTTGTAAGTAATGGTACTCTATCACGTATGCAGACTCAAGAACCCTGCACATGAAATTTGGTATGACTAGGTACAGTACTCATACAGTGCTCAAAGTAAAAAGGATGTGATAGATCCCACAGGTATGTTCTTCACTGCCCTTCTGTTTGAATTTACCCAAAGGTAAATGTCAGAAGTTTTTCGTTGGCTACTGGACTCGGCAAAGCAAGTACTATAACCTGTTCCTTGAGTCCTTGCATCCTTTCCTAGTGTAAATTCATTTTGCACCATTTACACTTGTGGAAGTTCATCTGTTAATAGCACCACTTCAAACTTTGCTCCACCGTGTTTTTCATGAGTGGAAATTCAGCAATAAAACCTGATTAAATAGTTGTGACTAGGTTGGCACACAGCCAGGGTGCAACTGGAAAGAGTAGTTGATGTAGAACAGTAGAAGGTATTCCAGTATGGTCAGGCCAAACCCTATTTCCTCCTCTTTATGACAGTTTCCTGTGGTGGAGGACTAAGATGTTGTTACATCATTTGAACTATAAGTAGAAACAGAATTTAAATATCCAAGCTTGCTTCTTTTGATCATGCTACCATTGTAGAAGCCTTCAGAGATACAAAGAAAAGGTACGATTTGTGAGAAGGCTTTTAATAGAATGCAGATTCTTTGTCTTCTATTTTCTCCTAGGCAAGGCATTTGATTTGGTAAGTGAAATGTTGTTTTCAGGAAAAGAAATTGTTTTATTTTTCTGTTTTAAATCAGTGAACTAAAGAAAAAATTATAAATGTTAGTTAGAGTTCAAGGAGAGTTTATGTTCTTACAATGACTTAATTTCTTATTAGGGATTCTGTAATGTCCACTGGAAGTGAGGCAATCCGAAGGCAGGGTTTCACAAATGATTGTGTGTTGTCTCCACTTTCAAAGAATCTTCCCTTCCCCACCAGACCAGGTATAAGGCATGCTACTGTGCTTTTCCAAATGTAGGGCAAGACAGACAGGCAAGTGTCCTATAGTTCAGAAAATCCTACAGAATTCTATTAGGCCTTATGAGAGTTTATCTTGTGATAATGGAGTGAAAGAACTGGCCTTTCTAAAAAAAATAGCAATTTTCATTACCTGTAAAATTAACTAGAGTTTTTGAAAAAAAATTTATGATATTTTAAAAAGAAGAAAATATGGGTGTCGAAGTTGGACATAACATGTGAAATTAAATGAAGTTAGGAGGACAAATTGAAACATGAAACTGTTCCCTTAAAAAATGCTACTTTGAACAAATGTCAGCTATAAACTATGCTTGCGGGCATTTAAACTCACTAGCAAATGCTGACAAGAGAGACCCTTATTTTTGCTGCTCTAGCCAACACGGGAACAAATTACTATGGTGCTCTGTGTCTTTGATTCCTATTCTTTGCTGTGGTGTTGATTAGAATTAAGTTCACTGGGCCCTGGTACTTAGTAATTTTGTATTAATTCATAGCTTCCTCCTCAGTCGTTTCGTAAGTTTAATTCTATATTGTGTTAGGTGAAATTTGCTTTAAGATAATAGTGGTAATAAAGTCTGATGGCATCTTTACCTAATGGAGCTATTTTGTGAATCTGTATCAAGCTTTTCTCATTCTGCCAAGAGCAAGAGCATCTGTGATTATTGCAGTGTAGTTTAAAGCCCTCTGTTTGAGACAGAGAGACAAGTTGTGCTTTTGGCTGCTAAGTGAATCTCTTTCTTTTCACTAGAAGTCACATGTCTGCAGTGGAAAACAGTGTTTGATCCCACGGCACTGAGGACTACCATCGGGGCCAGAATAATAAATGACGTGAAGAGGAACCGTGCATCAGTTTAACTCTCTTTTTCAAGAGGTAGTGAGCTTTAAGTGTTACTGCGATTAAAATTTTCATTGATTTTTCATTTCACTTTCAAATTACTCTCCAAAGAAATATTTTCAGGTACTCTTTTGCAATCTTCATCCAATAGCAGCATTTCCAATTGTATAAAATTTAGTCTAAATACATTCTAATCTGCTCTTCTTACACGTGTGTGCAGTGGAAACTCACAGAGAACTCAGGAAGGGTGGCTGTGGCTTTCTAGGCTAGAATTTGTCTAGGGCAGCAAATTTAAAGGCATTTTCTGTCAATCTTCGCTGCAGAGAAACTTTCATATTCTTGTATTGCATCTCATCTAGGATAATATTATTCTGCCCTAGACATCCGTAATATCCTAGACAGTGATTCAAAAATGGTATAATGTTGGGGTCCTCAGTGACATGAATTAGATGATCTGATGTAGCATTTGGTGTTATAATTATTTTAACTTCTTTTACTCATGCTGTAAGGTAGCTGTACTAATATTACTGTCTAAACTGAATATTAAGAGTAAAATGAATCTTGAAGAACGTATTCCATAACATTTTATTTTCCTGTATTGATACATTACAAAGCCAAAATATATTAGACTTAAAAATAAACAACCAAACCTAAACTTCACCCCCACCCCCCAACAATTAAAATACCTTATGGACACTTTATTAAAATATCTGGAAAAATTTAAAGGATATATTTTCCCATCATTCCTTCTGATGTGTTTTTGTTTCATCCAAGTAGAAAGACCTTCTTCAGACAGGGTTGAATACTAAACAAAAATAACAAGGAAGATGAAAGATTAAAAACGCAGTCGAATTTTAAAACAACAATCCTTTTATTGTAAGTGTTGTTTAGCTTAAAGAGCTCAGTAACCGCACTAAGACAACCAACCATTTAGTGAGCAATCTTTAAATTTTTCTCTGCAATACAGGAAATGATATTGGATGGGGGCTTTCTCCTCTCTATTTGTAGCCCTTTTCAGGAGAAATCATGTCATTGCTTATGGCAGAACACGGTGGCAAACATGGCTTTATGTCACAGAAGCCCAGGATTAACAAGAGAACTTGACCTAGCTTTCTTGCTTTGCTATGCTCCTCTTTTTTTTTTTTTTCTTCCCCAGAATATTTGTGCTAAATGGGTTGAAGTAGATTTGGTTTGTACTTCTCAGAGTGGATTCAATGTGACATGTTATGGGAAGCTCTGGCAGAAATATGTGGTAAGTAGGTCACAACAGCTATGTTGATTAGCATATTGGTGATTTACAACCACAGTATCAGTTATAATGTGACAGACGGATAACTTAAAATCCTGTGTATTTGTTGGGAGAAGGAATTTTTCCAGCATGAGACCAAGCTGAGTAACCATGCTGTACTAGCAATATATTTATTTTTCTTAAAACCGTAAACCCCTCATGAAATGTTTTTAGCCCTCAGCTTAGCCTGAGGCCAAATCCAGGGAAAGTAGCCTAAAGCTCATGATGAATGTTTACTGACTTCTGTGGTCAGTGTTTCTCAGGAGTAAATTGTAAAGAGCATATGAGTTGCACTTTATGTTTCCAGCTTCAGGGTGTGGAAAGGAGTTAGAGAAAAAGGTATGCCATTTAAAATTACCCCCAAACCATGTTCACAAAATGTGCTTCACCTTTTCACAATTTGTGCATACTGAAATTACAAAATATTGCATTCCCCACTAGGAAGTCAAGTACACCTACCTCATGTGGTATAAATAAAAGAAGAAGCAGGGTAATTTAGCAAACAAGACAGATAATTCAACCTGAAAATCTAGGGGCTGAGAAATGATCTTGGGAGCTTCTGGGCGAACCTGGAGATTTGGCACAAGGGAAGTCTGCAGCAATCCCTCCCCTTGATTACCAGCACGATGTGCATTACCTTTTTCCTACTGTCTTTATTCATGTCTCAGCAGCCTGCCACATGCAATATGCCAAAGCTCACACAAACCCCCGTCTGTGTAACACATACAAATGTGTGCACGTGAACACACATACACAGTTCGTTTCAGAAGAATCCACATAACCTTACTGAAAACTGCTTTCTGGAGCAGAGAATTTATTGAGATACATTTGCACAAGCTCTTTCCTGAACACAGGAATTTTCCAAAATATATTTACAAGCTTTTCTGCTGTGGCTCTCATGATTATGTTCTATTTCCGTAGTTCAGTATTTTCCTGTATTAATTGCAGAGTCACCTATTTTCATACCTGTCCAAAAAAATATAATTGAATGTAAAAGCCAATATCTCTTTCCACACAGCACCGTGTTATGCTTATCTAACCAACACCTTGAGAGAACTTGGATAGCATATCAGTAGTGGAGGTGAACTTTGAGGTCCAGATGTGATGACTGTCCTGGTTTAAGTTGATTGACTGAAGACACACAATCTTATTCCAGACAACAAGGAAATTTTTAGATTAGGTATCTATCAATGCAAACTGTCTACGTTTTAAATTATTATACTTTATTGCAAGGTCAACTACGATATAATTTTTTAATACATTTTTAATAGTGATTTCAAAAGATGTAAATTTTTTATGTGAGAGCAAGAGGGAAAGCAAAACATGGTAAGCAACAACTGGTCTGAAAGCCATAATCTGAAAGCAAATGAATGATGTATTTCTGCCTTTGCATCAGGTAAAGTCAGAAATCACTTTCAATCAGATCTTCAGAGATTAATAGATGTTGGTCTGTGTAACTGAGAAATAAACACATTGACATTGATTAGAACTGACTTTTGGAAGTATATTGTTTTTAAGTACACAAAGCAAGGAACACAGAATGCTGACCAAACTGATTCTTTTTAATCATCATTTCAACACTAGAAACTATCTTATGCAAATTTGAGGGAATGGCAAACCTTAAAGTTATTGAAGTAGAGTTTTTATAGTTTCAACAGGACAACTTAATATATGCATATAAAGTTGGAGAAATTATAATTTTGCAATCTTATCATTAACTAATTCCGATTTATGAAGGCAGAAGGTAACTATATTATTGTGCTGATGATATATAATAGGAAAGGACATAAAAAGCTCCATAATGCTGCTCCTCCCAAATCAGCTGAATCAGAAAGTGGTCCAAAGATGCTTTTGAACTGGTGTAGTCAATATTTGCCTGACCAAATTAACAAGCAACAGCAAGCTCTCTGTTGTAAGGAACGGGCTAGCATAATTTCTTACCCTCAGCCGAGGCGATATAGTAGAACAGTTAAGAATGCTGAACTGTACAACTGCAGATGATCTCTGAGTGCTTTAGTTAGTTTACCTATAGATAATTTCATCACGATAATAAAATGTTTAAGGCCAAGTTGTCCGTTCCAAACTTGCCTTAGTTGCCTGCAAAAATATATACATATATTTTTACATATATGAATATGTATTTGCATGTAGGCATAGATATGTAAAATATATAGAACAAAATATACTTTTATGTGTGTATATCTATATTTAGGAACTCTCATTGAATACTGATGAGTCCTCCATTTTTAATTTCTTTTTAAAAAATTTATTCTTTATGGATAATAAGAAGTCTTGTAAATATGCTTTTTTTTTTTAATCTCTTTAACCTCACTCTATTGTACATTTACAGATACCACTTGGTGATTTTTTGTTGCCTTGAATACATGGGATCATGTCTGTAATTCACTGCTGCATAGTCCGACGTAACCTCAGCAAAGTGGAAGCACTGGGACAGCAAGCAAATGCATCCTTAATATACAGTGCCTCATTTACCTATGACTGACAGGTGCAAAATGCTACTGAATCAGAAATGACAGGTATAATAGTGGCAAGCACAGGAGGTTCACAAACCAGATTTTCCTGGGAGCATCTTCTGCAATGGATGTTCCCTTATGCCTAATATGGGAATATCTAATTACAATTTTCATGTGTTAAAATGAGGGAAAATATTGGTAGAATAAAATAGAAATCCCCGAAGAACAGAACCCAGATGTTCTTCATAGTGATTTTAGCCTTAGGAAAGTTTGGGAAACAGAAGTGGCTAGAGGCTCAGGGTAAATTTTCTGGGTGGTATGCAAGGAATTACGTACGTAATTCCAGCTGTTTTTAATAGGACGTGTCTAATTCCTTATGTACCAGGTTGAAAAATTACCCACAGACTTTCAAAGAATTTACTTTCATATAACTTTGTTTTTAAACCAGAATCTTCAGGTAGAAGCATTCAGTGAATATGAAGCAACCAAGATAGAGTAGGTTCCTTTTTTTTTTTCCTGTTTCTAGGACAGCAAAAAAGCTTAAAATAAAAAATCTGCAGAAAGAAACCTGGCTCTGCCTCTGTAGAGACGATGGCATTCTCTTGTCCTGGCTTAAGGCACAGTTCGAATAAGTGGAATTCTATCTAATCTGAGATTTCTGACCAGAGAGAGATCTCTACAGGCCTAGTGATTACATCTTTCTTTATTTGATGGGACGTAGCATTTAAAGAGACCTCCTAGGTCATTATGCCCAGTTCTGCTTGCTAGCACAGGCAAATATGTCACAAAAAATTAATATCAATCATGTACTTCAATAATCTGCATGAGTCCATCTTTTAGTATGCAGGGGGACTGTTTACCCCTCCTGTGATATAAAAATAAACATGAAAACAAGATTTAGACTTCGATTTTGAGAAGAAAGAGTTTCACAAAACGGTTTTCAGTGAAATAAAGGAAGGTTCAAATGCTGCTTTACTCTCTGGAAAGGCACTAGTGAGAAATAGAAGGGAGTCTCAAAACCGCATCCATACCACCCATTTCTCTCTTTCTATTATTCTTGTCATGTGCAAAGGTGTTTTTCCTCATCCTTCTGCTTCTGTTGCCATTAATTTACATTTTGAAAAATAGTTTTTGCTGAAAAGTTAGGGACCATAAATTGGTTCTTTATGACCCTTCTAGTCCATTTGGCTATGGAGTGAAACAAGATTCAGCCTGAAAGGGAAAAGCAGCTGAGAGTGACAGTGAATTTCATAAAGGGCATATAAGAGGCTGCAAGGAAGAGCCTGAATCATCCCCCGTCTCCGCTTCTGAGTTATTAGGCCACATCTCACTCAAAAGATTAAACATTTTATCTCACAGGTCATTCCATTTTATTGCAGCGTTGCCTTTAGCAATGCTATAGTTAAGGTTCTGTCAGTGTTTCTATTATAGGCCCCTATTTTCTGGAATTTATAACTTAGGGCTAGAAATTCCCTCTGGGTTAAAACTTGGCAACAGCATAGTAAGTCTTTTTTTCCAGGAGAGAATTTCTGCCCCATCCACTCTCCACTTTTCAGCCTATATTTGAAGTAGATGGGAATGCCACAACCATATACTTATAATTTAAAACTATATTTCTTCTACCTAAATCCAAGAATCTTCAAAAGATATTTAGTTCTTACTGCAAGAATGCATGCCAGGGAGACTTGAGAATCAAGGAGACACTGGAAATGAAAAATGGGTATTCTGCGTGTCTGTATGCATGCACAGGTGTTTGCACATGTGAGCATCTGTGCATGCACACACCGTCTCCCATCTTTCCACAGCATTTTATTGAGTGCCATGTTGAAGTGAAGACTGAACATCTAATGAACTCTTAGTGAAATCAATAGCACAAAAATGCCTACACATCTGGCATTCAGTAGCTGTGGCATACAGGTTAGTCTGACTACATTCAGTGATCCACTCCTATGAATTTAAAATGGAGATTCTTAGTTTAAAATAATTCAAAATCTCTCAGAAAAGAAAATTAAAGCTGAAGTGGTTACATAAATTGCTTTGCAGTAAGTTCCTCTCAAGATCCAACGCAAAACAATGAGTTAAAATGAACCCGAAGTGAGGAGAATGATGAAGTCGGGATACGTAGTTTAATTGGTTTACCTCCCTATTCGTGCTAAGACTTGGTTTATGTGTTAAAACACTCAATAAGAGGTCACCCGTTGAATAATGAAATGAGTAATGTGGCAGGGCAGCCAAGACCTCCTTATTTACCAAAGCTCTCACGCACATTCCAAGATACTTTCTGAACCAAGACCCATTCACACAACCTGTAAGCAAAGATCTCTGCAAGGAGTCAGGGTTGAGAAAAGAATAGCGAAAAGACCTTAAAGCAGCTCAGGAAATTGAGTGGGCAGGAGAGAAAGAAAGTCAGGCAAGGATGATATCAGAGAGAAAGCAGAAAAAACATCTGGTAAGCAGAGAAAAGGTAATTTGTGTGGGAAGTGAACAAGGAGGTAATGATGGAAGAAGACAAAAAAGGTAAGCCAGCCTCTTACAATGACTTTTATTGACAGCTGAGTCATCAAATTTAAGTTTTAAACTGAGATACTCCTCACAATAAAAATAAAAGCAAAAATGGGAAAATAGGAAACAGGAGGGTAAAGGAGGCTTAATAGTTACAGAAAATAGGGCCCTTCTATTTTTAGGTCGGTGGTTCAAAGCCAGCATACATCAGTAGTGACTGAAAATTATTTCCATCTGTTCTGGCTGTTTCATGAAATCTTCTGACGATGTTGGTTCACTTTCTACTGCACAGCTCACCGTAAGTACCACGGATGCTTCGCCAGAGCTAACACTAAGTGGCAACTTGGAAATTTCAAAGAGAGGCGGGCTATGGGAAATGGACTAACCGCTCGCTCGCCTGGTGTTGCCAGAGCAGAATTAAAACAGAGTGCTTGGACAATGTAAAAAAAGTTATGGTGCTGCTGCTCCCACTTAACTTGCCGTAGGCCTCTTATTCCAGCATCACTTTTGATAATTAAAGCTAATAGAGAGTAAATGAAAGATGATGTGGTGAGAATAAAGTCCTGCTTTGCTAAACCAAATACACTTGTCACAAGTTTTACTTCTGTAAGTGCATTATTACAGGTGTTAAAGATCTCAGTGGTACTCTGGCAGAGGACGTTGCTAGAAATGAGAAGCACTCTGCAATACCATCCATGAAGTTCTGTTACTGCTTCCATGAGCAACAGAAAAGAGAATAGAATCCTGTATGGAGACTAAACATAGGAAATTAACTGTAGCCTTTCATATTACAACCATCACGCTATTTTTGAATGTCAAACCACAGTAGTACTACTTGGGAACCCTGGTTTGGGTGACCAAGATAACAATATTCTGACCACATCAGCCTCATACCTCTAAAACAACTATATAATTAACGTTGAGGTGGGGACCCAGAAGCTATGGCTTTCAGCACACTTTGTGGGGGGTTATGTCATTTTTTGTTATTAAAAAGTAAGAAGGCGGATGTGTATGTGCACCTTACATCTTTGTCTCAGGTTGCATATAATCCTCTTACACTTCATTTAATGAAATCTGTGTAAGAGCACCGTGGATGTTGTTTAAAATGATCCTTTTCCTCTCTGCAGCTCCCTTTCAGGATGCTCTTGCTGTTTCTGTTACGCGCACAAAGAGAAACAAAGAATAAAGAAGATGAAAATTGTGCAATCATCTTACGTAACACGGTAAATATAGCATATTTTTGAGTCGTTTTTATGCTGACACATGTCAGGAAGAACAAAATGCAATCTGCATTCTCTTCCTACTGCTTGAAACTTGTGGAGTACTTAACTAAAGTTGTTTTTCTCCTTCAAAACATTTCATTAAAACACAAATGACTTTCTCGCTCTTGATGCTACCAAAAGAACTCTCACAGTATGTAATTAAATCTTTGTTTTAAAGTACTTTTCTCAGCAAACACAGGCTAAGTTGAAGACTGCATAATAGATGTTATTAACGATACATACAAATAGAAAATGTGTCTTGTAAAACATTATATTTGCTGAATGAGTTTGCCTTTTTCCAAAGTCATCTCCTTATTAATGACTCATGAGTTTCTTTTCTATTATTTAAAAAAATGTAATTATAGGCTATTCTGGAATAATTTGATGTATCTTATGTTCATATCCAAACCTATTAATTAAATGAAGCAGAAGTATTTAGAATATGCTGTATGCTTCTATTATTCAAGCTAATCCTTTTAATCCTATTTAAATTGGAAGATAGAAGTTAATCCCAATAACATCTCTCTACAAGCAAATATTAATAAACTGGTTCGGGTCTTTGTTCTCCCTTGTCACCTGTCCTGGAAATGATGACTGAGTTGTCTAGTTTACTCTAGGTAGTAAACAATGGAGATGAAAAGCAAAGCATGCAAAATTACTGCTTCATGTCTAAGACCACAATAACAAAATGTGGAGGAAAAAGCATGGTACAGCATTCTGCTGTGTGATGTCTTTTTAAAAACTAAGCACGGCTTAGTGATACTTCTGAATTTCTCGATCTTTTTGATGCTACTAACTAAGACTAGATCTATGTCTAGAGAATATAAACTGGATGGAAGTTTTAGTGTGTCATTGTCATGGGTTAAGGCTGGGCCAGCCATTAGATGAATGACAGATACTCACTATTAACCCCTTCCTCTCCCCAAAGGGGAAGAGAAAGAAATAAGGGAGAGAGACTTATGGATTTCAAAAGAAAACTAAAACTGTTTTAATGCGAAAAATAACAATAAAATGAAATCTATACACAAATATATGCAATACCAATACTGAACCCAAGCCCCTGATGGCAAACACATCACCATCACCACTGATGCTGTGGGCAGACACTGGGGAAGGCCCAGGCTGGAGTCAGAGGCAGAAGGAAACTGGTTTCAGGAGCTGGATTCTGGAGCTGGATTCAGGAATGCACGGGTTGGGATTGAAGGCAGAACGGACAGAGTCCTCCTTGGACGCTGGCTATTGAAGAAGAGAGCGTGACCCTCGTGATCCGTCAGTTTTAAATCAAATATGACGTCTATGGGATGGAACCCCTTGTTGGTCAGTGCAGGGTCACCTGTCCTGTCCGCTCCTCCCCGCACGTGCAGCCTCTCACTCACTGCACCCCCACCGTGGCACACAGGGTTCAGCAGTGACCTTGGACTCCACAGGAGCAAGTACAAGCAGGAGCCTTTCTGCACCCCAACCCCTGGCAGTGCCTGTGAACATCCAGCGCTGTCACTGCTGGAAGCAGCCACTGTCTGCAAAAACACACCGTTAACTTCAGCCAGTGCCGTCACTGAGCAGAGACTGAGCTGAACAGTGAAATCTCTGACCAGAATGAGTTCTGCTCTAACCCAAACCAGGACAGGCTTGTATTATAGGCAGCATTTCAATGTCAAGCTATAGCTTAGAGGACTCCCCTATCAGGTAGTTTCTGCAGTTTGACTTGGCTCTTGGAAAGCAGCAACAGCCGAAGGCAGCCACGTTGAATGCGCAGTTTTGGGTGTGCACCTCGGTGCTATGACCTGCACATATGGCCAGTCACCAGAAACCAGAAAAGAAGCAATTGTTTTTTCCCTGCTGTGAGCAATGGTTTTGAACATAACTCACACTGTTTTCATGCTGTCTTTTCTCCCTTTTGCCCCAAAACACAAACGCAAACTGAGATTCTGCAATTCCTTTGGGCAAAAGGAGTTATGCTGTGTCTACACAAACCTACAGGTCGGGTTTTGTCCAAGGACACTTACATCTAAAATAGATCGGCCCGCTGGGACAAGCCTTTGTTTTTTTAGGCGAAGATATAATTCATTACAGTTGGAAAATTAAAAGGATACTGAACTTTATGGATTGCAACACAAGCTAATTTTATTTTGGAAGCCCAGACTGGTATTTAGGTTAATTGTTTCGCTTTCTTAACATTTTAAAATGCTTAAAAGTAAATAATGCTTTCCCTAGAAGCAGAAATTTCCCAAGAGTAACGGTAACATAATTGTATCAAAATAAAGATTTGAATGTAGATGTAAACTAGAGAGTCATTTGTACATTCTCTACAGATCCTGTAGTTACTAAGTGATACCTCCATAAAAACAACAAACCTAAAACTATGAGTTGGTAATCTGCCAAGTGAAGAACAGAATCATTTAAGGAGGATCAAAGTATTGAAAATTCTAAATTATCTTTTTGTGTAGAGTATATTAAGAACATCCTCTCTATTTTAAAAAGTTTAAGACCTGTCAGAGATTCAAATTTTCAAAATTTCATAAATTAAAAAAATATATATAATGTAATGAGAACAGGACACTGTACATGAAGGAATTCCAAAGTAGTTTGAGTGGTTGAACTGCTAACATAAATACACAGGCTTTGATTTAAACTGGCCACTAGGCCAGAGGACTAGATAAAAGCAGGTGTTGTGCTTTTTTCCCCTCCTGTAATTGAAAAAAGAATCATCCAGGGCAATATATTTTTTTAACACCAGGAAAATTAAATAAAATCATATGTGAACACTAGCTTTTAGAATACAAAGAGAACTTGCTAGTGTGGACAAACAAGCAGAATTCCATGAAGAAAAAATGTTTCTCAAAAAAGAATGGGTTAAAAAGGAGTTTATTTGGTGTTTTAATTTCTTGTGCTAAAATCCTGTAGGATGAACTAATCAGAACAGCGAATAGGTGGAGAAATGGAGTTGTTTTACACGTAATAAAATTCATTGTGAGTAGTAACAGTTGAAACCTGCTAAAATACTGAAATCATGTCTCAAGACTAATAAAAGAGGAAAGGATCAGTCACTGAAGAAGGAAATTTTTCATGTGACGCAGTGTTTAGATGGGTCGAAACAAAGAGAAAAGGTGGAGTAGCCTAGAAAAGAGCTTCACAAGATAAGGTGATGGGAGGTGAAGTTCAGTGTTGTAAATGTAAAGCATACTGAAAAATGTAACTAGCACTGAGTGAGTCTCTGAATCAGCAAAGAACGCTCTGTGCAGTCATTGTAATAGTTGATTGCAAACGTTCTATATACAGTGGAATTTTAAAACGCAAGCAATATGTGAAGAATTGGATTTTTAAAAAGATAAAAAAAGGTGACAGAAATACTGCACTAAATAAACCAGTGCCACAGCTTCGTGCTGAATACCTGTGTCTGGATACCATCTATCCTAAAATCTAAAAAAGTGGGAAACATTTCAGAACTTGTTACAACAAAATTCTGTAAAAACAAAGATGTACAGAAATTAACAGAATGGAGATGATATACCAGACAGTAACAAGAGGACTTGAAAAAAAAAACCACCAAACTTAAAAATATTACTTCTGTGAGGCCTTGTTTCCTCAACTTATATGTTTAGTAATTTTTGTAAAAGTTCTTTTTCTAAACATAATGAAATGCTAAGCTCTGCGAAACGCATTTTCACAAGGAACTGTCAAATTCAATAACTTAGAGGGATTCATGATTTATAATCACAGTAGATAATGTAGGAGTGGAAGGGTTTCAGAATGGGTTCACAGAACAAATTCTACATAACGGCAGATTTTGAGAAGGAGGTGCCCATGGACAGCTTATTCTATAAAAGTGATTTTTACAGAATGAATAGAACATTGTGACTACTGCAGAGCCAAAATACCAGAGCAGAGGGACTGCTTTTCGGAATAATACTTTGTCTTCCTACCATGGTCTCCTGGGCTTGAGGTATACCTTCTGGGAATAACTGCAGCATCAGAAGATATACGTTACCCTTGTCAGCACCGCAGAGAAGACAACTTGTGTAACATGTGAAGCATGACAGTAGTGGAAGCCAGCTACCAGGTTATCTGGTAGTGTGCTTGAGCAGCCACTTGAACATCATGCTGGACAGCCAGAGAAGGAAGAGGGAAGTTCTTCATTCATTTGTTACCCACCATTTGTAACCACTGTTATAAACATGTCTCGGAACACAATTCATCCCATTAAAAGCTTTTGAGATTAGATGGTGAACTCCTAACAAGATGTTTCTCTGAAGAACAGCGGTCGTCCAGCACTGAAGCACTGATTCCAAGTCTCCTCTATCCAGGTAAGCTAGAGGCTGGAAGAAGCATGACACCTACTGAGATGCAAATTTTGAAAAGACCTGATTTTTCACTTCTTACCATGATGTTTAAAGCCAAACTTTCTTTCTTTCTGCGTTCAGGTTGAGTTGGAACATGATGGTATTTTTGGCCTGTACTTTCTGTTCTAATAGTAATGGATGATCCTGGGCAAGGAATTCCTTCACATCATTTTTTGTTTCTTACAAAAAATGTTCAGGATTTGTCCTGTTTGTTTTCTTAAAACCCCCCACCACCCCCCCGCCTTTTTCTTTCCCCCTAGATACCTTTTTATTTGAGGAGAGGGAGGATGAAGATGTACAAGAAGATTTTATTTTTCTTTTCACCACTACCTTATTTTTTACGGTCTGCTGTCATACTTTCACTTTCCAGTTTTTGAAATGGAAATGTATACGCTGTTATGGATCTCAGGAATGCGTTTATGTAAATCTCAGTACCAAAATTCAAAGTAGTCTTTCTTAGTGCTATTTGTTATGCAGTGCTGCCTCAGTAATGATTTGTTGATTGAAAAAAGATTTTGAAAAAAGGTAATAAATTGAATTTTGGGTGAAGTCTAGTGAAGTGCTAAAGCTATTTAGGGAAACTTTTTCAGTTTAAATATGAGAGCTTTCAGAGTTTCTTTTATCATACCAGCCTCATTCACACACTTGTAGTAGCACAGTCTAAATTTTCAACTGTGAAGCTTTCTGTCAGCACCAAGTTCTTACCCTATGAAGCCTATAAGTGTGTGTAGGTTTGCCAGTTTACATAAAGATAGGGTTTCATATTCTTTTAATTACTTTGTCGGAGGCAGGAGAAAGGAAGCAATATTCATAAGCACTAAAATGAGCATACCGACCCAAGTCAGCATACTGCTGCTAGTCTCCCTACCCTCAGCCTCCACTCAATGGTGACAGACAGGATATTCTAGAAGATGATTTAAAATTTAAGTTCCTATGCTCTTTCTTCTAAGGGAAATAATCTCTCCTGATTGATGCTAGAGGGAGCCTGGAGAGGTTATCCTTTCTAGGCTGAGATTAGCCCTTGGGAACAACCACTTGAGCAAGCTTCTAAACATCAACTTAGAATTACCTAAATATATTTCAAGATACACCATAGAGTAATACCACTTTAAAGCAATGGAAGAGTGCTTGTAGTTGAAGGAAGCCAACCGGTGCTGGGTGTAGACTGCCGTAGTGTTAACTACGTAGACCAAACCAATTCGAGAGGTGAAATACTCACTGAAGCCGCTGTATTAGGAGAAGGTAAGACCCTGTGTATTTCAGTGTTTTTCCAAGAACAGGAAACTACGTAAGTTTTGAAAGAACTCTGTCCTTTCCGTTTCATTAATTAGGTTTTTGTAGCTGTCAATTACTCCCACTATTCAATTTCTATTAATCGCTATAAACAAAAGATGAACAACTGAATTGGAAGACACAAGGAATATTGAGGAAATGGAATTGCAGACAGCACACAATGCTGCTGATCAATCACCTCCTAATTTTCAAAGTCTGCCAAGAGATGCCAACCCTTAATGTTTATTTGTGCCATGGTGATAAGAAGCGTTCTTAAGTAGTTCCCTTGTGTTTTGTTTTCTCTCTCCAGGGCCTCGTTGTAAATAAGAGGCTCCATTTTCATGTATTTTTATGACAAAGCATTGTAGCTAAATGAATGCCTTGGGACACCTCTTAAACACCTCTGCAGAGGAGCAAACCTATTAAAAGAATATATTTCCTCTTCATATAGAAAAACAAGTCCTGTGTAATGAATGTTTTTACTGAAACTTTATGCACACTTAAAGAGTAGTTTAAAGAAGTGTTGCTTGTTAAGGGAAATGACCTAACAAGATTTTTGTTCAGCAAGCAGCATTACACCATGGCTTACACTGGGACCTTTAATAATACACACTAATTACAGAATTAAATGGTTTAAAAGAATTGCTCTTCTGTCCACTTTAGAAGGCCTTCATATAACCCTCAACTCTGGGATAGCTAAGGATCTATGGAGTAGTGTGTACAAGCAGTACTGTGTACACAGGTGGTTACGCATGTGTATAGAGTTATATAGAGTAGAACCTGCAGGGATGGAGTTCTCACTGTAAAATAGTTTTACTACGGCCACCCCATGCGCTTTATCTACGCAAATATTTATACCTTGAAAATAATCAGGGCCAGAAGCATCCTATGAAACTTAAAATTTCCATTGGCAAAATGAGTTTCGGGGAGGGGAGAAGCCCTCTGAAGCTCCTGAACTCCTCAAGGCTTCAGGAGACACTAAGAGGCTAGAGGCAGTCAGAACCAGGCAGTGGGGGCCAGACTGGGGACTGCCTGCAGCAACATCTGCAGCTCAGTGAGGTGATTGAGCATCTCGGTCCATACCCATGAATCTTTCATTGATTCAGTGAGCTTTGGATAAGGACTCCAAAATCCCAGCAGTCAGTACAACAGGATATAAAAATCCCACATATACAACTATTTCTATGGGGTATCAGTGAAGGGAGACCCAAATGTTTATAAAGACATATATGCTGTTTTCTTTTCAAATGCATGTATCTCTTATCCCAGGCCTTATTCACAATTACATTACCTTTAAAAAAGAGTTAATATTGTTTTTCTGTCTTTACATTCAGTTCACATCACTGACAATCTGTTATTCTTTGCCTTGCTGATGAACGGAAGTACCAAACCTCCCTGTAGTAAGCGTAGCTTGGTAATTATCCTGTTCCCGTACAGCTCCCAACTCGTTGTCACATTGCAGAAGTTATATTTAAAGAAATCGCATTTTATTAACTATTGCCAGAAGACAAAAGAACAGAAAACAGCAGAAAAGAAAAATAGTCACCATGATATTTACTGCTGAGGAATGTATGCTGTATTTTTTGCTGTTTGCTATATTTATTGAAAAATCAATGGTAGATCTCCTCCAGTGTGACTGTTGGGTGACAAACTCTTATTATAGGCTAACGTTCCATTACACCAGTTCATTTGTGTAAAACTTTTTGCTGGAGTGGCAAATATCGATGAGATTTCGGACAGAAAAGCAAAAAGAGCACTCTCTTCAAAAGCGAAGGGATATCTCTGACAGCGCGGTTCATTAAAAGGCTGGAAAAAATGTGTGAGGTATGATTTGTAGTGTAAAATAAACTAGTCCATGGTTGTTTTGCAAGGTGCAAACAAATCTTTTATTCACAACCTTGGTGGATTTTTTTTTTAGAGTATATTCTCACATACATGTATATGCCACAAACATACCATCCACACACTCAATATTTAAATTTAATTATGCCTTTAGAGGAAAAGTTGTTAGAATTGCAATTCTAATGTTGTGAAAGATTTTAAATGTTTTAGTGTTTTCTTCTCAGCTGGAGTGGCTGTATGTCTTTGAGCTTTTTCATCATAGATAGAGTGTTAACTGCACTGGAGATAGCGCGTGTGTGTTTAGTCTGAACTATGTTAAGTCACCCAGCTTTCTCTCTTAGGGAGAAATTCCTGATGTTAGACCAGCGTTTACAAAATGACTAAGGAACAAAATGTTGACGTGGAGGTGACTCTGTGTCAATGACTCTTGTTGTAGGCATGTTAGTGAGTTCCATGTGAGATATTGAACTGCCTTTTTTAATATTCATCATTTAACTGCATTTCTGACTAACATTGTGCTTTCAGACTGGTATCCTCCTGACAGTTTCAAAGTGGTTTTGACCGTGTTCACCTCCTTTCCCAGTAGGGGGTTAATCTCATAAAGATTTCAGCCACACAAGTACTAGTGTCAGGGGTATAATGATCACTTTGAAGTTTGTTTGCTTTCCAGTGCATTTAAACACTTTAAGTGTTCCAGAAATAGGATTAGATGCCCCAGTGAATTCATTTCATTTACCCCCAGCAGTGGTTTTCCAATACTATATGGTGTTTACATGGTATCAATTTAGTGGCATGCTGCTTTCCAAGATTCATCCCCTCCCCTATCAATTTCCTACCTCTTGGTCCTACTTGAAAATTGCTGTGATATGGGGCAAATGATTGACAAAAAGAATATTGGGATTCTGTTATCTTCTCCTTTCAAGTATCTTTCTGAGATTTTCTTCTATGGAATATTTTGTAAAATAAAATCTAGTGACAAAAAGTCAGCTGTTAGAATAGATAGATTTTTGAATTCTGAGAAAGGTTACGTGTTTAAATGTGAAAAGCTTATTCCTTCCTAAAGCAGACGTGCTTCTCTTAAATAATGATTTACACTTTTTCCTTTTTTCTAAGTTACAGATTTTGTGCATTTCAAAGTTATATGGGCACTATTCTGGGTGAGAAGTCATGACTATTGGGCACATGGAATTGTCTTGCTTTTCTCTAACAGCGTAAATGTGTTATACGGGGAAAGGGAAATACTTTCATTTGGCTTTTCTTTGTGGTTGATATTTTTCTTCCTTTGAAATCCTTTTAAACAAACTAAAAATCCTCAAAATCCACTCCAAGGAAATACTCTCTGAATAGGGTGATTTTAAACCTTGTACTTTTAAACAAAATCCTTTTCTTCCATTATCAGCCCTAGAAAAAGAAGTTATTAAATATTGTTGTTTGTTAGTGGAAAAAGGCGATCTGAGAAACCCCTAACAATCTATTTCAGCTGGCTGAGCGTGTGTTCTAAATGCTCCCTTTCTATTCACATCTCTCACTTTCAGCAGCCTGAGTGGGAAGTCTAGGAACAAGAATAGAAACAAACCTCAGGAAATAGCATTTTTCAATTACATCACAGTCAATATTTTCTGACTTCATGTATTTTAAATACAATAAGGAGTAATTTTTGCTCTAATTCTCAGAAGTCATATATGATCCGATTCAGCCCCAAAATAAGTACACAAAATGGGGGCCAATGGAGACTTTTTTATACAGTTCCATGTGAAAGGGAAATACAGTAATTTCATCCCATCATAGATGGGAGCAGTAGACTGACGTCCATTAGCAGGTGATTTCCTGAAATCTGCATGGGTGGCAAGACACTTTTGAAAGCCCAGGGCTTCTGCAAAGCTCTCTAGACTACCTATCTTAATCAATACCTTTTTTCCATTATACACTTAATTCTGTTGCTTCGTAATTGCAGTTATGGGAAGGCAACTGAACCAGGGAGGGAAGTGTATATCCCAAAAACCTGCCTTGTTCTCTAACATCAGATTTCCAGTCGCACTATAGAAAATATATATATCTCTAGCTATCTGATTGCAGTCCTGCTGCAGCTTTGTGATACCCTGAGCAAAGGAACTTTACATGAATTTAGTGAGGAACATCAATCATGAGGACAGCACTTCTTTTCTCCGTGCAACCTTAGCAGATTCTGAATGTGTTCATTGCTTTTACCAGCAGTGAGATTCTGCACTTTTTCCAGGTCTTGTTATTTGACACTTGTTCCAGAAGTATTTGCTACTGCAGCATCTGTCCCACTTTTCCCTATTCTTCTTCTCACACTAAGTTCTCAGTGAGAACTAGTTGATGCATCCCCACCTTTCTTGAACGGCGTTAAACTTCATTCACCTGGGACAGAAGTTTTCTTCTTTTTAAATGCATGACGTGAAAATGAAACTTAGCTGAGATTTCTTTCTTTTTCTTTTATTTTTTTTTTTTACATTTTATTTAATTTAGCATTCTGCCTGGTGTTCATAAAGAATTAAGAGAACAGGGGGAAAAAAAGTGTATTATCAATTAGGAAGGGCTTTTTTTCCTCAGCATTTCATCTCTAATGATTTTTTCCATAATAAAACATTCCATGCTGCTGCAGAACCAGCTAAATGGTTTATATTTGGGGCAATAAAGGTTTTTTCACTTCTATTACCAAAGGGAAATATTAGGGAGGTCTTTGCCTGTGCATGCTATATGAGCAAACACCACTTAAGCCAGGCTCTGCTTCCTAAACAAGTATTTAATCTCCTCATTAAAGATATATGAAACTAGAAATCAATGAGCACTGGTGGTTAGAGCTTTTTAGCGGAACTAATGACTACACCTTGTCCAACATTAGAAACTTCAGTTGTGGTTTACAGCAGCTACACATGGAGAAACATGAACCTAGAAGGGAAGAGTTTCAGTCATGCTAATAATTAAGAGTTCTGGATAAGCAGGTCACATAAATATGTGACATGAAGAATCAAACCTTTTCACTTCACATTTCAATCTCTCAAAAGACACTATGATCATTTATTGTAAATCTCTAGAAGAAAGCAATAAAAATTCTGTGTCTTGAATAAAAGCTTCGTTCAGTCTGTTGTAAATCCTCCTACAGCAGAAGCCAGCACAAACTTGAAATGCTGGAGTTGGGAACAGTGTGAACTGGAGAGTGCATGGCAAGATTTGACTCAATACATAGATATGATCTATTTTGTTTTCAAAGCAAACAATAGCTAAAAAATTAACCCCACGAACAGAAAAAGGCACAGCACTGATACACTTTATTTCTGCTTCTGTGTCTGATTTACATCTAAATGATTTGCAGAAGTACTACAAAACGTGAGTGATTTTTCACACAGTTCAAAATGCCTGAAATAACGTACGGAGGTATCAGAGTGCACCGGAGTGCTGGTTTTGCATGTTGACACTGTGCGATGCATTGCCCGTCTTGTGTGGAGGCATGAGGATGTGCGGTATTCAAAGTGCAAAGCTTTTTTTTTTACCACTGGTACAAAATTGGGGGGGGGGTGGTTCTGTCGCAAGGAATATCACTTGTTTTACAGGAAAACAGCTTTGCCTGACCAAGAATGCTATTTTAATTAGAAAGTGGCCTAACCTAAGCTAAGATGGGGTATTTCAGAGAGAAATGAATGATACAGTTCTCTCCCTATACATTGAACATTTGCAACATCAGAAGCAGCTATTTCATTGAGATAAGAGATACCCATTTTACCGCGATACAAAACCTCAAGAGTTAGGTACAAAACTTCAAACCTAAGAGATGATAGATTTGCATAAAATGTTAGTGTCTTTGCAGAACTTCACGCACAGACCCATGGATGTGATGCGTTCCTGATTTCGGTTAAGTTGGAAAAGAATTGCACAACTGGAGTGGTAATTGCAAGCATCAGAGATTGCAGCACTTGTTGTTACTAAAATGTGTCTATTTGTCTATACCTTCAAATAAATAGCTCCAATTTTTTTTTATTTATTTATCTTTTTTTTTCCCCCTAGTAACTATCTCAATGAAAATGCGAAAACTCATGGAGGAGTTCTCAGATACTACTAAAAATCATAATTTTGGCCACAGAACATTACAAAGAAATCACGTGGGGAAATTCTTTCAAATAATTTTCTGTTCCATCCAGCATGTAAAGCTTCCATTACACACCAATCCAATATATGATGCTATCTATGTGTTTTTAAAATATTTATGCACTCAATACGGAAAGACAGAAAGAGCAAGTGAATATTAAACACTAAAGATACGTAGTTCTATCTGCTTCGTAGTGCTGCACTTTTTTGTAACTTATACAAAAATAGCACAACTCTAAATAAGGTCTCTCAATTGTCTTTTCCTACAGTTATCTATGATTCTTAGTTACATTTCTTTAGTTTGCTTTTGGAAGAAAGCTTCAACCTATCCTACTCTAATTTTATCTGGAAATTAAAAGCAGCTAATTTTTACTTGCTCTCTTTTCACATATTTGTCTTAAACTTCATGATCTCTTCAGATTCAACAAGAATGAATTATTTAATGTGTGTTGTTCTAACAGCAGCTCATATATTAAAAAAAGTCATTGGTTTGGGTAATACCTTATGGTGAATTATTACAGATTTCTACCTATTTTTAAATTACTTCCTTGATATTTTTGAATTCTATCATTGTCGTAAAGGTAAATGGAGAACAAGAAAGGCTTAGGCATTGCTTTTTATTGATAGCAAGTAAAGCAGTCCTGCAGGCGGTATGTGTGAGTCGCATAGTTAGTACCAGAAATAGCTCACATTGTGTTTTGCTTCTGGAAATGTATTGCCACCCCAAGCGTTTTGACTAAAATTCTTGAGAGGCAGGTAAAGAATGATGCAAGATGATGTGCATCAAGGCCAAAGACAAGTGAAGCTGCATTCACTGACACCACGGGTGATGCACAGACTGACTTTATAGGTGGAAAGGAATGCTGAACTTACTTTAGTGGAAGCATCTCCAGGATTACGCATAGATGAGGAAAGAGTGAGACCAGAACCAACCCTGGCTATGGACGTGCCTCACTGACAGGCAATATTGTTGTGATGCTCACAGGAGGATCTATGCTAAATACAAACCTAAGTATGCACAGAATTGAAAGGAAGAGAGGAAAACTGTGATTTAGCCATGCAAAGAGACAACAATGGGAAAACAAGAAAAAAAGTTAATTTGGATGGAAAACAAGTTGCTTAGGAGATATTTGACATTATACCAAAAGAAAAAGCAAGGCATTATAAAAAAGCAAGGTATTATTAAAAAGCCCAAAAAGTCCAACCCTTTTAGGGCCCTCTCTTTCATAATAGGCAAGGATCATTTTTCAGCAATAAGGATTGTCTTTTTTTTCAAATAATATTTTTAAAAATAGAAGAAAAAGCCCAGAGCTTTCAAACCGTACATAGACATAGGCCCACAGGTTTTCTGCACACATCTAGAGTAAGAGTAGTCTGATTCCAGAGTTAGGAGTGAATTATTTTAAGGTTTCTCTATTTTATTGATCCTTGGCCTCTAATTTCAGCTCCCATGCATCATGTGTCCTTAATCTAAATCTCTCTACAAATAGTATAATTTGCCTCAATTGTATAATTTGCCTAAGTTTGGTTTTTTTGATGCCAAGGAAGTCAGCTGAGGCTTTCACCCTGTTTGAATCACTTCTGCTATCTTCCATTAGCATAAATTAATTTATATCTAACACTATGTGAAGTTTTTTCTCCGTTACTGTGTCCAAAGTCATTACCTGTGTCATTTTTCCATTTAAAGTTAGATATAGTTGGAACAGAGATATCTGGAGCAGCATTAAACTGAGAATAAAAAGTTTGTTGTGTATGACATATCCAACTAATTTGGACAGAGGGGATAAGTCTCTTGAGGCTTTTAGAATCACTGTTTTCTCTCCAATAGACACTTAATTTGGGAGGAATATGCTTTTTATTTATCCACCTCCTGTCTCAGGTTAAGTGACTAAATTAGGAACTCTTTTGGTCATACTGGGTCTATATCAACTGTATCACAGCACTAGAGCTGGCTTGAACTAAGACATAATGGGGGAATTTAAAGCAAAAACAAAGGTAAAAAGCACCTACGGGAGTAATCTATTACTCCATTGTTACAGAGCTGAGATTCCTTTCCACAAGACAATAATTTCAATTTGACAAGAGAAATAATTTAGCCTTTTGTATACCAGAAGAACTATTTATACATTGAACTATTCAGCATGATTAAATCCAAGAAAAGCTGGGACTCATGATTAAAGCCCAACTTAGCTCTACACAGTCTGGAGTGCTTAGACGTATAGGCACCTAAAGAGCTTAATTTCACTTGATATCTCCTTCACAGTCTGAAAATGCCCTGGATGCATGTATACACAGAAGTGTCAGTTGAGATGGATAGATAAAAATCTCTGGAGAGATCCGTGTTTAGGAAAATTAACATCCTAATGCTGCTTAAAATGTATGAGGTTTAATGTTCTCAAGTTTTTGACAAACTTGGTCTGCCGGTAGTTCTCAGCTTCCCCAAGGAAACATAGAGTTTGATGACTCATCTAGGAAGCAAATGGTTCTCTACTCTCCCCTCTGAGGGGAGTGAGCTCCTATTTCTCAAAGCTTTCCATATGAAGCAGCTTTGGAGAAATGCCTTGCCTGGGTGAAAGTTTCTTTCATGGCCCAAAAAGAGTAGAGCCTCTGTCCAAGAATATGCTTCAGTCATGAGACCACACCCAAGTCAGAGGAACCATCATTGGTTCCTCAACCTAAAGTCATGATGGAAAAGGACCAGGGAGGGTTAAGATGCGGTTGTCTGTTACACGGTCTGGTTCTAAGTATTTCTGATTGTGCAGTGGTTTCACTCTGGTATGCTGGTTAAAGAGTATTTCTAAAGATACCTGGTTATCCGTGGTCAGAAGATAGTAGTTGGTGTAACCATTTTTTGAATACTGTGTACAATTCTACCACAATTTCAGGAATCACGTAATAGAAAATCTGTAAGAAGGAAGCAAAGATATAGTGTTCTTGATCTGGAAATGATTGAATGTGGGTAGGGTAGACAGGTATAAAGTCAGCAAAGGCAAGGAAAAGCAGAATAAGGAACAAAATGTTGTAAACACTAGCAACACAACTTATCTCTCAGGTTTTTTTCATTCCCAAGGGTAGTCCAGAGGCAAAATGGCTATGCAGTGCCTGCAAACAGCAGTTTGTATAACCACAGTGCAGTTCTATATGGTTAGCTACAATTTGGTAAGGTGGAAATGAAATATTCATACATTTGCTTTCAAGTATAAAGATGGTAACTGGTAGAAAAACCTGCCATCATCAGCTGATCTTACTTTGAAATGGGGCTGTTCAATTTGAAGGATCCAAATGTAATAGTGAGAGTTGCATTATATACATTTGGACTATTGGTGATGCGAAGCTAATCTAAATACACACTGATAATGTATGATTTACTGTTCCTTTTCCTGAAAGACACTTTTGAAAATCCCACCCATACCTATCTTTACTACTCTTGTTAGAAGATATTTTTTCCTTTTCCCCTTAAGATATACCCTGTTGTATATAAGCTATAAACATATACTTGAAAAACTAAATGGGGACGTTTTGAATAGAAAGTACAGATCTTTATTATGCGTCCATAAAATATTCAGAAGCTATTGTTAATAAAAGCAGTTTAAACACTTCTTAACCTTAGGAAAATTGTTTTTGTTAAACTTCTGACGTATCTCACTGCATCGATTTATGTTTTGCCACATTCTTACATGACTTGGCAGCTTACAGGACACACCTTTTAACAAGACTAAATCTAATTTTAAACTGCTTTTTTTTCCTTAATATATGTTCTTTGGACTTGCAATATGATTGAAATTAACTGTGTGTTTAACTATGCTGTTAGCAAATGAAAACATAAACCCTCCATTATACGAATATTAAAGAAATGGAAATGTTTTCTTTTTTTCCCTAACCATTAAGGGCCAAAAACGTCTAGTAGCTGCAAATAACACAATATTCAAGTTTAAAAGCATTAAATGAAAGGAAGTATTGGTTTTTTATCCTTTGATTTCTTATCTGTGGGCTTTCTTCTGCTGTATCTGAACATGGTAATTTGATGCTTTGCTATGTTCTCTGTCGTTACCTCAGATTCCAGCTATTTAGGAGCTTATGGTTGTCTCTCTTAATGTACAGTATCCATTCCAGAAAAGACGTGGTATTTATTAATAGGGTTTTTTGTAATAAATTTGCAAAGGTTATGTTTTATTCTTCCTTCAGAATTACAGCTACGCCATAGAAGACAAATAAATGTTACCTGTAGGAAGGATAAACTGATTACTATTAGGAGTGATAAGAGGAAGTGAATACTTATCTTTACTAATTATGTGACAATTCACTTGGGAATCTCTTTCTATAACTTTGGGTTTTGAAACAGAAACAACCATGACTCAATAACCTGTTAATGGCATTAAAACACCTCTCTCCACTTCCAGCTCCCCCCATATCCCTTCAGCCAATTTTAGCTTTCTGTATAACATGTAGAGATCATTTATAAGAGAAAAAAAGATCAGGAATTGGATGTTAAATACTTATATAATTTAAATACAGAATCATCTAAACCTTTTTTGCAACATCTGCCCTGGCTCTGAGGGCACTCCCAGCCCTGACTGTCCCTGCCCAGCCTCCCCCAGGCTTCCCCCACCCTGCCCAACCCAGGACCCCATGTCAGCCCCCTGGGGCTGTCAGCTCCCCTGGGTCTCAGCAATGCCACAGCAGGGCTGGTCTCCAGCTCCCCGCAGCCCTGTCCTATCTGGCTGTGGACCCTGCTGAGCCAGGCTCATCCGCCAGCCTACATCCTGGCCCAGCTTGGCCCTGTCCCCAGGGAAGTGCCCCATGGTCGTGGCTGGGTCTGCCCCGGTGCCCACTGACTGCCCTGTTCCTGGCTGCCAGGCTCTGCCCTGAGCTCCTTCGTGAGGAGCTCCCCCACCATCGGCCCCCGTGGCATGCTGACAATATGTGAACAGCATATTTCTCCATTTAGTGCGGAGCTGACATTTCATTTCTAAAAATGACAGTGTAGAAGGGGTGGTCAGAGGACTGAAGTAGACGTATCCAGGGAAATCTGTGTAATGGGGAATCAGAATAAACTCAGAAAAGCAGCAGATTTCCATTTAAATAAGTTAATATAAACATAGAGGAAGTTAAATTAATACCGAATTGCTTCATTCCTAGAGTGTCTCCATGATATTTTTACTTATTTCCTATTTGGTAAACACCTGCAGCTGAATCACAGTATGCTCTCATATAACTCCAGCATCTAAAACATGTGCTACTAATAAAACATCTGTAGATGTATTCAATACGGGCTGCCCCTTCATGCCAGCGTAAGATGAATGGGGAAGTTTATGATGAAAGGTTTGTGGTCTGGCAGAGAAGGGAGAAGTCTGGATTAGCCACTGAATGCAAGATGTTTTCATAGCATGTTGCTGTGACTGCAATTGCAGTCAATCTATTTATCATTGCTAATCTTCTACTTGGTGCAAGAGGTAAGCTATTCGGGGGGCAGACACTCGGGTGAACGGTACGAGTATTTCTGTCTTTGATCCTGCGCCTTTCGCGGCGGCTTTGATTCAGCACATCACTATAGCTGCATGGAGATACAGTGGCATGAGACTGGTCAAATGTGTGGAAACCAAGTTTGCCCAGGCACAGCAGTGAGTGCAGATGCATTGCTGTGGATACACGATCTGCCACTTGAAAATCATGTTCAGTACATTGGAAATGCATGCAAAACCAATGTAGTTCAAAATCAATGGACCCACACAGCTACAAGGCAAAGACGTGCACGTGTTATCAGTGTTTACAATCAATGCTCAGATTAAGAGCATCCTGTTCTTTAAACATATCCTTTACCAGGTATTTTAGGAAGCATCTTTGGGATCAGTGTTGCTGTGCTGGAGTGTTAGAGGAGCGCAATTCTTTCAAATCTTTGGGGAGGAGAAGTCTATGGGAAAATCACAAGGATGACAACAAAAGATCCATAAATGGAGATCTCGAATTTCAAAACCTAAGTTTTATTGTCATCACTGCCAGATGTGTCTTTTTTTTATCCCCCCCCAGTTCATGTTGTTTACCCATTTAGCATCACAGGTAACTTCTGCTGTTAGTATCGTGGGAGATACAAAGTTGTGCAAGAAAACACTTCTGCGGATATTGTCATTGTGGAAAACTAAGACACTATGTAAGCTCTCCTTGCTAACTGAAAGCTGGAGCTTCTGTCAGGCTTCG
The DNA here is from genome assembly GCA_009769605.1 of Bucorvus abyssinicus. Lineage (NCBI taxonomy): Eukaryota > Metazoa > Chordata > Aves > Bucerotiformes > Bucorvidae > Bucorvus > Bucorvus abyssinicus. The sequence continues at coordinate 6,786,016 of CM020042.1, forward strand.
CTAAGCACACAAGCTCTGATTTTGTATCATTAAAGACTCATTATCTCTTTTAACTTCTGTTGAATGCATTCATCCATAACCATAGCTACCACTGAAACAATAGAAGTTACTAGATCAGTAATAATGCATTTTTGCCAGCTTAAAAAGCCTTTGAAGGATGGGTTGGATTTCACAACAAAAGGCTCATATACAAGGGAAGTATGAAAGGTTATTTCTGAAAGTAACTTAAAAAACAAGCAGGTGACAGAGAGACATACGACGCTTTCTTAGTCCTGCCTTTAAAACACCTTAGCTCTAAATCTGACTTTGGGATAAAGTTTATTTCCAGAGAACAGGAAAGTAAATGTTTTTCAGTGCTGAGTCCTGAATAGAAAATTCTGAAACGGAACAGAATGAAACAATCTCAATATAGTGACCTTACCAATTTGTTCTTGTTTAATCTATCTTCTTACATGAAAACTCTCCTTTGAATTCAGCAGTGGATTATAGGAGCAGTGATTTGTACATTTACAGGTTTTGTTTACACTTTCGCTATATCTCTACTGCATTATCTGATACAGTTTTCAATCTTATAGCCTCTGTAATCTGCTCCTGCACTCAGCGTATCTGAGTGAGTTTGTTGGCATAAGGGAATTTTGAAGGTTATATTGCAGTACATGAATCAAGGGAAAATGAAATGCACTTGAGACATGATCAGCCAGTTTTAATTCATTGCAGAAAGTTATAGATACCAAAATGCATTTAATGCAATCTGATCTCTTTATTCAAACTTGAATTTATGAGCAATGCAGCAGGAACAGAATGACAACTTTGTTTTAAAAATAGTAGTCTATATTGAATGTCGTTTTAATGTATCTCTGACATATTTACATCTAACAAGTAGAGAAAAGTAGAATCTTTGAACATAAATTTCTATTTTCACAGAAAAAAGCAGGGGAATATGATTTTTTCATATCCTGCAATATGATGTCATTATGAGCCAGATCAGCCTGATGATAAATGTTAAATAAATCCTCTGTATTTAGATGCTAGAAAACAGATAGGACCCTGCTAGATTGTTAGCTGTATTTTATGAAAGGAGTAAATAGCACCAACGTGTACAGTTCTAAAAGGCTACTTTGTACCTGCAGAGCAAAGCTGTACTTCAGTCCTGTCTGGCCGAAGGTTCACAGCTCAGTGTACTAACAAACAAGAGTCTACAACTGGTTTTCTTCCTTAGGAATGGAGTGGAGCTGACCATAAACGTAACTCAGGTGCGGTATTATTACATGGTAATATTTTCCCAGCTACGCCTAGTCCTTAGTCCAAACACGACTAGTGGTCTGTCATGCTGTGACATGGCTTTGTGTACCTTTATTTGGGAAAAGTACTGATTTTTGCATAGAAGGCACCCATTACGGTGGATAAGACAGATTAATGAAGGCTGAAATTTTCGTTTCTCACCTTGAAAACATAGCTGATAGCAGTGTCCCTAAAAATTGCACTAAGATTATTTGCAGTTCTTAACTTATTCTATGTATTGATCTGAGAAAAATCTACTGATTTCAGCAAAATGTGATCACCTAGGTGAATGCCTGTAAAATGTCATTAAAATTCTTGCCTTTATATACAGAAACTGATAGCAAGCAAGTACAGTCTAGTTCTTGATGTACAAATTAGGCTTTCTAATGTTTGGCTAGGCAGAAGTTTCCATAATAAATGGCAAGTCTTGGTATGTCCACAGATGGAATCCAGAGGTATGCAGAATCCATATGTAATGTAGAACTACACATAAACATTTAAAATACCTGCTTTCAACAATTTAAAATATGACTTACAAGATTGTTTAAACCACACTTACATAGTCATATGCAAAATATGGAAAATACTGTTATCTGTTTAAACAATTTGAAGCTATCAACACTATGAAAAATTGTATTCTTTTCATGTTAAAATGGAAATATGGGCCAGAAACACTGAAATGCAAAACTAAGATTCGGTCTTTATAAAAGAAGCATTAAAATACAATGGGACAGCTTCTGGTCAGGGATTAGCTTTGCTTATATTTAAAAAATTGTGTGTGGGGATGAGGTAGGGAGGGGGCGGTGCAGAATGTGAAGATTTCGATGACGTATTTTTGTTCATGGTTTGCTAGCTTTGCCATACTTATATTTGGATTCTTCTGTTTATAATTATGTAGTCATATAAATAGAAACCTATTGTTTATATATATACTTTAGATGCTCTTCATTCATTCTGTAACTGCAGACATTTCTATTAGAAGAATTTGCTCACTAGGAAGTCAAAATGGATGTGATTTAGATACCTGTGTTTTGGCCTTTCAGGATCCAGAGAGTGAGGGTAAAGAGGCAGAGCAGGGTTCTGTTGTGTCTCTGAACAGCCCAGAGGGACTACAAAGAACAAAGGAGACATGGTATAGCTGAAATAAAGGTTTCTCTCTTGTTTTGAGAAACCCAAACAGGGCTCTCAAGAAACAAGTTACTTCAGTGATGGTTAAGTAAGTACTAGGTTATGCCAATATATTTCTTTAAAAAACAAAGCATGCTCAGAAGCTCCTCTGTGGGAGGAAAATAGATCAATAAACAGTGTGATTTATGAGTCCTTTAAGAAAGAGAGAGGAGCTTCCTAAAAAAGAAATAAAGAAAAATTATCAGGTAACATTTGAGAAAGAGTAGCTGAGTGAGCTACTCATCTTTATTTTTAATTGAAAGAGGTAATTTTTTTTCCCGCTTACTATAGATTTGCCCCACCTACTATAGCTTTGCCAGAGTTCTTGAGCAACTTTGGGTTATACAAGGGAAAGCCTCCAGCTTTCAAAGCTTAGAAAGATGTCACATATAACTCTGCTCTAAAGACACTATTAACAGATCACTATTCCACCCACAGCCCTCCCAGTATGTATATTTGCTGTAATCTTAATAAATGTTGTATATTTTGCCACAAATATATTTTTTGACCCCACTTTTGTGGAATCATAGAATAGTTTGTGTTGGAAGGGACCTTTAAAGGTCATCTAGTCCAACCCCCCTGCAGTAAGCAGAGACATCTTCAACTAGAGCAGGTTGCTCAGAGCCCAGTCCAACCTGACCTTGAATATTTCCAGGAATGGGGCATCTACCACCTTGCCAGGCAAACTGTTCCAGTGTTTCACCATCCTCATCATAAAAAATTTCTTCCTTATATCTAGTCTGAATCTCCCCTCTTTTAGTTTAAAACCATCAACCCTTGCTCCAATGAAACAGGCTCTACTAAAAAGTCTGTCCCCATCAATAACTTTCTTTGGTCAGTATTGATTTATGGTTGTTTTTTTAAAAAAAATTGCAGGTAGCATTTTTTTCTTTTTTTTCTTTTTTTCTTTTTTTCTTTTTTTTTGGCGGGGGGAGGCGGTGTGTGTGTTAGGTTTGGTGTTCATACCTGGAGTTAACACAGCTTCAATCTAACAAGACCAATGAAATTGACTGTTCTGCCCAGGAGTATGTAAACAAAACAAGTTAACAAATGAATCAATAAAGCCTGTTCACCGATTTGCATCTCATGGTTTCTCCATGAGAACTGTGGTTTAAACTTTCCCAGAGTCTGAAGAATATGGAACGTCTTTTGTGTGTGGTTCGTCTAGTCTCTGAACTTGTACTGAAGAATTTCAGCCACTTGAAGTTATTGCTGAAGGTGGTTTAGGATAATCTGCTTGATTCTATAGTAAAATACATCAGTGTGCTTACAATGATCAGTAACAGTGGGCTTAAAAGATGCTCTCTGACCTGAACATCAGCTGTCATCACAAATGTGATTCTTATTGAGGTAAATGCAGCAAAGCCCTTCTCTTGAAATACCATACAACGTGATTTTTATTCTGCCTTGCCTTCACTGTCTTTTTTACTGACTGCAGAAATAAAAAGGATACTCAATATGCCATGAAACATATGGTGACAAAGTTGCCCTTTCATAGATTTTAAACAGTTTTGACCCAACAGGTTTGTACCTATTCAATGACGTGCTCTAAACCCATGCCCAATACTATTTCTTACTGGTTCTCACCTATTAGCTAAGATCCCCTAGACCTGGATTTCTGGTTAGCTTGCCATTTTTTGTTCTGCCATCAATACCAAGAGAAGGTAAAAATCCATTTGATTGGCCAGGTAGGCCTTTGGTCTGCTGAAGGGAGATCATGGAGGTGTAGTGGGAAATACCTGCTTTCACCTGCCTGGCTGCTTTTGTTTGAGGAAACACAGCAGACGTCTTATCTGTGTCCCTTAGCCACATCAGATTCAGCCCTGGTATAATGCAGACAGAGCCAACAGTGACAGCAATTTCATTATTTCCTGATTCCCCAAAGGTCTGTATTATGGCCAGATTTTATGAGATGGAACAATGCATTCAAATATTACTGCAAGCCACTGGGAGATGATGAAGTGTGAGGGCTGGTTGGCTGGCTTGTTTATTATTTCACACTTCCCCAGTTTGGGCTAGGCAGTTTATTGTGTTCAGAAACTCTGTGAGGTCCCTGTCTCAAAGATATTTTGGTCTCATTCTTCATAGGAAGAGGCAGAAGCAAAAGGACAGTGGAAAGCAAAAGGCAAAAGCAGAGAGAAAGTGGACATGATATTAAAATAAGATTATTGACTTACTTGGTGATGGCTTACAGGAGTCATAGCAAAAATGGATCTTGATAGCAATGAATTGGTTTAGGTTTTTTCCATATCAGGATATTTTTCATCTATATTTTGCTGTAATATAGCTATTTGATCTTATTCCATTTGTTATTTTTCCCTAGAGAGAAAACAAAACTGTTGTGCTTATGGTGTAGATTTAGATGATATATTTGAGGGAGAAATTAATATTTTAAATTCGCTTGGTATGAGTTTTTGCATTATTTAAGTATATATCAGAATATCTGAAAATTCACATTAGACTTCAAAATCCCAACTAGTAGTATGAATGTGCAAAGATGTGATCACATTATAGAGACAAATTAAACTACAGTTTAAATAAAAAGGATGGACACACTGAGTAGGTTCTTTTTTGTCATGTCTTTTCCTGTTTTGACTGGCTGTCTCTTAGGTTGCAACATTCAGACTTAAATTTCAGTTCTTTAAAATTGCAGCGGACAGAATCCTAGTGATTTGCTTTATCTTCTTAGGTCTTTTGTGGGTAGTTAGGGGCAACTGTATAGAATTCTTAAATGTTAATCCTAACTCGTTCATTCTGCTTCTTAAAAGGTAGTCTGTGCAAAATTTGATTAAGCTCAGGCCTATTTTCTTAAAAAATCTTTAAGGCACTCAACCAGTCTACCAGACACCTACAGGCAACAGCACTTTTTCTTCTGCCCTCAAGCAGTACTACTTATATAGATTCTTCGTATACTTAGGATCGTACAATCACAGAATCACAGGATCATCTGGTTGGAAGAGATCTTTAAGATCAACGAGTCCAACTGTTCACCCTGCACTGCCAGGGTCCCTAAACCGTGTCCCTCAGCACCACACCCACACTTCTTTTTTCTATTGAAGTTTCTTTTCCACTGATCTTACAATGAATTAATCTCAGATTAGGCACGGTAAGTACTATTGGTATTTATTCTCTTTTAGGAATGCCCTTTGGGAGGGCTACAAGAGAGAGCAGAGGGGTCAAATGCCATTCTTTTTTCCTCTGAGCTAAATGTTCCCTTCCACTGCCCTTCCCTTAGCTCAGAGGGCTTTAGTCCAAGTCTCAATATTTCACATATATTCAACTCCAGAGTGTTAGGTAGAATAGCTCTAGAAACCCTCGGAGGTGTTAAAACAATTAACAGTCTCTTACCATGCTAAATTGTTTACTTTGCTCTAGTTAGGAAAGTCCTCTGGTATGTAAAAACTAATTGCCAGGCGTTCTAGATTATTCAGGGCATGTTCAACCTAGACCTTGCTGATAATTGTTGGTGCAATCCTGGAGTGAATGTAGAATTTGTCTATCAGTGCCATGACAATGTTTTTGTCAGTATTCTGTCATACTGGACTGATGCATTATATTAGCAAAGACAGAGACATTACGTTTAGTCATCCTTAATTACGATTTTCATGTTTGAGCTTGCAGCTTGAATTTGTATCTTCTAATATATTTGTCTGACATCTCAAGATAAGTCTACAAAATCAGATGCCATTTCTCGTACTGTCACAGTTATCGATTGCTGATGAGCACAGAAATTGCTCAGATTTATTCTAAAGCATTTTTGCAAATATTTTTTGATTTTAGAAAAAAGGTAACAACTGTTCTAAAAATGAAAAATTATGCTGACTTTCAAACACTTTGTGATGCATACCCAAAGAAGTTTATTACTGTTAGCTGGGATTTATCACTGGAAAGGATTAGTGGAACATGTTGCATATTATTGAGGCAATCTTGGATTTCTATCAGATATATGTATTTGAATGCATAGCTTGTTCAGAAGATTTATTTTATATATGCCTGATACTAAGAGACGTTGAGCATCTGTAGCTACCACTGAATTCAACAAATGAAGTCTGCATAGCACAAAGTGATACAGTGATGGTGTTGATGACCGTTTTATTCTCTGGTCAGGTTATGCATAGTGCAGATAAAGCTGTACAGCTTTCATTTCTACCAAGACATTTCAATTCTCATCTTCCTGAAAATAAAATCACTGTAAAAGAATAAACTACAAAACCTTTTTCATATATTGAACAATAGAGGACAACTTCAGATCTCTGGAAAGATTAAAATGCTCTCGGGGCACACCGTCACGGACCTATATCAATGTAGATGATATTTCCTGAGTTCTGGAAATTATTCCTCTGGTTTCGTCATGAGATAGCAGGTGGCAAAGACTGAGATCAAACAGGGTTTTGTCTGTAAAGAATAGGGCAGCTGCAAATTCATGAACTGGCATTGACACTGGTTGTGAAAACTGACATCACTTTTCAGCCAGACTGCTGGGACTCCCGTCAAACCCAGAGAGGCAGTTGCAGAGAATCAAAGATACGTCAGCTCACGGCAGATACAGCTTTAAGAACTGTGTGGATTTAGAAGGTGCTATTTCAAGCCAGTTTCTTATGCTGGGAAAGGGAAAAAGTAAAGCCGATGCAGGTGTCAGTCACTGGGTCACAGTCACTTAGTCCATGCACAGATCTTCCACTGCACATCAGCAGAGCACTGTGAGTTCTGGAGGAGCTTTAGTGTCATTCCCTGCTGATCATTTCTCAATGAAGTGCCCATAGTAAGGCAAATTTTCTGATGTCCAAATAATATTGATGTATCTGGACAAAAGGTAAGGGAAAAAAAAGTGTTTTCAATAAAATACACTGAATATATTGATGATGGTTCTCTGCAAAGAAATTCAAACTTCCTTGTAGCTCACCAAGGTTCTCCACAGTTCACTAACGTTAGCACGGACAAATTTCGAGGACACTTAGTGAATTCGAGGTGATAAATGCAATATTGCTGAAATGTCAGTATAAGGTTTACTGGAACAATGTTTATGTTAAAATCAAACACCACATTTCTGGCAGTGTTGCCTACATCCTTGATATTTACCACTTTTGGCATTTTGTGTAAGAATCTGATTCCCCATAATAATTAGACTGTATCCCATCTCCACAGTTAGTAGAACATAGATATCTAACCTTTGCACTCAGTGAAACAGTGTTCCCTTTAGGCCATCAAAGCCACTGCATATAAAGCGTTGAACTATCTGTATATTGATTAGAATATACCTTAATCAATATTGCACTCTGTTCATACACCGTCTGGAAGTACTTTCCACCATGCCGTTTTCTCATTGTTTTTTCTTGTTATGGATTTTTCCCTGGTTAAATTCGTATTTACAAATGTACTTTTTTTCTGCAGCTATTGAGAACTTTAATCTCTCTAGACCTTTTTTATCTCACTTTCTTCCAACATTTTACTGGTAAACTTAGTGATGATGCTATCAATTAACAGTACTCAATGTTACTGAATAGCTTCATTTATTTCAATTGGCAATGCTTATATGTTGCAGATTTCTACAGGTATTGTGTCTCTGCTCCTGCATGCTTTCTCCTGCACAGAGAATAATGGAATGGTTAAAGAAAATTAAGGCCATACCTTGGTCACAGGACAATCTCTTCTGCAATATTCAGATGTCAGTGCATCTTTGGCCTGGGCAGACAGCACGTGGCCCTTTCTGGTCCTGAACGAGTGAATGCCAGCAAGCTGAGAATATCCTGTCATCTAACCGTGGTCTTGAAGGAGCGTATATCCCTACTATATCTTGGCCTGATCACGCTTCAGAGAGGGCTGTTCCTGCTCGTTCTGTTTTCCTGAGATGAATGCAATTGGGCATTGAAAATGTGTTATAGTTCCTCCGTGAATTGCAAAAATGTAATTTGATACAGTTTGTGTTTTAATTATTTTCAGACTATTAAAAATGTAGTGACATTCATCATCATGGCTTGGCTTCGCGGACGAAGATTTGGGAAGGGCTTTAAACGTGAGTACACCCTTCAAGCCTGCGCGGTGGATTTTTTAGGTGAGGCGCAGCGTGCGCGAGACTGGCCCCACCCTTTACACCTGAGGTTCATCTGCCAGGGCCGAGCGAGCTTGGACGGTGACAGCGAAGTCCTCAGGGCGTAGGTTTGGTTAGAGTATCCTTCTCTTAGATGGATGGCCTTACAGGGCTAAACGAGCTCCACCTGCCCGGGTTTGGAGTTAGAGTTGTCCTTCTCCTAGGATGGTTGCCCGAAGGCTAGTGAGCCCATCCTGCCCGTGGACACACTTTGTCTGACCCTTCAGTTGAGATCACGGGCACCCCCTTGCCGTAGTGACATTAGCATTCTATAAACAGTACATTGTAAACTGCAAAATAACTGGGACACACAAGTGATCCCTAAAGTTTCTGTTTATGGTCTGCATGTTTAATTTCAAATTACTTTGGTGGTGTTAGTAGTGGTCGGAAGCACGGGTGAATGAGACTTCAGTTGGGTGGTTCATTAAGGCAGGGAAGATAATGTAAGTTTCTGTGGATCAGACGAGGAATCTTGATTTTCCTATGTGAAATGCAATCAATGAAATGACAAGAATTGACGAAACGCTTTCAGGTCACTTTGACTGAGAGTGAGCTGTAAGGATTACTGTTGTCTTCTGCTTGCAAACTTTCCTTGAGTTTACATTAGTCCTTTTCTGTGTATGATTAGTTGACTGTATGTTATGTAACTGTCTGGTTCTATGTGAGCTTTCTTTATTAATGCTTGATTCTTACTGATGCTTTATCCTCTGATACCACGGCATGTTAGGGACTTGAATATATTCAGAGTTTATGATAATTGCATCCTGCATAAAATTTTGGAAAGAGAAGAAAAGTTTCACAATTTTTTTAGATCACCTATGAGATTTTGAACGATTTTCCCTTTTCATGGGTTGCCATATTATATGAATTCCAAGCAATATGTTCAAGTTCTCCTATATAGCCAAACAATTAATTTCATAAAAGGAATTGGGGCTAGACACAATTCTGTAACCCTGGCATCTGACAAAGCTTGTTAGCAGTGCACCAGCATGGAAGTGATGCATATTTCTGGAGAATCCAGTAGAGGCCAACAAGCATTGAGGACACTCGTATGTTTTGTCAGGGAGCAAGGCTTTTATGAGTGCAGCTTGAACACAGCTGTGTCTTTTCCAATATATGGCCAAAGGACAAAATGCAGCATGAGATTTTTATACATTCCAAGGCCCATCTGCCATGAAAACCCACTTATCTTTGTGGATACAAGTTTGTTATTGATCCAAAATGGTAAAGAAAAGAAAAAAGAGAGAGAAAAAAGGGAGAAAGATAGAAGAAACAGCACGGGAAAAAAGGCAACAAAGGGCAAAAATGCAGGGGAGAAAAGAACCATAAATCCATTCTTTTGTTGTTCTTCCAGCTGCATCTGTGAGCAATTGTCACAGTTACTAGTCAAACTGTATTTGAATTGTTGCCAACATGAATTTTCCAAAAACCAAATGTAAACAAACGCTGCAAGTGCTTCCTCATTTGCCAAGCCAGTAATTATTTACTTTGTTTGGACCTAGCATTACTGTCAGTTCAGCTTTGCAGTCTGTAATGTTTTTGCTAATGAAACCATGAGGTCTAAAGCTATGTATTAACCTCGCCACCCTTCAATTTGGAGCTCAATAAAGTTGCACCATGGTTTTGTAAACTAGGGTTGAAGGATAGGCAAATGATTAATTATATTTTCTGTTTTCCTTTATCTAAGTAAATTGTTCATCTTTAAATCTGCCGTGCACTTAAGGTTAACTCACTGAATCTGAAGCGCTGGGAAGAAGTATCATTTGGAATGGTTATAATTACCAGTTGTACTGCGTATCTGAAAGCTGGCAAACATGCTTAACCATACTTGACTTGATAAGTCAGGAAATCATTTCACGATGGCAACTTAAAGATGGTGAAAGTATAACAAGTAGATGGAAGGCATTCAGCTGGGGGAAGAATAGGAATATTTGGGATGCGTGTTTAGGTATCTCATTTTATCCTGGGCCTGAAGGCTGGACATGTATTTTGTTTGCTTGTTAGGTTTTCAGGATGTAGGATTATGGGCCCTTTAATTCTGGAATGGGAAATAAATGTAATATCAGGGATGAGTATAGGCTATCATTTCACCACGTCGCACTAAATACAATTAACTAACATAAATAAGTATGACTACTAATTTTGACTCTAAAACACTGTGGTTTTGCTGTGAATTGTTTAAAGTTAGTCACTCAAACTGATTAGAATATGACTGAATCACTGGAACAGAAGACTATCAGGTGGCATGTGATGTGTGCTGATGTTTTACCATTGTGAATTGTGGTTGAAACCTTATTTTTCCATCCTTTGATCTTATGGTTTCATTTCTTGTGGTGTCCAGTGCCAGGTTAAGGCCACTTGACCTTTCTGCTTTTAACAGCTTTGATGTACTCTGACAGCAACCAGAGGTTAGTGTGACAAAGTGTAATTCTGGTTGGGCCCCTTTTTGCAGATGGAGTTTTATTTTTCCCTGAAGTAGTAATAGAATGCTAAGAAATTACTGTTGGACTCCACCAATTTTGTTTCTTTTGCACAGATCATCCAAGCGGAGTTATGCTAGGCCTTCAAGGGTTGTCATATCAAATAATTTAGTACTTTGTTTGAAATCTGAATTATTTGGTAGAAATCTCCTTTTGCTGCCTGTGTATTCAAATTCTATGCAAGATGAAATGGTGTTAAAATCTTCTATATAATTTTTCTGTTTAAAGGTGAGGTTCTAATGTATGACAAAACTCGTTACTCTGGAAGGTGGAATCATTGCTAATAGAAAACCCTCTGATATCTCTTAGGATATTTTTCCATGGAAGAAATTCTTGGAATAAATGTGACTTCAAAACTGTTAGGGTGTCATGTGACTAAAAGCATGTGACCAAGCCAAAATAACACAAGTCAGAACTTGAAATGCATTTCAGAATGATGCCAACAGCTAAACAACTACAGCTGTTTAAGGCCAATGGTTGTATTTTGAGGAATCCTCAAGCAGAATCAAGTCAACAGAAGCTCATTTGGCCGTCTCACTTTATGAGAGAAATTTAGAATGTAAGGAGGGTTAGAGAAAGCTTCTTGGTCACTTAGTTAGCTTAAACTGCCAGAATGGTTTCTTGCAACAATGTGCACCACGAAAAGCTGAAAATATTTGTATCCTAAGGACTAGACTAATATTCTAGAAGTCTTTGTTCTGGATGGCTTTAGTGTTTCTAACTCCAGTGGATGTGGAAATAATGTCGAAAAATAATACACAAATAAGCATTTATCTTCTGCAATGCTACTGACTTGCTTTAAGTCCTAGTGGTTTCTATTCTGGAATTCAGAACTTCATATAGCTCTCCTCAAAATTTTCCTCAGTCCTGTTCTTGTTGGAAGAAAATTTTTTTGTGTACAATGTGGGGTTTTTTTTACTGATGAACAAAATAAGCAAATAGTGTTTTTCAGATTTCATTTAAAAGAAGTTATCATTGAGGTGAAAGTTAATATACGTGATTAGAAACTGTTTGGGGCTTTTGTCATTTTTTGGATCAGACAGTCCTGTCTCATGCTTTTACTGTTTCATTTCATGGGTTTCTTTTGAAGACATTTTTGGCTTGTAAGCTTAAGTTTTACACTTGAGTCATACAAAAAAATCCCCCTCTGCAACACAAGTGTACACAAATCGCTGGCGGAGGCTAAATTGTGGATAATTGGATTGAGCTATGAGCTTAAAGATGAAGGGGACAAAAGCATGTCCCAAAGCTGCATTTGATAGTCTTAGAGTCTTATCTGGGGATGTTTTACACCAGGCTTGAAGACTGTATTTGTTCATAGTGATTTGTACAATCTACAGTGACATTTTATTTGAGCTGGAGTCATGCAGACAAACCATAACATGCATTTAGCTCTTTCTTTTTTGGTTTTGATGAGATACCACAGCAAAACCCTCTGTAGAAGGTTGCTTGAGAAACACAGATTTAAAATGTTGAGATGAATATTGTAATGGATGATGATAAGATGTTGCAATGAGCTGCTTTTATCAGAGGTAGCTTACAGAAGAGATGTATTAGGAATCATGTTCTTTTACAGGCTACTGTAAGCAACACTTTGAATGTGTCTTACAGTGGAAAAAATATTATTTTACTTTCATGTAAATTTGTAAACTTATAAATGGCATTTGATTATTTTTCAAAGCATCATTATTTGCAATAAACACAGCTGGAGAATAAACACTGGTTTCTCCTCGCTTCCTGTAGTTACCATTTTAAAAGGAACAACGCTGGAGATCGAGATACTCCTGTGTATAAATCACTGCACTTTACTGACACAGCACACAAAGTAACATGGAAGGAATTTTTCTGTGTGGATGTTTCTCATGGCCTTTGATTTTTTCCTTCTCCACAATGTTTCTGTCAAAGCTATTCCTAAGCTAATTAGTCAATCAAGATAATTTATACAGTGATTTATCTTCATGATACTGCTCTCATGGAAGTCAGTGGTACAGAATTGCAGGACACAAAAATAGATCCCATGTCTATTAGGTACAGTGTATATATCAATTAACAGACTGTAGTGCTTGTATATGTTGTTCTGTTCTCTTTAACACTTTTTCCTACAAAGCATTTTTGGAGAGTGTCAGAGCAGATGATGTGATTTGTAGGAAGTTCTTGATAGCATATATGTTTCCTCAGACTAATGCAGATTTTATTAACATTTTTAATAGATGAGAAAATACACACCATGAATTCATTTATTATCAAATTAAAAAAAAAATTAAAATGGTATTTGCAGGAATCCAGGATTTTAACTACATAAAATGGCATTAATTTCTGACTATCTTTGCATGGTTCAGAGTTCACAAATGTCTTAAATTAGAGATCCTTTAGTGTAAAAGTCTCAGCTACCATCACCACAGCTAACCAAACGGTGCCTTATGCCAAAGCAGAAATTAACACAAATGTGGACTGTTTTTCATATGACAATGTCTACAGCAGTTTTATGTGACAGGAAAAATGTGGAACCAATTTATTTTCCCCTCCAGATGGATTTTTGTAGATTACTTTTTAACTGATCAAACCCCGCGTTACAAATCCAAATGAAAATGCCTATCTGTCTTTACGTCTTGAATGGAACATCAAAGTGGTTCTGTTACTGTTCTAACTGCTAATTGTAATTAAGCACACCGAAGAAAACAGAAATCCTAAGCAGGGTCAGGGCCCCAGTGTGGCAAGAACTTCACAAAATATGCAGCAAGGCGTTTATAGACTAAGAAGATGATGCTGACAAACCGGAGAGAAGGAAGTAACACTATTCACCTGATAATGATCTGAAGTATGTACACTCAAGTGATTGATACGGAGTATTGCAGTAGCTGAGATACTTCTTAGCGACTTGGTTTCTCTGACATCAGTGTAATATGAAGCCTGATAATATCGGGAAGCTCAAGTTGAACAGTCAAAACTCACTAGTTACTTTTGAAAATGTGGCCTTTTGCAACTGTCCTGTGACCTAAAAAGAACTGAGGCAAAAGCAGAACTGCGCCGTTAGCTCTAGTCCTAAAATACCACAAGCCTATTCTTCAGCCCTCTGAAACTGGGAAGTCTATATGAGAAGTCAATATTCCTTTCCGTCCACGTTATCAGCTGCATTTTTCCTAATTTGTAGGTCGATACTTTTATGTACTTGTATAATGCCATATAACAATAATTTTTATCACTCTCTCAATAGTAAACATCGGTTATTGAAAAATGGCATATTGTCTTTTGCCTTACTGAGCTGTGTACTTACATTAAACTGTAACTGTGTCTGCATATTAAATGTAATTGTGGTTTAAATTGTATATGTTTAAGAATGCGATCAGCATAGAAATAGAATTTTTGAATAATAATTCTTCCCTGTATTTTAAATATCTCAGTCAACAATGAAAGGAAGTTCTTTCTTATTTGTATAAAGTAGAACTTTTATATTTATGACCTTATCAGACAGGGCTGTCTACAGACTACAAGAATTATTTTCAGAGGAACCTAGTTCTGGCAATTACACAAAAATTGCTGGATCATAGTGTTCAGTTGGAAGATTATGAAACATACTTTGATTTCCTAGAAAATTCAGAAAGGAAGGAAAATGAAGACTGAGACATTTCTAATACTTTCAATCAAGAAACTGTACTGTGTCTTCAAATGGTACTAGTAATCACTGTCCTTGAAGATTTTGAGTGGCATTTACCTATATTAAAATAGAAGTATATTCCTTTAAAAAATAAGATTTAATACAGAAATGCACGCAGGACGTAGCAAGCCAGTAGCAATTTAGATATATATTTAAATAACCAAGACCCATTATCTGAGGTGTTCTAGAAATCGGTTTTTAGTGATAGCAGAATCTCAAAATTCCGGACGATTGGAAACCCATGATTCAAGACTTATTAGAATCAGAGTTGCTTGGAAGACTTTTGCCATTGGTTCATGTTATAAGAACATTCTTGCCGCCCAAATAAGTCCCTTATTCAAATGCTGAATGCTCTGAGACTAGTCATTGTTTATGATAATGCCAGTAGTAAAACCAGGCACAGTTTTACAGCAGTATACTAATGGTGCACGGAAACCTCAATACCTTCAGTTAAAAATGTTTTTTATTGCAGTTATGACAGGTTACAGATATAAGAAAATACAGTGATGTGTGTCAGATGGGTTGGAACTTTCTCTACAGGAACCTGGATGAAATTTCCACTTGAAATTTCCATGTTCATGGGTATTACATTGGTGAACAAGAATGTGGGAGGGGACTCAACAGGGACAGCTGACCACAACTGACCAAAGGTGTATGCCATACTTTATGACATCATGCTCAGGAATAAAAGTTGGGTTAAACAAGGAGGAAGGGGGAAGGTCAGAGTTACAGTGTTTGTCTTCCCAAGTGGTGGTTACGTGTGATGGAGCCCAGCTTTCCTGGCAATGGCTGAACACCCGCCTGCCAATGGCAAGTAGTGAATGAATTCCTTGTTTCGCTTTGCTTGTGTGCATGGCTTTGCTTTCCCCATTAAACTACCTTTACCTCAACCCATGAGTCTTCTCACTTTTGCCCTTACAACTCTCTCCCCCATCCCACTTGGGGAGCATGAGCAAGCAACATTGTGGGCCTTAGCTGCCTGCTGGGGTTAACCCCCAACAGGACACCACTGATGTAATCCGTTGCTGGCACAACCCACTCCAAAATAACCAACAGGAAGCACCACCAGCTGAAGGGTTTCTTGGGCCTTGCTGATGCCAGCTGCTTGTGGGGACTGGGCTGTCTCCCAGACTACAATGTGAAAAGCCCTGTCGTAGATCATTATCATTCACCTCATTCTGTTCGCAAAATGCTTTGATGTTATTTGCCCCTTTGGCGTTGAGCCACAGCTCTGCTGGATTGGAAATATCCACTGGTTCAGCTGTGCATATTCTGCCTGAATCTGCTTCTGTACGATAGTTACTTGCAGACAGCTCGGCTCGTGCAGTCTAAGCTGCGCCTGACATCCTACTTGAAGAAAGTAAGACCTGTGCCATAAAATGACATGCGATACTTGCCAAGTATTTGCCAAGTTCCCTACATGGAATTCATCATATGTTTTATTGAATGAAAAGTTTTGAAAGGAAACAATTTATTTTTACAGAGAAATGGCTTCAGGAACTTATTATATTTGATCATGATATTTGACAATTGATTTTTTTGTCTTAAGTAACTCCTTTACTTGTGGGTTCTAGTAGGTGCGCTTTTCTTGCATGTGTACTATAAACCGGCATATTTGCCTGTGCTCTTTTTCTGACATCAAAGAGAAAGAAAGGGGAAAGCACTGAAGGCGTTTAAACTTTGATTGCACTTTCCAAGCTAAAAAACCTGAAGATTTATATAATGACCTTTATGAACTGTTAGTGTTATGTAATTTGAGGAACTTTCAGTGTGCCAACTTTATGAAGTTAATTTAGGCACATAGAGAGTGGAGAAGTTTGTAGATATTGAATGAAAAGTTCTGTGCCTCTTGTATCATTGTCTGGAAAATTACTCAAACCTGAAGAGAAAAGGCTGATGCTAGAGAGAGTGCCAAAATACCTTTAAAAAGACCTCACAGTGTGTAGAACCTTTCTAAACTGCTTGCTACACGGTCTCACTCCCTCCCACTGAACTCAACGGCAGAGCTTTTTCCATTGACCTTTCCAAGTTCAGAGTTCAGGCCAGCAGTGAAGACGTTTGAAAAACCATCCCAGTGTTTTCAGATGACCAAAAAAAGAGTCTGAAATTCTCACAAGGGAGGCTGTTCTTCAGAGGTTTCCTGCTCAGTGTTACAGATCCAGAAGTAACTCAAAATAGCTCAGATAAGCTTTTGCTAGAATTCAAATGCTTGAGAAATTGTTTATAGTCTTTGAAGCTTTTGCACTTCCACCACCATTAGTTACAGAGCTATTTCTATTCCGTATACGCATATGAATGCTGTTCTGTTAAGTGTAATTTGATTTGATGCACATGAAACATACTTTAAAGAATTATTTTTCAGCAAGAGTGGTTTGGAGGGGTTTTTTTTTGGCTTTCCTTTTTCTTGTTGCCTGTAAAAGTTTATTCCTTCAATACATTGGCTTTTGTGTCTGTTATTAATTTCCCCTATTTCTTTTATATTCCTTTTTGTGGCTCAGTACATATAAACTTTTAAGACGTCTGTTGTAGTTCTTGAAAATGGCTTCATTTTTGTATTCATTGTGTTAAAAAAATATATATAGTGTAATCTAGATTATTCTATGCCTTTTTAAAAATAATCTATTGAGATATTTTGGGACATTTAGGAAATTATTTTAACTTCTTCATTGCTTTGTTCTCTTATCTGATTCCACGACTATTTTTTCATGTATGGCTCAGAAATTTGTGCATACCAGCTATGGTATCGTCATCCAGAAGTTGTTCTTTCCATTATAGGTCTCTGTTCCACCAAGATTTATTAATTTGGGATTGGCTTTTTCAAGATTATCTCCTTTACTTACTAATTTTTACTCTGCTCCCCATAATGTGACAGTTGATAATTCAAAATCTAAAGAGAACAAGGAGTTGACACAAGGTGAAATCCCTTCTTCCAGGTTGACTATGGAAGCAAACTGTTTACCTTTTGCCTTACCAACTCCAGGCTCAATTTCTTCTTTTGTGTAAATGCTGTCATATAGACCATACAAAACTCTTTGTTCAACGATAAATTAATCTTCTTAGTGCACATTTTCTCTCCCAACTTCTCCACCATGCATTAAGTCTGTGTGAAGGGAGCACCGGTGTCCTGGATGGATGGTCATAGCAAAGACGAGAGCATGGTGCTCATTCAGGCTAACAGCTGAATGAACAACCAGCCCTTCTCTCAAAGACTTCGGTTTGGTGCATTGCTTGCTAAGGGCAGATCAAATAAACAGGTCCCCGCCTGATTAGAATTGATGATTTAAAGTTCCTCTATAATATACCAAATCTAGATTAGTGAAAAAATTACTTCCCAACTATAAAATTCTCTGGAAAGCACAAGGTTTTAATCTCTGATGTTACATTCATTGACATCCTTTGACCACTCCTTTCTGTGGCTGAAGTTTTACAAGCAGGTTAAAACAGTTTTAGATGGTATTTTTACCAACTGGAGTCCTATCTTCCCCAGTCCTAGCTGTTCATTACCACTACCTCCTTTTGCCAGTACTGCTGCTTGTGTGGCCATTACTCACCTACTGAAAATTAATGTAATAAAATAAGTGACCTATTTTCAGCCAATCACATCTGGCACAAAGAGGTTGCAGAAATTTGTATTTGAAGCCTTGGGAAGGTAAGGAATATTCCTTTTCGTGGAAGTTGAGCCTTAGAAAGACTTAAATTCTGCTTGTGATATTGGACCCTAATTATGGATTTTTCTTACTAATAGTTTTATTTTTATTAGGTAATCAGAAAACAAGTTTTTCTTTTCTTTGACAGTAATTTTTTTCTACTCCCTGCTACGTCCATGTTTCTTCTCATTGCACAGGTCTGTGTGCTCCCTGCTCTAATATCACCAGTGTATTCCTTCTTATCCTTGCTAAAATTGTCTTTGTGCACAACGCTGAAGGAGTGGCCACAGTGCAATACATCTAAGTGCAAATATATGCTGTCTCTGCAGATGTATGCTTAGTGTAAAGTGGACGCATCCTTAAATCTGTTATATACTTTGCGAATTTAGACACAGATTGTCAAGGTAAAGATTTGGTTGCCATAGTGCCAAAATGTGCCCTCAGGATTGACGGTTACTGAGAGCAATTTATATTGCATGTTTCAGTCCCCAACATGAATTTGTGCCACGAAAAACAACACAGGACTTTTCTCCACATCCTCTTCTCAACCACATAATCTGGAAGAAAGCTAGTAGAAGCACTTCCATATGGAAAAGAAGATAGCTGCAGCCAAAAGGAGTTGTTCAGCTTATTAGAATCAGTATGAATAAGTTAATTGAAAATTTGGCATGTCTGAATGTTATTTTTTAAAAAAATGATTAAATGTTGATCACATTTCTCATTTAAATGAGTTTTTGAACAAATGACAAAATATTTTGAGCTTGGGGGCAATAAATATTTTTACTATGTGAAGATTTAGATTATTGTGATAATTTCCAAGTTTGGTGAATGGCAGCATTCTAAAGCTAGTAAAACTGAGAAATAATGATTGAAAAAGCCCAAATATACCAAACTCCAAATTAGAAATACTTGCAGAAGCAGATTTATACAATGGGTAATTAGTTTTACTGGTACTGTGAAAGTACAAAAGATTTTTAAAAGCTTTAAGATTTATATGTAAATCAAGTGAATATAAATTGTGTGTTCGGCAACACAGGTAGCCTGTATTCACGGCTGTCATGAAGGCACCTGTGAGATGTGTTTTTGTTCCCCTGAAGAGTGAAGGTACCTCTTGCTGGACTGGTTTGTTCAAACAACGTTGAGCAGGAGTTGTCCTGTATATGAAGGAAGAATGTATTTTAATTACCGTTCCAGTTCTGTCTTCTGGAATAGTAGTGCCAATTTCGAAAGTCACCATCTCCATCTGCCTACTCTGCTCAGCACTTTCCTCCTCTACTCAGCACTTGTCAGCCACGCTTGGAGTGCTGTGTCCAGTTTTGATCTCCACAATTCAGGAAAGACACAGACAGACTGGAGAGGGTCTGAAGGAAGTCACGACGATGATCAAAGGGTTGGAGAACCTGCACTATGAGGGAAGATTGAAGGAGATAGATTGCCTCTCCCTGGAGAAGAAGAGATCAGGAAGACCTCATTGCAGTGTCCTAGTACTTAAGGGACAGCTACAAAGAGGTCAAAGTCTCTCTCTTCACAAGGAGCTACACGGGTAAGACAAGGGGCAATGGGTACTAGTTGTACCAGGAGAGGTTTCATCTCGATATAAGTAAGAAATTTTTTACGGTGACAACATTCACACACTGCAACAACCTCCACCGGGACATGGTAGAGTCCCCATCACTAGCTGTTTTCAAGATGTGATTGGACAGAGTTAGATGATCTCATCTCATGAACCCATGAAATGTTAGACTAGATGATCTTTCAAGGTCCCTTCCAACCTGGATTCTATTATTCCATGATCTAAGTATCTCCCACTTGCAAAGGAAAGTGCAGGTCTTACATGAGGGACTCTGCTTCTTATGCGTCACTACATAAACTTAATTCTTTCCTTCTCAGTTTTAACTATTTAACTATGTTTTAAGGCACTGGTTATTAAGGTAACAGACTATATAAAGAGCCTTATCTAATATAAAGCTATTTATGTCAAGGAACAGAACACTAAGCATGTGCTAGCTGACTAGCTAGAACCTAGTATGCAAAATGATGGATGAAAATTTATTTCTGGTGAAAATTAAGCTTGGGACTGACTTTGGAAACATTTGCTATGATTAAATCTTGGCCAACCACTGTCTACTAGAAATAGCAATGTTTGTGACTGCTTGATTCTCATTCAAGGTACGTATTGCAGCTCTTCTATCATGTCAGTTCCTTTAGACGATCCAGGGCTTTCTGTCTGGCAGAGACTATTTTAATATTCTAGCAAATGTCACTGGCATAGGCAGTATCAATCGAGGCACGTCTTCTCTTTGCACAACTTGTTTTTAGCTTAAGACTATCAGGCGTTTAGCGCTTACTGCCAGTTACCTAAACAACACCTCCGCTCTGCCATGAAGGATAATTATGGCAATCCTGCACAACAAGACTAATTTTGTCTGCCTATAAAATGTTTTTCATGGTATACAATTTCCATGATATTTTGACAGACCAGACTTATGTATATATAAATATTTGTGGTTGCTAAGCTACCAAATATATTTATTTTAGACCTTGTATGATGTTATTTTGAGGCAGAATATGTTGCTTTTTCAGACCTCATCGTGAGAGAGGTTTGCAGATTAATGTATGCTTTTCTGTCATTTCCAATGCGAGTCTTTCATGGCACACACACTGCTGAGCAAGTCTGGCATGTTTTCCTAGGGTGTCTTCCCTCCCTTTTTTTACTACTTTCTCTAACACATGGTTTGTTTTATGTAACAGAATGAAAGAGCCTACAATTTCTCCTACAGAACTAAACCATACAAACTGAAAAGTAAAATGCCTATGGTCAGCTTGCAGAACGACACTGGGAAGAAAAGGAGAAAACTGTGCCTACAGGAACAGAGAACTCTGTTGATGAGCTATAGCTGAGACTGTCTCTCCACCCCCTCTTTTTTGTCATCAACACATTGCCTGAACTGCCTCAGTCTTTCCTTTCCTGGGAAAGGTTTTTATCACCAAGTTGTGAAGAATGATGCAGGTAAGGACCATGAAGTTCACCTTCAACAGACATGACAATGGCCGACTAAGCCTCTTTAGCAAGCAGACATGCACTCATAGTTACTTTCTCTTTCCTTTTCAGCCTCTTTGTGCCTCTCTGGCGGGACTTACAAAAACTACAGTCTTCCAGTTTGGAATGACCTTGTCTGTCATAGGATCAGCCTAACCAATTTCTACCACTTTTGATGAAAGACCTCAGAAGGATAACACCTAGTCACAGAACCACCACCTTCTGGCTCCTAGTATGGTATCTTCTTTAGGCTGTAACCTCCTGACACACAACATTTTGATGGGCTGCAATAGATCTAATCCTAGAGAGAGCGTATTTGAACTGGTATGTATGGTTTGGGTCTGCATTTTTAACTGCATATAGACCTTTTGCTGTTGAATAGTGGCAGAACAGTCAACCTGAGAATATTTTAGCTGTGAATGAGGTAGAGTAGCAAGTGTGTTCTGACCTACCTTCTTTTACCATTTTAGAAAAAAAGATTTAATAATGACACCCACTTTTTTCTCATCTTTTGTACCTTAAAAAAAAAAGAGATGGCATTCTTCTTGTCCCCCTCAATCTCTGTCTGAGTAAGGAGCAGGGTAAAGAGAAAGGCAAGCAGTAAACTGCTCAGTTGCAGACTTAGTTCTGGATTGGAACAAGTTGGATTCTCCAAACACATAACAGAAATAGGTTCTTGGCTGTATTCAATCAGCCAGTGAGAAATCCAACATATCCTGGGGGCAAGCCACATATCACATCTGGCTAAAATTCAGAAACTGGCAGAGTTTCACTGCTTTGGGAAATTTAAAGTGAATGTGAAGTTCAACTTCATCCACAATTTTAGTTACTGCTTGGGAAATGGAAAGAGTACAGATGTCTAGCATTTACAGTCCTGTACCAAAACCTGAAAATCAAGAAGAAAAGCGCTGCTAGTTTTCACTGAGTATTTGGTTTCATTACAGTCTATTTCTGGATCCCTTCATTTTTCTCCTAAAAGTAGTGATTATAAGGAGTAAGTAGTTTATATAATGTTAAATAGTGTATACTCATACATCAGATCGATCACATTAGTGTTTAAAAACACACGTGACATTGTGAGATTGACAATTTAAATATCTCAAAAAAAAAAAGTGTATTTACACTGAGGTTTTGTTTATTTTTTTTTAAATTAAACATCTATGAAGACAATAATCTATACATGAAGTAATAAAAACCCCTCAAGTAACAAAATTGCTTTATCAACGACATGGGATAGCTTGCTTTGAATAGCAGTTTTTACGATATAAAGCTGTTGTTCTTATTGAAAATATTGTAATCCTATAGACATCAAACTGCTGTTGATTGGAAAAGCTGCCTGTTAAACTTAGCCAAAAATTACACACCAGTAGGCATTGCCTCTCTTTCACCGCCTACCTAACTGAATGAGCTAGACTCATAAATTAACTATAGCTTTCTGAACATCTCTCCTCTCTCACTCTTCGACTAGTTGTTTTGTACTTCTTGGTTTTTATCTTTCTTTCCTAATCTCAGATTACCCACTATGGGTTTTTCTGTACTCCATGGCTGAAAGTCTATTTTCTATTTCTCCATAGCTGAAACTCTTACTTGGACTTTCATCGGGTTTTGTCATAATTAGCACAACTCCCTTTGAGTTTTCTCTACTCCATATGACTTTGTGAGATTTTTTGACTATATAATCTTTTTTAATTGCTTATCATGCTCATAGTCACTTTTTGTGCTGTGGAGGAGATACACTGCAGCTTTTTGAGCTCTTCTTGGAAACGTTTTTCTTAACTAGCCATTTGTCTCCATGTCAGCCATGTAAATGGAAAACCGAAGCACAGATTGATGACCTAACTCTGGGTATGGTTTTCTACTAAGACTGTTAAGGAGGTCGTAGTGAGGTGGCTGTTAGTCTTTTCTCCCAAGTAACAAGTGATAGAACAAGAGGAAATGACTGCAAGTTGTGTCGAGGAGGTTTGGATTGGACATTAGGAAAAATTTTTTCACTGAAAGCATTGTGAAGCATTGGAACAAGCTGCCCAGGCAAATGGTTGAGTCACCATCACTGGAGGTATTTAAAAGACATGTAGACATAGTGCTCAGTGACATGGTTTAGTGGCAGACTGGGCAGTCTTCAATTTATGGTTGGACTTGATGATCTTAAAGGTCTTTTCCAACCTAAACAATTCTATGATTCTACCAATGTTGCAATGAAATGAGGAGCAAAATTGTTAAAGTAGGGAAAACAGGAATCCATAAAGCGTCAGTTTTGGGTGGTTTTTTAAGAATAAGTCCGTGGTACCACACCTTGTGAAAACTACTTATTTTCCATGTCAGTTACTTTCTTATTATTTGTTCAGATTATCAACTCCTATCATTAGCCATCAGTGTGATCCCCCTAATTGCAATGGTATTCTTAATATCTTAGATTGGTTTCAATACTGGAAAAAGTACCAATGCCTTTGTAAGCTGTACGATTATTTATATACATACATCCACAAATTCAATTTCATTCAGACATGAGACATTAAATAGAATTCCTGTAGAGCACTGACTGAGTTTCCCCTTTGCATGTTTTGGTGTTGGTATCATGGTTCTATAGGTGATTCTCTGCCAACTGACTTAATGTATTTAACAGAAGACCTTGCCTTCAGAATGATGTTTTGTTGATGATTTCAGTTCAGTAGTTTGTCCATAAACATATTATGACCGCCACAGCTCTAGCAAAAAATGAATGTTGGTCATAATATGCATATGTGGTTAATCCGCTGCTTTCAAACAACCATGGTATTTTTCTCTCATATAGTTTTAAGCTTCCTTTCTTTATTTAAAGTACAGCTATATCTCTTAAGCATGAGCTGTGTTTGGTAATAGGATAATGTTGAGTTTCAGTTTTATCCAGTATTTCAGTATAATGGGCTACAACAAAAATCGTATTTTCAAAAATATTTTGTAAGACAGTACATGAGATGAGACAGTCTTGATAGTGAATGAAACAGGCTTCTTGTTTGTGAAAAATGAATGTGCATCATCTAATCTTCACACCCTGAGAGCAGCACAACTCCTAGGGAGCAGATACCTTTGTCCGTGATCACTGACTAAGACTGAGAGGTGTGTGTGATTCAGTGTTCAGCCTTTATTCTTCTGCATACCCTCTTAGAGGCTGTGCAGTTTTGTTTTCTCTGGGGTGGTCTTTTGGAGATTAGACAGAAACCATTAATCTCAGCAAGGTTTATTGAATCAGACAGTATTCAAGTGAAAACAAGTAGCTTGCTCTACAATATGTAACCTATGCACAGAAAATTTGGTGAGGTTCTTCACATCTCAACTGGCAGCAATTTCTGTGGACCAGAGACGACTACCGGAGTCCTACGTATATGACCTTTGGTAGGAACTGGTATCAGCAGATTCCTTTGATCAGACTAGCATCCCTTCTCTGCACCAATGAGCCCTCTGATGATACAATTCGTAAACAAGTTAGGGTGAAGTTTCAATAGCATTTTGGAAGATTTTTGATTGATTTTGATTTAATAGGAAAGCTATATGAATTCTGACCCTAATTTTCGCTGGAAGTTTCCACCAGCTATATTTTCTCAGGCCATTTACAAGGGCCTCAGTGTTCCTCAGTGCTAAAGGCGACAGTTTTATGACTGTTACGAGAATTATAGTCTTATTATTGTTTCTTTCTGTAGCAAATAGCTTATGCTGTGATCTCCTTCAGCAGCAGCAGCAGAGACTTTCTTTTAAACTTTCTTCTTATTTTGTCACTCTGCTGTGAAACAGAAATGATTGCACTGAATAGCCGCAGAAGTTGCCACAGCGAAGGCAAATATGTGAAGCATATCTTTAAACACACAAGAAACGTGCCTGCGCACCTAAGTATTCGCTTGTGATAACAGACCAAAACATGAGTTTGAATCTGTATCTGATTAAATTTTAGAACTTGAACCATGTATAATTAACGGCATGTGGTACTTCATCCTATGTGTTTAAAGGCAGTTTCTCAAAGAAAGATGATACCTGTATTTCTAAGGTTTTTTTTACTTCCTGCCTTTTATGAAGGATGCCAGTCCAAAATGGCAATTTAGAGTAAACTTGAAAGGTAAAAAGTGTATTTAGTATGGGAATTTCTAAAATGCAAATGAGATTGTTCTTAAAATAGGAATCTGGCAGCAAACACAGTTTCACTATATAAAATAAGTGTAGCACAGCTTATAAATATTTTAGTCACTAAAAAGCATTCCTTAAATATGCCTAGAATTAGTACTGAATTTTCTCTTTAACAAAGATGTATTCCAATGTGTTCACTTTTACAATACATCTTATGAAATCTATATAAATGAACAGAGATGATCAAATGTGTATTCCATTAAAAAAAAAAAACCATATGGCTATGCATTGACTATGTTACAAAATGAGGAACTGAAGGGAGGGAGCCTATATTACCCTTAATGTGTATGTGCAACTTTCATTAAAATTAATGGTAAGCATACCCTAAGAACAGATAGAATCTCATTTTTAAGACTGCATCCTGGTTTTGTACTAAGAGATGGATCGTTAACCATGAACCAGCAGTGTGCCCTTGTGGCTGAGAAGGCCAGTGGTATCCTGGGGTGCATTAAGAGGAATGTGGCCAGCAGGTCTAGGAAGGTTCTTCTCCCCCTCTACTCTGCCCTGGTGAGGCCACATCTGGAGTGCTGTGTCCAGTTCTGGGCTCTCCTGTTAAAGAGAGACAGGGAACTACTGGAGAGAGTCTAGCAGAGGGCTACAAAGATGATGAGGGGACTGGAGCATCTCTTTTATGAGGAAGGGCTGAGGGAAAGGCTAAAGAGACTGGAGAAGAGAAGACTGAGAGGGGATCTTATTGATGCTCATAAACATCTAAGGGGTGGGTGTCAGGAGGATGGGGCCAGACTCTTTTCAGTGGTGCCCAGTGGCAGGACAAGGGGCATTGGGAACAAACTGGAATACAAGAAGTTCCATCTGAACTTGAGTAAAAACTTCTTTATATGGAGGGTGGCAGAGCATTGGAACAGGCTGCCCAGAGATGCTGTGGAGTCTTCTCTGGAGGTGTTAAAATCCCACCTGGATGTGATCCTTTGTAACCTGCTCTAGGTGAACTTGCTCTAGCAGGGAGGTTGGACTAGATGATCCCCAGAGGTCCATTCCAACCACTGCCATTCTGTGATTCTGTGATTTAAAGAGTAACACGTAATGCCTCCGTACCTTATTACCCCTCAGAATCTGTTAGGAAATTCTGTAGAATTTAGAATTTAGCTCAGCTCTAAGAATGTAAAATTCAAGGTAACTGCATTCTTAGCTGCTTAATTTGTTTCCATTTGTCAGACCCTGGATACAGCATGCTTTGTTTCAACTGACAGGCTACGAGCAGTGAACCACTTGTGTAATTTGTTAAATCAAGGGTTTTATAATACTTTATATGCTTTATAATACTTTTTGCTTTATTATACTGCTGAAATCTTCCTTAGTTGTTGAGTACAATGTCAAGTTCCATCACCATGTTGTCTCTATAAACCAAGGCACTGTAAGGCATCCACATTTAACATACTACATATGTTAAAATATATACTTATTTAACTATATCCAGAGGTTCTGCCTCAGTGAGACCCCTAGGAAAAGGGGCCCTGATGCCTGTCTTGTCCTGGAAATCTTTGTACAGCAGAACAGACAGGTTGTGATGGAAACTAGTTAGAAGTTACATCTAAAAACGTGATGTTCATATTTTGTTCATCAGTGATATTACTAACAAACTCATGTCACAATGCATACCATGCGATGGATTGCAGTATTCCTGGTACAGCATAGCCTTTGATGACAGAAGACTCTAAGATAAGGAAGTAAACTCCCCCACAGTGCGCACATCTTTTCATTGGCATGCAGTGGAAAAAAGGGCAGATAAGATGCAGTCATGAGAGAGCTGATTAAGAAAAGAAAAATATGTCCTTTCTTCATTTTTAATGCACGAACTATACTCTGTTTCTTCTATGCTTCTATGAGCCCTTATTCTGTAAACACACTTGTAAAAACTTTTCTCCTTCTCCAGCAAGCAGGATTATTCACCTGATATTGTATCGTTTGTGAGCTGAATCTATTTCAATGGTATGGATGTGCAATGTGTGAGATAGTCTTTTCTAAGTATTTGCAACCTGAATCTGCGTGTCATTGAATCCTAGCTGTTGGAGAGGGGAATACTTTATGACTAATGCCTTCCCTAGAGTTCTATTATACATGTTTTCATCAATACAACCAATCTGCCATGGAAAGAAGACCCCACAAAGAAGCAAACCAAACCCTAGCGAAGAACCTTATTATGTCATGCAGGCAAATGAGAAAGAAAAGAAAATAAAAACATAACTTTTAACCAGGAAGGATCTGTTAGAGGGAGGAACAAACTTAACAATTGCATGTGGCAAAGGCAACCATAGTTGTGATTTCACACTCTAACTTACTTTTTAAATCTCTTTTTTCAGAGCCAGTGTTTCTGTTGGTACATTTTCAACTATCAAATGTTTGTGCAGTTAATGTAATTTAATTAATCATTTAATATGTCAGAGAAAACATTTGAAAATGGAACACCAGAAAATTTCGAAATATTCCGTCCCCTCTGTGTCAATAAGCATGGAGTGCTACAAGTGTATCACCTTTCCTGGTTGGGGTGGGAAAGGAGGGAAATGGAAATGCTTACAGTATTCTGCAGAAATAGGAGTATTTATAAAGAGGGACATTTTATGATGAATTAACACAAGATCAAAGAAGAAGTATACTTTTAAACTACTCTGAAATCAGAAGTGTTTTTTCCACTCATCTGCTTTCTTATTATACCAACTGATCTGGAAATACTTAATGTTTTATTACAGCATGGTTTGAGGGAGAAAACTTTCTCTTTCGTCATTTAGCTAATTCAAACGCATCCCTTAGAGGTCCGATTCTTCTTCCAATAAAATCAATAATAAAACCTCTTTATTATTCTGGGCTTTGAAACATACCTAAAGTACGTAACTGGGTCCTGTAGATTCTTGTATAGCTGATTAACATCTTTCAAACTTGGCCACTGACTTTGGACAGATTTTTACTTACATATCTTGACAACTATCAACATAGAGATAATTTTCTACATAAAATTATGGGGAAATATTAGTACATACTTCAAACAGAGCGCCGTTACCTGTTCTGGGTAGAAATTGGCACAGCCTAAAGGACTGCTGCTTTAGATAATTATGATGTTAAAAACAACAGAAAGTGAGCTTTATTACATCTGGATAAACATGTTCCAAGATGAAATCACAAGCTAAGGACCCAGTCTTCCTTCACAAGCCTCCACAAATCTTCTGCAAAAGCAGAATGTGTGTGGAGAATATTGACATGCAGGCTAAATTGTCCGTTGAAATCAGCAGACTCCTGTCAATAGATGGTTAATGATACCACCAGATGATCTGTGCCATTAAATCAAAACCACAAACCAATTATAAAAACAAATCAAACAAAAAAATACTCAAAGAGACCAATCTGAGCTACCTCTTCAATTCTTTAACCACTATCACTGTGATTTGTTTCCCTAGCCTTTAATCAGAACTTCTTTTGTTGCAACTTGTGTCTGTCTCCTACTGTCCTTTGCAATTCCAAGAAGAGTCTGGTCTTCTCTACAACCTCCCATTAGGCAACTGAAGGCAGTAGTAAGATTCTCCCTCCAATCTCTTTTCTCAAGACTGAGCAAACACAGGTCTCTCAGCTTTTCCCCAAATGGCACCTTATAGCTGTAACAGTTTAACCTAGTTTACCTTTTTCTAGAATATTTAAAATGTCAATGTACATCAGGGGCTCTGGTAAAATACTAGTTCATATGATGTTTACTGGTCACCAGACTGAGTATATTCCTGATCCTAAAGTCCAGGATCAGGAACACATTTAACCAGTGCTGTGGAACATACTTTTTAAGTTGTGGAACATAGGAGTCCAACTACATGCCTTCCTCTTTCGATCTCATATTTAATAGTTTGGATTGAATACCACGATGATCTAAATGGAAAATACAGTAGCTTCAATTGCAGTACAGCTGCGTTCTTTGTTGAGTTGGTTGAATACCAGTCAAGCTGTGAACTTTGGAGACTGAAATTCCATATCCTTCTTTAATCATGCTGCATTCTTTGTTGATGAAGCAATAGAATTTAACTGGAGAGAATATTTGCTGATTTGCAAAAGACTGTGGTTTTGTTGCCAAATATTTTAGAAAACAAACTAGTAAGATAAAAATGTTTGCAACCTATGACATAGTGAGCATATCAACAGACAGCAAGTATCTAATAAAGAGGTTTATTCTGCTTCTAGAGAAAACCAAGAAGTAACTTCTGGAACTCAGAAATTTAACTGAATCTATAACAGTCTACATGAAGATCACAAAATAGCCCAGAACTGTAACTGTATCTTTGCTCATTATTTCAATTGTCATAAGCCAATATTAATTGTGGCGATATATCTAAGATTCAAGAAAATAGAACAAAAGAAACAAAAACTCACAACTTCTCTTTTTATGTGCAATACTAACTTTAAATAAATTAATCTAAGAATATTGAAATTGCTAAGTTTTATTATCAAGGCAGCATTAGAGCGAGTAAACCTAGGAAATACACAATATTAATGATTTAAATGTCTGCATAAAAGTGGTGCAAATAACGTATGAGGAAGCCAATAACTAAATCTATATCGAGACAGAAATTTTTTCAAATTAGCAGATAATATGTAGCATATGTAATATTCAGGTTAAGCAAGTATTGAATGAGCATTAAAATACTTTTCAAAAAAGTGTTGCCAAACTAGAAAGTTTCTTTGGCTGAATATGGACAATGCCTCTCTCAAAAAAAAAAAAAAAAAAAAAAAAAGGCAACCAAAGTGGTGATCTCACGCAGTCACATAAGTCTTTAGAGGAGTTGTAAAGCCAGCCACATAAAATGTATAAAATGCATACAAATCTTACTGACCTCTCATAAGAGTATTCCTACCAAATCACTGAGATAAGTTGACATGGTCCGTATGGGCCTGAACTGAAGTTCAATTCTTCCTTGTGTCACTGTTTTGCTGGGTCACTACAGCAAGTCACTTCTCTTCTTGCTCCAGCTTTTCCTCATCTGTAACATTAAAAAAGAAAGAGAAAGATACTGTATTTTGTGGAGTGGGCTCTGAGCTCTGTGGGTGAAAAACGCTATCCAAGAGCGGAGTTTAGGATTCATTTAGTGGTATGTGCAAACACACCGGGTCTGGTGGAGCAGCACCAGGCTGTGCTGATTTTCATGATGATTTAAATAAGATGTATGTGATCTTGGTTTGTGCCTGTCAGCTGCAACGTGTGGAAAGTGTCAGCAGTCCTAGTGAATTCGGTGATCATGGCTGAGCTTTCCTATGCTATTTAATTTACTTTCTGCTTTTCTATCCTTTTCTAATGTTAGACTCAAAAAAGTGACTAGAATGTTGAGACTGAGAGGTAGCAGAGAGACATGTTATAACTTATTCTAAAGGGGCTGAAAAAAGAAAGGCTGTGCTGTGGAATGACTCTGGTGATGAGCAACAAATTATATTTGTAAACATTATGAGCCTATGGAATTATCCTGAAGACTAATAATTTTAAAATGTGACTAACTTGTCACCTGAAACTATTTACTCTCTTAAAATAAAGCAGATCTCCAGACTGCTAGGAGAATGGTAGAAACAGATTATTTTCTTGAAAATAAAGTATTATGCTAGATGATGCAATATGTTCTCCCCAGGTCTATGAGATATATGTACAAGAAACATTTGATTAGCAAAATGATTTCTAATTCTGTATACGGAGATGCACTGTACTTCAACAAAAGTGGGATAGAAGTATTTTTTAAAGCAAATAGGGAAGCAAAAAAACTCAGCACAAAAGTTATTGCACTACCAGATATGCCTGCCAATAGCAGTGTATTATTCTTTCAATAAAAACTGCAATGTAAGCATACTGCTGGCACATAGCACGTTTGAAATAGGCTAAAATGAATGCAACTAATAAAGTATCACAAACTATGTATTGTAAACTTGCACCCTGCAGCAAGAGATAATACAGGGTGACGCACCATCTTTTTAATCCAGGTATTTCTTTGGAATACCTTGTAATTACTAGACCGGACGGGGAGATTGTAGGATTGGCAGGTAGTGTGCATGTCTCTAGTTTTTGTCAGAGTGCTGATATGTGTACGGTCATGCTAATAAGGGTGGTGACAGAAAGAGAAAATCCCCAGCTGCTTCGGGGAATGGAAAAGAGGGCTGGATAGCAATGCTTCTCCCCCACCGCCCTTCTCCACATGATATACACCACATCAAAAGGCAGAAAGAGTTCCTCTGTTCTCTTCCCTCGTGTCAGACAAATGACCATCGAACAGGCACGCAGCTTTACTCTGTAAAACAGGAATGGGGTCTTCATAGCGTCATCGATGTTCTTTAAAAATTTTTGGTATATCGATCAGAAATCCTCAGTGTTGGACCTGTGAAACTTATTTTCCCTGTAACAGCTGTGGGTTTGGTATGTATCTTGCTATCTTCTTATAAGCTAATGCTTGCGAACATTCGCAGGGGACTTACTCAGCAAGAGATAAATCCTGTCAAGCATCACGAAACCGATCTGAAAGTGCTCATTAGTAGACATGTAATACTTGGTTTGACGTTTGTTTGCAGTGCATCCAGACGTTCTGGAACGGACACTCAGGCTTCTTGGCATGAAGCCAGATATGCAGTCCAGGGGGTAAACGTATTTCTCCCAAGGGCCTGGATTTAGATATATCGGGGCTTGATAAATTTGCACTTGACCTTTTTATGGACACAATCTTCCAGTGCAAATACAAACGTTGTTTTGTTCATTTGTCTACAGAGAGGTACATGTACAAACAGTGCAATTTTGCATTTCCTTCATATGATAGGGGCACTGTAGCTGGAAGAAGCAGGGAAATCACTCTGCAAAGAAACAGAGATCAAAGATCCATAGCTGGAGAGAAAAATCTGGATACCTTCCTCACCCACCCACCAACAAAAAAAATATCCCCAAACAAACAAAAAAACCTCATCAAACTACAATAAGATTCCAGGTTAAAAGCTTTAAAGCTGTTCAAACATTTCCAAGTTTGGTCTGAGATTGATTTAACAGGGCTGTTTTCCATCCTACAATGGGTTTATATAGATTCAGATGATCTGAAGTTAAAACAAGATTTGGGTTCAGACTCCCTCTTCAGCCTGGGTTCAGATTTCACAGGCAAAATTCAAATTGCCCTGCCTGTGGACTAACAGATGGAGTTCATCTACTACCGTAGGCAACCACTTCCAAAACACACATACAAGCCAGCATCCATGCCCGTTTTTGTACGAAACTACTGCACACAGCAGCAGAGGGGAAGTTTTACCTTCAGAAACTAGCAGAAGTATTCATGAAACTAAAAGGATTTCTATCAACAGGCAGAAATAAATCTTAATATTACTTCATTAAAAGAAAGCCATATCTGCTTTCATTTACATAAATGTTTATGACACTCAGTCTAAAGTGATTTTGAAGGTATTCCAAAAAGACAAAATAGTTACCTGCTGTAAAATATAGAAGCATATTTTATTTAAAAAGAATTGGAACCAAGCTGGTATGCAGAATAAGAAACGGAATACATGATCTATGTGTTTGATCTGCAGTATTGCTTACCTTATACTTCCATGCATTGTAAGGAAAAAAAAAAAAAACAAACAACCCACAAACATTTTAACTCATTGAATAAGGAGGATCTGGAAAAAAAAAAAAAAAAAGTTGGTTTTTCTTTGATGGACAAAAACACAAGGTACCATTTTATATTTCTTAACATCTTGGTACCAAATTAATGGACATTTTAAGAGATTAATTGTGGTTTGTACTTTCATTCTTATGATATAATGTAAGGCAAAGAATGGTACATAACAGGTACTGTGTAATAACAGAAAAAACTCCAAATTTCTCTGAGTGGGTATTTGTAAAAGAAACTGATTGCAGAGATGACACAGATGCCCTTAATGTTCAAGCCATGTGGAAACAGAGGAGTATCTCTTCCAAACCCTTGCTACTAGCAGTGTTCCTGCTTCCTCCAACTTCACAGACCCACAGTTACAATCCCCAGTTTTCGGGGAGGGTGGAGCAGGTTTCTTTCTGAAACCATACGCTTTGGGGTTGTATACAAAGGTGTACTGAGGCTTGGAGTATTAACTATGTATTGTTTTCAGGTCTAATTAATAGCTTATCTGTATCTTATTGACTTATGATTACTATCTTATCTTGCTATTCTTTCTTCAGAAAATACCAATAACGTGCAAAATAAGAAAAAAAACCACGAAAAGAAGAAACATACAGTTAAAAGCACTACAGTAGATTAAAAAATCAAGCCAGGAACTGCTGAATTGGTGGTTGCCTATGTAGTCTTAAATCTCTCCCATGTGTCTGTCCTGTGTACTGAATGAGGCGGGGGTCCTGTGGGAAAAACAAGATGAGAGTATGTAATTAAAGACTCTATCATAATGCGTATGCATATAACACTACATTGCACACACAATGTGTGGTTCATTTTCTTTCTCATCCTGTCCCTGCAGAGAAGATGAGAGGGAAAATGAACTACACATGACAGATGTTAGTAACATCAGTTAATGTGTTTTTGGAAGGCAGTCAGATACTGAAGTTGTTTAAAGGAGAGAAAAGAATAGAATAGAATAGAATAGAATAGAATAGAATAGAATAGAATAGAATAGAATAGAATAGAATAGAATAGAATAGAATAGAATAGAATAGGAATGGAATGGAATGGAATGGAATGGAATGGAATGGAATGGAATGGAATGGAATGGAATGGAATGGGCGAGGGGAGGGGAGGGCAGGGCAGGGCAGGGCAGGGCAGGGCAGGGCAGGGTGGGGAAGGGGGAGGCAGGGGAGGAATCAGGTCAACTGACCAAAATTGATTTCAAACATTTTTAAACAAGTGTTCTAAAATAAAACCAAGAGCAACAGCTTTCTGATAACAAGGAGGTGATAGATGGTGTTGGTTTAGTAGTGCTAAAGAAAAACTGTAACACCTACAAGAAGTGAATTCGTATGGATAGTACAATTCTAATAATTTGTAACAGTAACTTGCAATACTCCTTTCTTGCACTCTATTACTTCTACTGTGAGTTATGGCAGCAGTGGAATAGTTTCTTCATGATCCTTAGGTGGAAGCTCTAGCATTAAATACTGTGCCTCTCCAGGTGGTGTACACATTCCTTATGCTTTCATGAAGGCTGGATTAAACTGGTCTCTCATGCAAAAATGTGTACTCAAATGACTAACCATTTCCTTCAGTTTTCTTCTTGAAGTCTAATATTCATAAATGTGCTCATCCTTAGTCTTGGAATAGAAAGTTGATACACCTAGAGATCAATTTTTAAAAAATAATATATTTTGCTTGCAGTTTACTTTTAGTTTATTTTTTAATTGTACTGAGAATGTCTAAAAAAATTTGAAAGTGCATCTAGATAAAAATTTGATGAATACATTTTAAATATAGAATCATAGAAGCGTTTATCTTGGAAAAGACCTTTAATATTATCAAGTCTAACCATAAAGCTAACACTGCCAAGTCCACCACTAAACCATGTCCTGAGCACCACATTTACACGTCTTTTAGATACCTCCAGGGATGGTGACTCCACCACAGCCTGTTCCAATGCTTTACAACCCCTTCAATGAAGACATTTTTCCTAATATCCAGTCTAAACCTCCTCTGGCACAACCTCGGTCCATTTCATCTTGTCCTATCACTTGTTACTTGGGAGAAGAGACCAACCCCCACCTCGCTACATCCCCCTTTCAGGTAGCTGTAGAGAGTGATAAGGTTACCCCGAGCCTCCTTTTCTCCAGACTAAACAACCCCAGTTCCCTCAGCCGCTCCTCATAAGACTTGTTATCCAGACCCTTTACCAGCTCCATTGCCCTTCTTTGGTGTCCTGGTTTGAGCTAGAACAGAGCTAATTCTGTTCAGTGATTTTACTTTTCAGCTCAGTCTCTTCTAATTGACCGCACGGTCTGAAGTTAACGGCATAATTTTGCAGTGTCTGCCTCTAGCAGTGATAATGCTTGATGTTTATAGTTACTATTAGGGATAGGAGAGACAGGTGAGGTGACCCTAAACTGACCAACAAGGTATTCCATTCCATATATCATATTCGATGTAAAGCTGAGGCTCAGGAGAATAAAAGTCTCTTCTTCAATAGATGGCATCCAAGGACGACTTTGTCCATTCTCCTTTGATCCCAATCCATGCATTCTTGGATCCAGTTCTGGGGTGGGGAGGGAGGGAAGGTTGGGTTCGATATTGGTTTTATGTATATTTGTATAGATTTCATTTTATTGTTATTATTTTCATTACGGCTATTTAGTTTTCTTTTCCAATCCACAGGTCTCTCTTCCTTATACCCTTTCTCTTATCCTTTGGGAAGGGAGAGGTGTTAATAGAGAGCAGCTGTAATTTGTCTAGTGGCCAGCCCAGTCCTTACTCCTGACATTTGGACAGGCTCCAGGTCCCCAATGTCCTTGGAGTGAGGGGCTCAAAACTGGACACCTTATTCAAGATGTGGCCTCACCACATCTTGAATGTGGTGACTACAGGGGGACAATTACTTCCCTATTTCTGCTGGCCACGCTATTGCTGATACAAGCAAGGTGGGGGAGCTCAGGTGCTGAAAAAAATAATTCAGAGAAACTCATTAGGTTTGATGCATTCATTGTGTGACAGGGCTGAAAATTGTTTCGGCTTGTGAAGTTTGAATGTCATATAGACTTAAAGAATAATTATAGAGCCTAAAGTTGCATTAGATGTTAAAATATTTGATTCCTTTTCACAGTTATAATTCTTCTCTAAATACAGACCTACTTGGCATACTGGTTGTGTATTTTATAGTTTTCAAATGAATTTTAAAAGCTTGCCTTTTCAGAGCAAAGAATCTAACCACCACACCAGGGA
The DNA here is from genome assembly GCA_009769605.1 of Bucorvus abyssinicus. NCBI lineage: Eukaryota > Metazoa > Chordata > Aves > Bucerotiformes > Bucorvidae > Bucorvus > Bucorvus abyssinicus. The sequence continues at coordinate 6,822,385 of CM020042.1, forward strand.
ATCCATGCCTGCCAGCCTCTCCATATGTTCCCTACACTCATAAGCCCTCTTTTAGTAATACTTGCATAACAAATGTAAATACAGTTCTGGACCAAGTTTTCTCTCAGATGAGCACACATCAAAGACTAGTGTCAGTGAAGAGACTTTTCCTTCATCTATTGCTATCCAGCTTTGAACAGTCTTCTATGTCTTCATTTGAATTTTACAGTAATGACTGCATAAGCTTAAAAAGCAGATGCTACCTAAGGGCAAGAATTTGCCCCTACACATCTTGACTATACCTCACTCTCTGAGTGAGTCTTTTAAGACAAGCACTATTTTTTACTTCCTTTTGTCAAGTAATACTTTGATATCAATGAATGTGGTAGAGACTGATGAGTGGATATGTACAGCAAAATATTACTCAGTGTAGTTCAATCATGGCAATATTCACATAGAGGGAATGCAAGTGTCTCAGTTTTACTGGTGATCAGACACTCACATGAGGTTTCCACTGAAATCCACTGCTTATTCATATAAGCAGCACCTCATCAGTGCTACTCAGGTAACCGTGAATTGTTTGAGTAGTAAATTTGCTCGTACAATGGACAGTTAGAAGGTAGCATTTAACATACTCCTGTGTTTTTTTAAATATGTACAAGTGATCCAGGGAATTGCAGAGGAGTAAACCTTGAAACTGTATCTGGTAAAAATGTTGAAATGAAACATCAAAACAGAATAATAAACCACCTGGAAGATTGTCTAATAATAACGGTTACACCAGTATGATTTATGACAATGGAGAATCAATCTGTTCAAGTTCTTTGAATGTACTAATAAAGGAGAGGGAAAGAGAAAATCAGTGGACATAGCATATTTAGTGTTTTAAGAGACATCTGACAAGGTGTGATACTATAAGCTGCTAAAAAAATAGTCAAGGGAAGAACTGCAAATGTTATGTTAAACTGGCTAGGAGACCAGAAAAGAGAGAAGCAATGATGATTTAGTCAAGAAAAAAGGATTTATTTAATATATATATATATTAATGGACAGACAACACAGTGATAGATGAAAATCAGCAGTGATTCCATAAAGAAGAACAGCTAACACAGAAGGGAGACACTTTAAGTGCTCATACCACTCTCATGCTTCTAAATTAATCATATCAGCTCAGGAAATGAACCCCAGCATCACTGAAAACAGCTCAATGAAGACTTTGCTTCAATGTGCATTTGCATTAGAAGAGCAAATGAAGTACTGGGTGTACGAAAGAAGGGGTAAAGAATAATGTGAAACTATGTAATACCTTTATATACATCATGTTTTTTCTCATATCTAAAATATTGTCCACATATAGGCCAAATGATTGGTATGAATTTAGAGAATTTAGAGACAATTTAGACAAGAAATAGAATTTGGAAGTGGCAGAGACTTGTATGAAAAAGAATAGAAAGGTTTTGGCTTTTTTTATTTTTGAAAGAAAAAACCTTTTCTATAGTCAAGTTAATGTATCTTATTAAAGAGCACGGAGGAGACAGATTGAGGGTCTCTTGCATGACGAAGGAAAGCAGCATTCTTCAGAAGTGGGAAGGAGCAATTAAAACATTGTTGCTCCAAAATACCTTTCTCCTTTGACTCATAACTGCACTTCAGAACTCAGAACACTGAGACCAGAAATTTAGCTGCAATTAAAATAAACAACAGGTATAAAAACCTAACAGATTGTTATGAGTTAAAATCTCTTCAGCACTTGATCTCAATTCTAAATGTTAGCAATTGGGATGCAGGAAATTTACCTTCTATCTGATTAATGCAGAGTGTTGTACTTACCAGATGTCATTCAGACTGCTCATGCAGAAAGCTCCAAAGGCTCAGGAGACCAGTGGGCTTGGAACCCAGTGGTGAGTTTCAAAGGGCCATTGATTAGGGGTGGTAGGAATTACCATTTCCTGCAGAAGGTAGGAGATCATAGTGGAAAATGTGGGGGGACATATCTTCAGGAGAAGGTCTGGGCTGCATTGGTTTTCCTGAGAGTCCCACTTTTACCTCAAAGCCACCCTGTTATAGATCTCTGCCACTGCAGGAGAAAAAAAGAAAGAGTTTGTCGTAACATTTAATCTCAAACTGTCTGCATGATAAAGCATTCATAGCAGTATATGAAATCTGAATGTATAGATGTGTATTGTCAAATATTGTCCTCTTTCCACTAGCAGAAGGCCTGTGTCAGTGAAGGTTTTTGACTTCAGAATTGTCCTTTGAAAGCAGGTCAGGGTCACAGGAAGGTATGCAGAGCTGAGGCAATGCCACCAGTTTGGACTGGTTGACCATCAAATGCAACTGGCTGACCGTCAAATGGAACTGGCTGTGGGATGGCACAGCGGTAAGTACCGTATAATTCACATCCCACAACCCACGTGTGGTGGGAGCTGTGCTGCTTGAGTCACAAGAGCAAAGCAAATATCTTGACAGGCTCCACCATTAAAAACCAGTATTGTCCTTTCCCGGGAAGCAGTTAATACCAAAGGACACCTGTGAAAAATACAGGAAAAGCATGGGCTGTGGTCAGTCTTCTAAAGAACCTGGACAGTAGACCAGAAAAAAAAAAGGAAGGTATTCAGACCCTTTCCTCTGACATCTCATGTTGGCCACTCTTAGATCTTGAGATAGAGAAAGCAGAAATATGAAGCAGTCTTCCTATGTAACTCAGTATGGATAAGGGTGATTGTACAAATTCCTACTTTATTTTCTTTGCCCTCAACTAAAACTAAAGGGAGAAAAATATTTTCGTATGACCATATGGAACAACAACTTAAGTTGTTGTCTCAGCAGCAATCTGTAAATGCTATTGATGATAAAGGTTGCAGAGGAGTTACTTGTAAATAACTACTTGTGCACATACAGTATTGTAACTATACTTCTGTTTATAAGCCTGGGTTCTAAATTTGAAATATCAAATGCAGTATTAAAAAAAAAAAAAAAAGTGCCATGACATCAGTATTTTATAATTGTATTATAAACGTCATAAGTCATTACTGAGCATGCTAGTGTACCAGTATTAAGGTCTTGTTACTTGTCTCACAGAGTAAACAAGGGAAAACAATTTATTTGAAGCCAACATGAAGCAAAACAAAGGGTAATGAAGTAGTTTTAAGAAATACAGCATTTATGCCATGAACCCTAAATACTGTGGAATAAGTTGGGGATTTTGTCCCCCGGCATCATTGAAGAGGCATGTGCTTAAACAATTGTCAGAGCTCACTAAGCCTTGTCAGGATGGGTCCTCAGAGGAATTCACTATTTGCAGAAGTCAATCTGCTTTGACTTTATGTTCTTCTAATTTTCTGAGAATCTTTGCAATTACCTAAAAGACTCGGTACTAGATGGAGAAACCCGAAAGTTCTGTTAAGAAGTGCCATCAAGCAACATATCAAGAAGGTAAGTTTGCTAGTATTGTGAACTGGGTGGCACTTCAGGAACTGTAAGCCAGAGCGCTGGAGTGCTTGTTCCTCTGGTGGGGAACGGTCTTTGGTTCCCTGTGTTGGCTGATGTAGGCTGGCTTTTGCCACTGGAGTTTTTTTTAAATAAAATGATTCTATTATCACAGAACTGCCCGTCATATAAATTGAAAAAAATAAAAGGGAAAAAGCTATTTTGTTTGTATATGAGATGTATGAGTGATTTCAATCCACTTACCCATTTCATAGGATATCTGAATGTTTTCCTTGGTTTTTTTCCTTTTATTTTCCCCTTCTGTTTTGAAGAACAGTTTTCCCCTGTAGGCTGGCTGAAGGAAGAAGAGAGGACTCAAGTCGATTGTCATTTTCATTAACGCGGGCTGCAAAGTAGAGGACAGAGCTGGAAGGGAGTATAATAACATATGACAGGCATGTATTGTTAGTAGGAGGCAGTAAGAAGCAGCAGCTAGTAATTCTACTGTTTTACTACAGCCAGATAGTTTAGAAAACGGAGATACTGGAAACATTTATAGAAATTTATTTCAAAGGAATAAAAGTGTGTTATTGTACCACCAACCAATCTTCAATCAAAAAAAAAAAAAAAACCAAACCAAGGAACAAACAAAAAACCTACATAAAAAAAATCTTTGAAATAAAACTGTGTTAAGTGACATATTGTCTTTTGAATCCTGTAAAGCTAAAGTGTTGCTGAAAGTCATGAAGTATTTCTGTTGATGCAATAGAAATCCAGTGGTGTAAAACTGATCTACTAGGAATCACAGCCAGAGTTTGCCTTCCATATTTTGTGATCATTCACTTCCTGAAAGGTGAATGTAGAAATGTCACCAAAATATAGAGAGGCACTTTATTCAGCTAAGAAAAACAAGAGTGTGCACATCAGTTATTCAGTGTTTACAGCTGGATGAAATCATGTAAGTGGTTAGGAAGTTCCCCAGCAACTGGCTGACTTGTGACCACTAAGCTTGACCTTAGCATGAAAAATTTAAAGCAGACAGTATAATTCAGAAGTTTAAGAGCCAAGCAATCTTTTCTGCATGGAGCTGACCAGCCTTACTTGGAGGTCAAATAACTTGCAATTATAAAAAAATTCAGTTTCCTCTTAAAGTTTCACTGATATCTTTAGATGTTAATTCTGGCATGTGATGATATGTTACTTGTTTTTTCCAACATAGTTGCTTCTGCCATAACTGCAGCAAGGTTTCTAATCCATGTATAATCTAGAAGTCTAGCAATATTACTTTTGTCAAATCTGAACAGAATTGCTTGATGGTTTTATCCGCAGAAGCAGATGGTATGTCAGAATGCATTAACGATCAACATCTTTATGAGAAGATTATAGAAATCAATTGTTTCTTATTGAAAAATGTAAACCTTTGCACAAGCAGTTATCCTAATTTGCATTAATGGATTTACTGGCAAAGATCTTTTCCTTCAGAAGTCTTGTGAAATATGTTTAGCATTGAAATATGTTTAGTGTTGAAATATGAAATACGTTTAGTATTTTTTAGTGTTTTTGAAACTAACCAAACTTTCTGCAGATGGTGACCTTAGTAGGACCATAGTAGTTGTGACATGAAAAATACAAACCTATTTTAAAGTACGTATGTTTTTCTTTGTTATCTGAAGAACGATGTCTAAAAGGAGCAGAACTGTCCAAATGTTAGATATGAGGTAAATGGAGGAAGAAGCAAAAAAACCTACCACAGCATCTTTGCACTATTCCAGGTATTCTGTTGCCCTTCAAGGTACCACAGTGAACTGTCCTGAAACATTCTCTTCCCCCTCTTTTTTTTTTTTTAATTTAGTGTTGTTACCACGTATAGTTGCTAAGATAAGGATTACTTTTTAAAAAGTGATCTTTTAATAGTAATTAATATTTAATAAGTAATAAAAATTAAAAAATAGTTTTAGTGAAAAAAAAGATAGATTTTTTTCAAGATCAGCTCACTGAGAAGGAATCTGTACTTACATTTTGGCAATATTGTCTTATTAGACTACAAAACAGGTGCTTTCAAAAGCACGAGTCACAGTTAGGTGCCTAACTCCCTCTATGTCTTAACAAAAATCCCCATAGTCCTTTTCTGAAGCAGCATTTTTTTCCCCTCTCACATGTTCAAAGTCCTATGCCTATTCTTTTTACATCAAGATGAAAAAAACTGCAGGCACAAAGCTTATGCTGTCATGGCCTTTTCCAGCTCTCCTTGATTTAACTAGAAGGGGGATGAGGACCCCTGAGCACACCTAAGGCAGAAATATAAGGACAAATAACCAAGATTTTGTCCCCCAAAATGATCTTTTCTCTTACATTGGCCAATCTTATGGTTACTTCTAGAACTTCAGGTTCTGGAGTTCAAGTTCTAAGACTGACCAGCAGTATAACTTACAAAAAATTAACTGTATTTCAGTAAAAAGTCAAATGGTTTCATTTGATGTTTGAATTAATCCCTTCTCAGGTATGTAAATTTTATAGCTTACAATTCTACTTCAAAGGATTGTGCCTTGCTTTGACTGACATTTGTCATGTAGATACAGTAGAGAAAGATTATTTATCTCGACAGCAGGCTGATGACAAAACATCTATACTATGATTAAGCTCATTTCTGGATTAGAAGGATCACACTAGCACTTTCTTCAGCTGGTGTCACTGTGACAGTTGCAGTTATCATAGTCTGCATTTCACTGGTTTGCATTTTTTTTACAAAGAATGCCTGAAGATTTCTGATTTATAGCACACCCGTCAGGTCTACATAAAACCGAAGAACAACGGCAGCATGACCTGCAGGATTTTTTTTATTCGAATATCCTGCCATTGATATTTATTTGATTTAGGGGGAAATTTCATGTTGATCACGGTCTTGAAATTGATGTCGTGTTTATAGGGGCAGAGCTATGTTTGTCCTTTTATTTCCTAATTCCACAAACTTTGAACATCTAAGCCTTGACTTTTTTTTAGAAATCAAGCTTTACTTTTTTGGAGTTTTCAGTGCGTGTGTTTCGGCACGTGAAGGAGATTTCTTGAGGAAAAAAAAGAAACGGCATTTTGAGTTGGTTAGATAGCTAAACAGGGCTGCAAAAGTTTTTAGAAAGGTGTATTTTAAAATTAAAAAGCTTAAGGAAAATGGAATTTAAAGAGTTGCGTTGTACGCTGAGGAAGAGAAAGCTAGAATTAAGGCGTTGTGCACGATCTCTGAGCTTAAAGTCAAAGAGGAATTATTAGGATAATTGAACAGGACCATTGCCCAACAGGAATTCCTAACCTTGTTAGTGTTTTATAGACCTTACTAAGCTGATCATATACCAGTACAGATTGAACTGAAGTGTCGTTCAGAGCTGGTGCAAGTGGTCAGGTAGAATTCCAGAGGAATGGCATATAGGAAGCAGCGTGTCAGTTTAGCAGCCTGGATCTGACTCGTAAGACTCGGCTATATTCCTTCCTGGAGACAGTTTGTAAAGGAACACCGAAGCGCTCAGTGATGCTGTTGCTGTTGTGCCTGCTGATGCTCAGGCAAGCCTCGCTGACAGCTGAGTTAGGCACTGTGTGGTCTTTGCAGCAAACAGTTCCAACAAGCAACGGTTTGTGAACCCAGAAGAGCTGGATCAGGAAGACAGGGTGGTTCTATTCCTGTACCCCTGTTGCCATTAGCATCTTTTCCTCCTCTTGTGATGTTCATGGACAGGGATATTATACCATCCACTTTTTTTTTTTTTTTTAACTTGTTCTGTAGTAACACCAATTTTGTGCATTCTAATGTGAGGTACCTGAGGTAGTGATTTGTTTAATCAGGGAGAAGTGTGCCCCATGCTTTGTTAAACAATTGCTCTTACCGCCCCCCAAAATTCAATAAATTCATGCAAAACTGCAGAACAGTTTATACATGCAAAGACTGTTGCCTTTAATTCATGTACTAGGAGAAATTTTATGCATTTCACCCAGACAATAAATACCACAGTAGCTTATTTTTCCAGGGGTTGATGCCTTATACACCACCTGTGTGGCCCAGAAAGGAAAAGGAAAAGGAGAAGAAACTCCACACTGCCACTGTTTCCATACTGCCCTGATGAAAAATGGCTTTGAGTGAAATAAGGTTTTTAAAGGCCTCTGATGTGACTTAAAATGGAAGGTATTCAGCTGTAAAATATGAATAGTGAACAATCCAACAAGCAATGCCTCAGAGCATCAGAGCCCTCACAAATCACTATTTCAAAACTATGTTGAAGCATCCATTTAGCAATCAGAGGTATGTTCAACAGCTCTTCTTAAGTAACCACAGCAAATAGAAGTTATTTAACTTTGTAACTACAATACGGCAAATAAATAACACATCTTTGCTTTCCTATGTTGCAACAGGTTCAAAATTTCAGCTTCAGTCAATACATAGACTCATCATAGTGTACAGATTATTATACTACTGACAGGTGCTGTTAAATATGAAATACTTTTAATGCACTTATTAAGTACTACATAAAGAATCCTGTAAAGGAGAATCAAAGTGAATCCATATGGTATTGTTTCTTTTATATATATAGTTTATATAAATAGTTATATATGTATACTCATGAATACAGTTTTTCAAAATGCCTCATTGTTCCAATAAATATGCAGAGATAGACTGAACACTGGTCGTTTGTAGTTGCAATTAGAAAAAAGTGGAATTATTTACTTTAATAACATAGGGCAGACTGGAATGCTGAAAACAATGGCTAGATTAATTTGGACTATTTACGTACTTCAAACAATCGTCAAACATGATTTGCTAACTGCTGTTGTTGCTTTAAAGAGCAAGACGTCTGGATTAAAAACCTGGGTTTCATTCCGTGTGACTCTACCCATGTAAGAAGCAGCTATAAAAGTGTTTCAGTGAGTAGAAAACTTTGATTTGGTAGTATATTACACTTGCACAGGTGTCAGTGAGTACAAAAGATGCAAGCAATGGAGAGCCAGCCCCAGATACTATATATCAAAAAAAATTATCCAATATATCCATCTCCATCACTCTTCAGTCTTCTCTTTTTCTCAGTGGCTCACCAGACAGTAATGTCCTCAGATCAAATATTCTCTATAAATTGGGAGAATATTTAGCTGATTTATGGGGCTTTTAGCTATTACACACTTACCTACTCAATAAAAGTACTTACATCATATGACACAGAAGCTACCTCCACAATCCAAGAATCACTCTTAAAGTGACACATACATCAAATTGTAATGTGATTTCCTGTACCTAATGTATCACTTAAGGGCATACAACAGGCATTCCATTGTATATATTTTTTATTTCTTCATTAATTGTTCTTTATTTTCTCAGACAGCACTTTTTTGCTCTTGTGGCTTTCTCTTACACATAAATACATTCTTTAGCATTAAAAAAATAGAGAGCTAGAAGGTGGAAAGGAAGATAGAGATGGTTGTGGGAGTGAGAGGAACACAGAGACAGTAATTTTCTTAACACTGTTTTTTGTTTTCAGGCTTAGAATTAAGTATCAGTAGATGCTTACGTCTAATAAGAAAAAGTGGAGAATTTGAAATGGATTTTGATGAAAATATGTGTTTTGCTTGCAAAATAGACTGACAGGTTTATACCTGAGATTAACTAAGCATCAGAATACAACCAGGTATATTTAATTTATAATAACAATGTTATTTCTGGACAACCTGGTCTATTAAGAGCACATTTCATTGCATTAGAGAAAGATGTACTAGTTAAGCTGTTATTTGAGAATCCAAGTACCATTATAAGCTTCTGGAATAAAGAGAAAATGGAGGGAAAGAAATTCACAAAGTGGGAGGTAGATAAGACTGTTTTTATTTTGCATGGAAACTTAGATTGGAGCCTGAGATGTCAAGTCCCAACCAACTTTTAAAATAATTATTGGGAATCTAAATAGAGATTTTGATGATCCAGAAACCAAATCATCATTTTGATGCTCTATTTTGATGATTCCTCAAAACCCGTATTCTAGTCTGTAGGCAGCATTCCAGAAGATGTACTTCCTACCTCAAGTCCACTAGTAACAGGACTATTTGAATGAGCTATCATTCAATAGATAGAGCTTACCTATTTCAAATATCTTCTGTCATCAAGTCTTTTTTCCTTTACAACCACAGGACTTCCTTGTCCAGGATCTCTCAGCCTCCCTAATGCTCAGCTTACATATCACAAGGTCACAAACAGTTTCTCAAGCAGCAAAAATTATACTCATTGCAGACTTTTACATGATTTATATTGCCTGACAGCTGAAAACTGGAATATCTGTACGGAAACAATGAAACCCAACATCTAACTGTTGTCGGTAAAATAGAAGGAGCATACTGTACTACAAATAACCCTCAAACTCCCACACTCCCATAGTTTCTCTAAAGTTTCCCAGCTGCTCATCTCTTTCCTGTTGGTTGCCTGCTCGCTCACACCTGAAACCAGCAGTCTGCCAGCCAGCAGCAGCAGCAATAGGTGAGGCAAACCCATAGCGGCTTTGCAGGGCCAAGTATCAATAAACTATTGTAATACCACAAATATTGGCAATAGATGAATGCTAGAGAATTTATGCTACCACCTTTGGACAGAAAGTGGCTGAGCAGCAGAATTGACAGGTCAGAATTTCAAAGCCTTGATTCAATCAGATCATACAGGCATTGTAAGCATGATGGAGAAAATCTAAGGGTGTTTTATGAATGAATGATAACCAAAAGGGAAGGATTTCTACTATTAAGGCTTACATTTTAGCCTTTGCTGAAACTGAATAAATAAAGCTTTGCGGGGGTAGTTAAATGGCAGTCTAAAGTTTCTGTTGTAGCTGAGGGTTGCTAATGACGCTATATGCTATATAACCGCCACTGAAGACAAAAACTTGAATAGAAATGCTTTTCTTGGGGGGAAGTCCTAGAGAATATGAGCATGAATCTCATGAAAAGAGACATAGAAAGACTTTATAAAAAGAACTGTAAAAACCTTCTCGAGGAAAATCTGGCTTTTACCAGATGTTTTTTAACCTTTAAAAATGTAGGATTCTGCTTATGACTGTTAGCTTTACTTTCAGAGTGGCATCGATTCAGTTGGATTTATTTCTAGGGGGCACAATAATTATTTGGTTAACTTTGCCCCATAACGGCAGGGATGTGGCAAAATGTAGCTTCCTTACTATTGCAATAAAATATTTCTATGGCTAGCACAAACTTGAAAGGCTTGAGAATAATTTTATTTTCTAGATTTTTTCTAATACTGGCTGGCAAAGACTACACTCAGCCACATGATGCAGATGTAGAAACTAAGGCACAGACATCTGTGAAATGCACAAAGGTGAAGGCTTGTAATGTCGTTAAACTGTGTAACCATTGATAACCCTGACCTATGACAGTCTGCCCAAAAGTGGATTTCAATTATGCATTGAACAGCTTGGTTAGTATTGCTTGCTCCTTTTTGAGGGTGAATGCTTTCACTAACTTATCAGTTTCCTAACCAAAGTCAGGTGGAATAAGCAGGCAAAAATTTTCTTGATACTATGTAAAAGAGCCCTGCCCAAACCTATTTTCCATTGAGCATGTCCCATTGATTTGGAGAAAAGGAGCATCTTTTTTTTTTCTAACTCATTCTTCAGATTCTTCATAGCCTAGCCCCGTGCTATCACCTCAAATTACTGCCCGTTTATAAAATCCTGCTTCTACCTAACCTCCTCTTCAGAGCTTCATGTCTTATTTAGTTAAATTTGAAGTAGGTATTTTACTTCTTTCCTTTTTGCTACTCTCTATGCTTGAGAACAATAACTGTGAAACTATTTTGCGTCTATTATCAACACATCCTCTAAACTCTATTTTACTAGGGAGTCTAAAGAAATTTTAAGAAAACTTGTTGTGGGGGTGATTAACTGTTAAACAACCAGTATTACTATTTGCTTATACTCTACTTGCTGTCTCTTGTACACACCTGGAGCGTAAGCTTCACGGAGCAGGAATGTTTTTGGTTTGCTCTGCTGCCTTACCTCACCTAGTATAGCGTGATACTGCAATTTGTCTACAGTTCCTTTCTCATGGAGACAATGGTCGTATCAGCAAGTACTGAGAATCAGTCTGGGTTTGTCAGGTAAAGTATGGTCCGTAGGCAAGAATGGCTGGTGCTGATCTTGTATACCATGGCTGCAAAAGGTCTAAGCAGTTCCACTGAGAGATAAGGAAGACAGACTAGTTTATGTCATGACAAGTCTTTTCTGCACTGAGGGCATGTGTGATGATGTTCTTGAAATAGTGCAGCAAGCCAAGCAGCTAATAATTTTGCAGTAAGCAGCTGATGATCTTGAAATCAAGTAAGTGCTTTTGAGCTCGGTAATCTGCCAAACAGATTTCACAAACTGTGATGCAAATGGTATGCACCGATTATTCTATTTGCTATTTAAGGAAAAACATTTTAGCATAATTAATGAATATCACGCGCTAAGTTTAGCAAAATTGAAAGATATGAAGTGCATTCTCCTGCAACATGCCTCTCACTGTATGCAATTTATTTTTAGGAATTCCTGTCTCTATTACTGATTTTTTTTATGCATCAGGTGTGTTCTCACTGAAGTTCATAAAAGCTGCATTAGTCTCAGTTGCGTAAAATATTAAGACAACTTTAAAGGTGACTTTCGAGGTCATATATCTTGACAAAATATTGTAGAAGTGACAAAAATATTTGGCAATCTGTTCTGTATAGTAAGACTTTGTTAAGAACCCAATGGTTAATCATGAAGTTAACACATACAATGATTGCCTGCTCTGCCCTCACCTTGTTTCCTATTAATTCAACATCACACCATGACAGTAGAGCAGATTGTCATCACTTCATGGCATTATACATAAAAAGTGTTGTTATAAACATTGCATCAAATCAAGATGTAGGATATAAAGCTAGAGTAACATGTTTGGTGAAAAGTGATACCTTATCTCCCTCTGAATTTTGTTCCTCAATTTAAACATCAATGAAAAGATTTTTGCAAGATCTGTTTATCATTATTCAGTGCTGGAAAGGAGGCAGACCAGAGAAACGGAATATTCTTTCAAAACCAGGAAGCTACAGTGAGCATCTTGGAAAGCATCAGAATACATTGAAGCAGAATAAATGAATAAAATAAAATAATAAAATAAATAAAAGAAACAGCACATTGTGAAGTAGAAGAATTAAGTATGCTTCCAGTAAGCTGAAGAGGAAATGTTTATTTTCTTTCCTGGGAAGTTTTACAAGTTCAGCAGTAGGGCCTAAATTAAGACAAAGTGTAAAGAAAAAAAGTGTCTTTAAATCTAAATTCTGAGAAAAAAAATTTTGAATTTTCAGAATAAGATGTTCTGTTAAAATCTTTCTTCTCTGCTGAGATTTATTTAAGCTTAAACTGGCCAGCATAAATGGAGAATAATTTAAAAACATGATATCAGAATATTCCATTTGAACAAATAATCATCCTATCCAAAATACGTTTGAACTCTTTCTTTTGTTAGATGAATATTAAAAAGTTGTTATGTCCTTTCATTTTTCTGGAACTGAAATATTCTAATAGAAAAGTTGTAGTAAAAAGCTAATACCTGCCAGAATTTTTATTTTTAAAAAAGTAAATAAGTAAACTACAGTACAGAGCTACCATAAAATAGGATAAGCTGCATGTCCCCAGTATAATTTGAGTGCCCAAAAGGATGGTTTGTAACATTTAAAAAAAAAAAAAAAAGAATTAGAACAAAAAGTTCACAAAAGATCACACCTGCAGCAGTGCAGTAAATCTTTCTATGCTTTATTCAGGTTTGTTCTAAAAAGTCCCAGACTTTCTCCGTTCCCATGAGAAACTATTTCAAAGCCTGTGGAAAGCTAAGCAAGTCTTTTCTGAGGCTCAGCAAAAATTTACCCTTACTAAAATTTGTCATCGTTTGGTCATACAGATAGAAATGGAGAGATAATTATCATGTTATCACTTCATCCTCACTTGAGGTAATATGTTTTTTCACCCAACTTGTCTTAGATTGAGGTCACAGCTCCCAATATTATTTTTATTTCTTCACTGTGCGCTCCACTCACTTTCATTTGTTTGTATTTTGGAACACTTAAGCGATATAGAACAAAATCTAAGGCACAGGGGACTGTCTTATCAAAGCTCTGTAGATAGACACTCTCCTCTTTTCCTGATGATCTGATGCCTCTGCAAAATCTTTTCCCCTTGATCAGTAAAGGATCGATGTACAGTGTTGAGTTACATGAGATATTTTTCATAAAGAGAAAGGGCTGACTCGTCATCCCCCCTAATTACCAGATGAACACATTGACTGTCCTTGGGCGGGTGGGTTGGAAAGCGGTGTTACTGAGCATTAATGTAAGCTGCGCTTACAACGGCTATGCAGTAGACTCTGGCTGTCACGGTCTTCTCGGAAAATAGACTGAGAGTGCCATGGGCTTGGTTTAATACATGGAATCTCCCAGTGCAAATGCAAACTGCTTCAACCTATAGCCATGAAAAACAGTGAGTTAAATTGAAACTTTATTCTAGAAAGATCTTAAAAGAGAGGGTCTCATTGTGCTCTCTGCAGAGTGTGTGAGGGAACTGCTGTGGTCCTTGATTCCCCTGCAGAACTGGCTGAACATGTGGTTGCTTTCTGATCAACCAAAAAATTGCACTGCTGGGTTTTTGTCTGATGTTCCCCATAACGCCTATCCTAAACGAAAAGCCTCTTCTTAGACGGGGATCGCTGAGCACTGTCCTAGTTAGTGAGTGCTGATCTCCTCTCAGCCCTCCCACTGCTCTGGCCTGTTGACCCAGATGCAAATATTAGCAGTCTTAACAAATCTTATTCTTGCTCTGGCCGGCAGCTAGCGTGATGACCTCGAGCTGTACAAGGCATTGACTCTGGAGTCTGAAATAGCTATAACAGTCGGGGCAGAAACCCCTGCCGCAGCCACTGAATTGTTTCTGGAAAGTAGCTAGCTGCTCTGAGATGCTCTCAGACCGGCATTTTTCTCTCTCTCTCACAGGGTCTCATCTCTATCAGGACTATATCAGAGCTGCAGTGACAATTATTTTTCCTGCCTGATAGATTTCTTTACAGTTTAATGTGACAAGTTAACATTTCTGCTCAGTTACTCATACAGACTGTCCTGGCTGCGACAGTTTTGCTAGGGAACTGGGATGCACAGCTCTTCCAGTTCTTTATTACAGCAGGGGCCTAAATGCTTCCTCAGGACTTCTAGCATACTTGGGAAGAAATCCTCTGGAGAGAATCAGTATGGGTACAACAGATAAAACCTGATGAAAAGTGATATACATAATTTTTTTTCCTTTATTGTTTTTATAATTCAGCCTTCTTGGTTAGTGAAACTAAGAAGTGAGAATTCAGGTGCAATGAAGATTGAAGGAGTTCGAGCTGACTGTGCTGGCCAAATAGCAGCTGGCTCTTGCTAAGGAACAGCATAACTCTTAGCTTGAGTTAAACAATTTTGTAATATGTTGTTGTCCATGTTGTAAATCGTCTTGGTAAAGTCAGAGCTGAACTGCATTGGAAATAAAGCAAGTAACTGCAACTTCTCTGTGTGTGGACATAGTTTAAATAATAATTAAAAGTCTTAATCAAGGGAGTGGGAAAAGTGATGTCTTCTATTCTCAGCACAGGCATATTTCATAATCCCAATCAACATATATATAAGTGCAGGCTACTGTTTCTAAATGTTTCTGCCTTTGTGGACAAGTGGGAGACTGAGAATTATTCAGAGAGGAAATTTTGAGAAAATACCATGCACAAAAGGGGCTGTAGAATGCATCTGCAAAAAGATCTAGGGGGAAAAAAAAGGAAAAAAAAAGGCACTCAGCGAGCCAGGGATGTATATGTTCATTATCAGTAAACGGATTTATATCAAGGATCTGATATAATTATTTTTCTGTTGATGAAAAAACCCCCACAGAACTCTGGATTTTTTGTTGGCTATTCAGGTAGAAAAGCAGTAATGTTGCCTAAAACAGCAGCTTGTCTGGAGTCCCCACTTTCCCTACATCTATAAATTGTTATGGTGGGAAATTAAACATTTCCAAGCTTATAACTTCTTTCCTAAATCTTGCCGTTTTCTAAGTGATGTCCAGAAAGATTATCAAAGAGACCTGGTTGTGTTAACATTCCCCCATGCATTCCTAAGAGAAGTGGCCCTTCCAAGGCAGTTCAATAAACAGATAAATCAAGGGAAGACATTCATAGGCATATCAACAGTGGGATATTTAATATAAGTTACAACTTCCTCTCTTCACACTATCAAGCTGTTAATAGCATTCGATTCTTCTGCTGCAAAATTATACATTAATTTTTAAAGGATAGCTCTAGACAAGTGAAAAATTGGCAACGTACCATTCCACAAATTTATTTTTAAATTGTTTTCCCAGTTGCAGGGCTGGCTGTTTCTTATTTTAATAAATATATCATTCAAATTAGCAAGAGTCGTATGAAACTAAATTGGGTTTTGAACAGGAGAATTCAAATGACAAAAATTGGCTAGGTTGCTGCTTGTTTTTTGTTCAGCTCACCTTTACAAAGTGACCATATGTTATATCTTCATTTCTTGGCAACTGTAAGAGTTGCATGCAGATACAGTCCTTCTGTTGATACTCTCTTTTCATTGTAGTGCTTCTGTCTAGAGGCGTCATTTTGCGAACAGCTGTAATGTTATTAAAAGCAATACATATATTTTAAAACAAAATAGTAGACATATGTGTCTACTGTCAATGCAAGCAAGTCTATCTAAATGTCATGTCGAGTGTTGCAATGGCTGGAAAACAAAGCTGCTTTCTCCCATTTGCATTTCTGAAATCAGTTTTGTGCAGGCTTACAATCTGTCTGCTTAAGGAAACCTATTCTGAGAGATGCTCAGGTATCCACTTGGCACACACAACTAGAGATACAGAACTTGATTCTTCACTGCCTTGATCCCTTTATAACCATTTACCCCTGTGGAAAATAGGTAGAAAACACAACTGTTCATTTTCAGTAATATGGCACACTCATTTTTCATAAGTGATGACACGAGATACAACCATTTTGAGTAATGAGGGGTGTTCTAATTGATGTTTTTATTACAAGTGTCTGGCTATTCTAGCACTACCTTAAGTAAAACCTGCCAATATAACAACATTATCTCTAGTAGGTGGTGTCCAGTACAATACGGCTATGATCTGAACTTTATTTTAAAACCTGCAAAATGTTAGTTTTTCAAATAAAATTACAGTTTTTTATATTCTTTTTAAAGAAAAAAGATGCTAAAAAGATCTTTGATTAGAAGAACATTAATTTTTCTAATTGTGTAGTAAAATACCTGATTTTAATCTTATGCTGTTGGACCATCACATCTATGAAATTACTATAGATTTATGTTACAATATTTTTATTTTATTTTATTTATTTTAAATTTTGTCCTGCATATCGAACTAGTAAAGTCAGATGTCAGTTTTATGTGCAAATTCAAATTTCTGGCTGCTAGAGTGTAGTATGAACATCTGGATTGTAGATCCATCATACGGAAATGAACATGCCATTTGGTAGACTTTTAGATCACTATGAATGTAACCTCTCCAAAAGCGAATAGAAATGGGAGCTCACAACTGATTTCAGAGTAATCCTGTGGTTTTTGCTGTCACCAGACACAACCTGAGGATCACCAACAGAAATTTGCCTCCTAACAGAGGACCTGACAAAGCCATTTTCCTCTATCTTCACAGAAGAGGCTGGCATGTTCCAATGCACAGCTGGAAGAGTTTGGCTTCTTTACAGGCAAATTTAAATAAAACCTTACGATGAGTGTTTCTAGACTAAATGTTCTTCCTCTGAGAATCCTCAAGAATGCATTGGCTTCTGTGTCACAGTATCCTTAGCAGTGGTTCCCTGACTTACAACTGTGGGTGAAGATATCCATAAAGGAGGAGACGGAGGGAAAAAAAATCCAAAGATTTTTAGACACCATAACTATCATGTTTTTGTCCTTTTAAAATTCTCAGACTTAAGTTTTATAGCTTTTTTTTTCCTTTAGCTTAAGTTTATTAGATCCCCCTCCTTGTATAAATCTGGCATATCAAACCACAATTTGCATTGTCAGCTCCTGTGAGTGAAATCTATAGCAGTTACAGAGCTGTCCTGCTTTTGCCTTTGTAGCAACTTTCAGACCACAGTAACCATCATCAGTTTAAAGCAGGCAGATCCATTACATTTCCTCTGTTCCTACAACCCCACATTAAGCTAATATTATCTATTTCCCAAGTGAAAAAAAGCCCTTCCAGTCCTATCAATTATTAATTCCTTGCTTGCAGCTAATGTTTTGTTTGAATTATTTAAATGCATCTTCATTTATCAATAAACATAAAATGTTAAACAAAGAATACTGATGAAGGGCATTATTTAAACCGTAACATTTTATGAGATTATTTCAAGCGCCTTTTTTGATTTATTAGCACAATATGTTTTATAATTATTTTTCCATTTCTAAAAACAAAACAAAACAAGAAACACCATGTTTCTGAGTATCATCAAGAGATTTGGAGGCTTACTGAGTGCTTTCAGGAATGTTACATTTTGGTCTGGTTTCTCAAAAAACCAAAAAACTAAAAAACAAACCAACAACCCAGTAAATTCCCAATCCATTTGCTAAGAAAATTCAAGGCATGGTTAAGATATAAGATGCCTATGATTTATTATGAGAATATCAGTGACTGAAGTTCACTTCAGCCTCCATTTCTTTTTTTCCAATTGCAGACATAGTATCAGAAATGGGCTGAAAACAATGCCTATTTTTAAAAAACTTGAAATTAAAACAATTGAGGTGAAGGACTAGTAAGTGGTCCATTATTTTTATTATCTTGGTGAGCCTGTCATGATTTTAAAAGAATACGGGGAATAGTCAGGTAACTGAAATAAAATCAATATTATAATATTGATAATTTAAATCAAGCTAATTCTGCCAATTTAAATACCCCCTGCTTAATATGAAACATCTTTACCTTTTTTTTTCCTCCTGGCTTGTAATAGAATAAATTAAAATAATTTTAAATTAGTATCAAGGCATATGAAAGTGATATTTCTTTGGTTAAAAGAATACTTAAGACTATAGCCAAATTCTACCCCATGTCCACTCTGTCTCTTTACCATCGGGTGTACAGTTTTCTCCGTTGCTACAAAACCGTTCAGAAGCTTGGAGGAAATAGCAGTTCAGTCATGATGTTCAGACAAAATCCTTGTGATCATATAACAAAGATTTTTAACAAAAATAGCTTCTGAAGACTTTTCCTTTACTGTGATAGGGAATGTTGTGGTATTTCTTTGGTGATCCAGCCTACACAATGAATAGACTATGTCTGTGGTCTTAGCACAAATGTTAATCACAGCTCTCATTCATTGAAAAAATTCCCTTCAAATAGTTGTTTATGACCATTTGATGTGATCTCAGCAAAGATGTCAACAATGATCTAGGTCCTGCTGTATTATGCACTGCTTAAAAGTGTGCTTTCCCTGAGGGTTATCAGACACCTAGCAAGACAGACAAAAGGTGAAAGCCAGCAGGTGTGGACTGCCTCTTTTTATGATAAGCAGCTAAGGTACAGAAGTTCTGTAAACACTGAATAGTTCTGCTGATTAAAAGTATAGTATGAAAAATTTCTCATGAAAATAGCCTACAGTATTGGATACAAATATTGTTAGTGGCTCCAAACTATATTCAAGACTTTTAAACTTGTGGAATTGTTGTTTCCCCTTTTCCTTCCCACTGTGAGCCGAAAATTTGCCAAATATTGGTGTATATAATTGGATTTTAAAGAGTAGAAAAAAATCCAGAGGATGTGAAAAAATACTCCTGAGGTACAGGATGGCTACTGCATTGAATGGAGAAACAATTCATCAGAAGCAGTTTGAAAGTTCATACTGAACACACTTTGTATTAGTTTGCTGTGGAAATATTTCAGATTAAAGTGTACAACTGGCTTTGCTGTAGACAACAAATATTATTATTAATATCCTATAGAAAAACTGGTCCACCATTGATGTTCCGTATTTGTAAGGAGTCTACAGACATGAACCGAGAATCCAGAACTGCAGAACGAAAGATACAGTGCATGCTGCTAAAACACAGGCTCGTTACCTCAGTGAAAATTGTTCATTCAAAGGAGGCTTAAATACAGGATATTTAGAAACAAAGTAACTTGCCTGTTTTGAGCGAGCTTCCAAGTATAGTTACAGAAATAACTTAATTTCTAAGACTGAAATGCTTTGATGATGGATATCTCTGGAAGATTAAATTTATTAAACTCACACAGTAAAATAAAAAAAAAATTAATAAAACATAAAGAATTTTCAGTATAAGAGTAGTATTTATTGCTTGGAAAAATTACTGATTATATCCTAAATACATTTACTATGTCTGGCAATATGGAACTTCAGGGAAAAAATCAAGTATGTTATAGTAGAAAATTGCAATGTATTTTATTATTGGTAATTTGAATAATGTGGAAATGTTGATTGAAAGGAACTGCTTGAGGTTTAGTCCAATTCAATGCTCAAAGAGAGATTATCATCATCACCTTACAGCTTTACAACTTCCCGTGTTAGGTGAGGTTAGGGATGTAGTGGCTCTACACAGTACTTTAAGTAGAAAGGTGGTTTGCAATTTTTGTTTCATTCTTTTTCTTGAGCATTCTCATATTTTTGTTTTTCATTTCCTCTGTTTGACTGCTCTCCGTTAAGGTTTGGACCCCGGCCCTGATGACAAGCTCAGCTGAGGGCTGCAGTACCTCATCAAACTCGGTGCGGTGTTGAGTGGGAAGGACTCTGTGAGGAGAGTAAGTACCAAACTCTTTCCTGTTGCCTAATGCAGTTCCCCATGCCACATCATTTGTGTTGAAGAACTAGTCGCATAGGGTGTGTCTGCGTTGAATTATTGCCCATAACATAAGAACATGGCAGAACATTTCAGTTTCGAAATTCCCGTGGGAAGCGTATCTGTGGAGCTGTCCTCTCCCTCTGTGTGCAAGGGTGTTCAGAACACTGAGTGCACACACGACTTCCAAACTCCTCCTAGACACCAGCAAGCATCATCACAGCTTTGATTCCATTCCCAGAACTACTAATCTCCCACATCAATATTTCCTGGAACTGGACCGCAATGTTGAAAAGCTGACTGGCTGTTGCTGTAGGCAATAACTCATGGAAAATGCAAAGCAGAGCGTTAGCCTACCTGCGAGTGTGGGCATGGGAGTGGGATGTGGGCACCCTCCCGTCTCCACCAGAAGGCAGCATGTCAGTAGATTCATGCCTACCCCTATTTAAAAAGCTTTTCGGTGTTATTTATCAATTTGCGTCACTCTTTAAAACCGTGGTACATTAGTTAATTCCTATATTACAGTGAAATTCCTATGGAAGTACCTATTACAGCCACATTAATATCACATTAGCTCATCGTGATTAATGTTATTGCAATTAATGAATTAATAATGATTTGCCTCTTTACCAAGTTTTTTTTTTACCTTGACATGAATAGGATCCATGACATTGATTATCACAAATATAATGGATTGATTCATCATTTATGGGAAAAGAGGCTGCTCTTCCCATAAAGCTTATTCTTTTATTGCTTTTTTTTTCCTCCCCCCCTCCTTTCCTCAGTAGATATATTATCTTTGGCAGGAATTCAAACCATCTATAGATCATTCATAGGAATCAACTCAGCTTCAGTACAGTGACTTGAACGGTAGCTGTGAGAGAATGAACAGAACTCAGGTGAGTGAGTTGTCGCATAGGAACTCTCTCAGGAGAGGAGATGGTTCTCCTAGATAATGAAGGTCAGGCATTTATGGCTGCCCTCCGTACACTGAGAATAGGTGCTTTGCAGCTACTTAATTGTGGGTAAAGGTGATCTACCAGCATATGTTGTGACACCCATGTATGCAAAAGCAGCCCGATATCCAGTGGGATATCTTCAGAGCGGGGTTGATGTCCTCACTGAACAGAGAAGTTATTGAAATCACTCTCTGGATCGGTCCTGTGCTCTTATTACTAGAGGGTGGTCAGTATATGTACTGTGTGCATGATTAGATAGTTAGATGTTCCCTTGTTAGTAAGCACTTGGGCTTACTTTTCGTCACAATATTTTGTGATTAACTTAAAACTGATAGTTTGGCCACTATTTTTTTCTGTTGTTAATTTAACACTAAAAATTAAAAGAGCTTATTCAGTCTTTTGGTTTCCTTTTGCCGTCTTTATTTTTTCAAGGACTTGATAGCTGAATCAAAGTCACAAGAGTGCAAGGGCCCACAAACTAATGAAGAAGGACTAAGTCCTTATGTAAAATAGTGCACCTTTCCAAGCACTGCCCTTGGGATGCAAACGGGGTCATTCACTCGACCACTTACAGCCTTCGATAAAACTGGAAAAACAACTGTTTTGCTCTCAAAGATCACAACAACAGATGTAGTTTGGAACCTCCAGCTGTGGAAAAGCTAGAAAGATATGGAAAGGATTCACAGTGGCATCCAACTGCTCGCTCCAGTCACACTGCCATATGTCCTACTTTTATAAGTCTCTATGATGGAGGGGCAAATTTTTAATGCTGCTGTCGGTTGTGGCATTAGGATTTTGTTAACAGTACGTTTAAGATACACATTTAAATGATCAGAATATTTTAAATTTTTTGCTATTCTGACTTGAGTGATTTAAATTTTACTTCTTCCTCAAACTGCTGATGAGAATTTAATGTTTTAAAATCAGACAACACTGCCATTGGAAAAATATCTCAAACACTTCCGTTGGAAAAATATCTCCGTGAGAAAAAACTGTAAATATACCAAGATTTAAATATGAAATATAAATTAAACAAAAATAATGCAGCCTTCCAAATTATTGACTTGGGATGATATGATGTTCTCTTGCTGTTTCTTAAGATTTTCTTTTCTGAAGTCCACCACATGCAGATGAAAATCCTTTATATGATCTTTCGGTAGACGTTAAATACTTTGATGTTATACTTTGCATATAAAACCTGATTTCTCCACCTTCCTTATTCTTCCTGATTTATGTAGGGAGCCTTTTTAAACACTTTGCAGCTACACAAAAAAAGATATATAGGCAGCCTCATAAATTCAAAAGGGGACTGCCTGTGAGATTTCCACATCTCCAAAGTTGAAAAATTAAAGTAAAATATGACTGGAGAAAGTTTCATTTTCCATATTGTTTCCAAAAGTCAGAAAACCATATGTTTCAGTGCACTGCAAATGAACAATTCTCAGATGGAAAGGGTCATATAAAGGGCACTTCCACCTCGAACCGAGAGTTTAGGAATTCATTGAAAACCTATATATTAGTAGTAAAATAAACCATGTTAAATTTCTTTGAAGGTCCAGTCTGACCTTCAAGCTCTGAATCTAGCACTTGTTTGCAGCTACATTCTACGCTATTTTAAATTAAATTAACCTAGCACCTGTAAACGAAAATTCAATGTTGTATTTTGATGACCATTTAAAAAATAATTTCAGAATAAATTTTCAGTGTAGAATCATGTATTATTTCACTCTGCAGGTGAATTCTTAATACTGAGCTCACACTGTTCCCAAGTGTTTCTTTAAACCTCTGAAAAGAGTTCATTTAATCAAGTTCTCAAAAAAGAGGATCATGTAACAGGCTCAGGTACATCTTTTTAAGTACAGATTGACACCTCTGAAGATACTTTTTGTTGTGGATCCACATTGATAGAAATGAAAAAGACACCAGAGACTTCTCTTCTACTAATTACCCTCTCCTAACCTCTTTTTGTCCACAATTATTATACCAGTGTTTAGGTTCTCTTCACGGTTAATACTCAGTCTTCGGGACAAATACCCAAATGGAGCAAGCACATGTATGTTGCAGGAGAAGCATTTAAATTTCACACCTCCCCCCTCCCCCAGATCTTACACTGCACAAGTGTCTGAAATCCAGTTGCCTCTCGTGAAATTTTTAGTTGGTTTTCATGGTCTTGTGTTTAAAAAGGAAGGGAAGAGAAAGTGGTACAAACATGCTAGTCTTTTTGAATGAGATTTGTTGGCCCTGGTTCTGGGGAAGAGGCTTAGACTAGCCCCTACAGCAGTCTCAAGGTACAGTCTAGAGCAGTGTCCTCCATTCTCCCCTGGCCTGTAAGCAGCACTGCTTGAAAACAAATATGCTGTGAAAACCACTTAACTTTTACTTGTCAGGCTGGAACAAAGTGGCAGTGACTTCGTGGGACTGTTAGCAAGATCAGAGGATTTTGGCTGGGTTTTAGGGGGGGTTTTTTGTTTTGTTTTTTCTGGGTGAACTTTGTCTTTTGAAGACCATTTTAGTAAAAGGATACTTATCCATTAACTATGCTTTTTTTAAGAGTCAAACATTCTTTCTCCTTGCCTCAAGTCTCATCAAATTTCAAAATCAATTAAACTTATTAAAACATCTTAGGCTTTCCCCCATATTTGGCAATATCTTAGTTTCTATTCTATAAACAGATTCGCTTGAACTGTTTAGTCTCCCTGGCTGAAAGAAATCAAGGAGAACCATCTCTTCTGCCCCTTTTCTGTCTTACCAACTCCAGACAGCAACTAGGCATTGTGTCTAGGATTGCAGTCAATGCCGGTGGATATTCATGTTTTTCTGTCAGCCAAAAAGCAGGCCTGAGCTAGTTCCTCAGTGAAAGAGGCTGCCACTTCTGTATGAACCATAGAACCTACTCTCCAAATACCTTGGAGCAAATTCTGACATCTGTCTGGAAGAATATAGAGACGATAAATGACTAGAGGAAGAGCCCATAGGTAAGACAGAATACACGGCTGAGGTATCCCTGGTGTAGGCTGTCTGGAGGGCAGCACTACAGCAGAACATAATGTGAAGCTACAAGGATAGTGATCTACAAAACAGCACGTCAGCAATCTGAGAAGGCCCATACCTACTGCGGCATGGAACTCGAATGACTTTTTTGTACATCATCTTCTTGCTTTGTTGATGTCCTGTAACCTGATTGCTCATGAAGTGTAACATAAGCCGGTGATATGTGAATTGTCTTGTTTCTTTTTGAGATACTCAAATGAAAACTCCTCTGCAAATGAAAAGAAAAATTTAGAAGCCGTAGCCTAGGATATAACCTTCCTAGGACATACCTTTAGTGACAGAAGATTATTTTTAAATGCTATGGTATCTCAAAATTAGTCAAAAATAGAAATGCCAAAGGCGAACAGCAATATTCTTATGTTACTTTGTCTTGATTCCGCTAAGACATCGTTCAATCTAAATATTTTTTTTACATTATTCTTTTCAGACTTGCTCTTTTATTTTACACACCGGTTCACTTCCTTGAATGTAATATATATTTTACATTATATGTAAACCATACTTTTCTATTTTTTGATTGAGGGTTTTCGTAATTTCTCAGGATGAGAAATAAAAAAAAAAAGTCCTTTATCTTTGATTTTATTTATTATAAAAACCTGGCAATCTATTTTGGGAAATTCCAACAAATCCGGATTTTTGAATCATATTCCTCCACATATGGTATGAATTTGTCTTTGTCTTGCCTTCGTGCAACACAGCAACAGATGTTGAACATTTCTGTGTTTTAATAGGCCTCTGATCTTACGAAGATCCTTTTCAGGAATAGGCAGAAATATGTTTCTAAGCTACAGACGATTTTCAGGATTGTCTCTGATGAAGTTTGTTTTGCTAACAAAATAGATTTCATCCCTTTTTCAGATATCTTGATTCCACATTGAGCTTTACAGTGAATTTGCACTGGGAAAAAACTGTAGCATTTAAAAGTTGTCCTTTTTGTAGATCAGATTAAACCAGACATGGGATTAGAGTGCTGACCTATATTCATGAGTTTAATTGCTGCAGTGTACTTTAACTTCTTACAGATGTACTATTGAAATGGTTAACCTTTACAGGCTATCTTCACTAATATGACCTTATCTCTTCGGATTCTGAGTTTTAAGGTGGATGTTTAAGAAAATTGTTGAAAGGTTAGGTTTTCTTATGCAGTTTGGGCAATTTCAGAGGAGGTATTGGCCAAGTCTCATCGACATACAAGGATTGATTTGTGTAGTGTTGCCAAGCCGAAATAGCTGTTAATCTGCCTGAATCAGCCAGATGAGACTTGCATACAGCTGGTTTACATTGGATGGAGCAGTACAAAGCAGCTGGGATTTATTGGTGAATCTGACCTACTACTTATTAGTAATTTATGTAGTGCAAGGCGTATGTTATGTGGATGTGTAACAACGGAGAGATACATGCGCACAAACTTGCACACAGGTGCTGTGCAGTCCATTTGTAATGTGGGCAGAGAAATAGGACACGCACTGTGTGCTTCTCGACTAACTTGAATTCATAACATTGGGGAAGAGGGCCTAACAGCTTAATTGCGCGCTTTCTCTCATGCATAATCTACAAGACTTAAGAACGAGTATGGGGAATGGTTAGTCTACCTGGAGAAAAAGATTTTGTGCTTCATACAAACGTTTTACAAACATATACAGCTAAATAGCTAGAGCACGTTTTGATCTGGATTTTTTTTTTTCCCACACATATACATGCAAAATGCTTATAAAAATCCATCTCAAGATGACTCTGTTCACTGAAGATAGTAACCTTTGAACTCATTTTACAGGATAGGGAAAATGACTTTTCATACGATTAGTATCAATTAACAAACCCTGCTGTTCTATTAACAGAGCTTTAAAACGTAAGATACTAATTTGAGACCTTGAAGTAGATTCCCCAGTTCTTTATGTCTCCTATGGTCATAAAAGGTTCTAACTAGGAAAAAACAGTAGAAAGAACTCCAGAAAGTGCTACAAAAGTATTTGTTGTAATCTATTTGACTGTTTTAAATTTGAAAGCTGAAATGTCTTTTGAACTGGAAAACTAAAATGAAGTATATCAAAGTGCTGAAGTATGACATTTCAAACCTTTTTCATCCTTTCAAGAGTTAGTGAATTCACTGATAATGGTCTTCTTTTTCAATTTAAATATTTTTTTACTGAGACCGATATTGCTAATAATTATTTTTTATTATATTGTTATTTCTTGATAACAAATATGCAAAAAAAAAAGAGAGAGGGAGGAAGGGAAAAAATAAAAAACAACTAAAAATTAAAACCTCAGAATCTAAAGGATTCAGATCTTCCCACAACTAAAAATCCAAATAATTTCCCACAGAAAATTTACACCTGTGTTATTGAGTATGTAAAGAGCTTCTAAAAGCATACTCATAGACGAGCTTTTCCATTCTATGTTGTGGCTTTTTTTCTGAACTATCAGAATAATCCAAATTACATTTGGTAATATATTCCCAGTGTTGTCAAGGATTACATGGATTACATATTAGTGACACTGTTTTTATTAGACATGATAAAAGCTCTTTGAATAAGGTTGGAGGAAATGCACTGGATATTACTAACACTCACCTTATGTTTCTACCTGAAGAGTAGCTGCTATGCTGCTTGGAGAGTCTGTGGATAAGCAAATGTGTCAGCCCTAAAACACAACTAAGTCTGATGATTAATATTCAATTTTTAGTGTTATCAGGACTCCAGAATTTATATTTAAAGCCTATATTATGCCCTTTAAGCTACATAAGACCTGGATGCTGGAATTAGTTCTCTTCACACTGACTAGTTTTCAAAGATTTAAATTTAAACAGAGAAAAAAGGTCACACCCAGGAAGAATCAAGTTTCTGATGTTTACAAAATTTTTTGATGAGACCATGGTGTGCTTAGAGTTTCCAGAGGATAAATTTTGAGATGTCATGTCTTCTACTTCCCATTTCAGTCCATAAATGCCTGAAGGTTTCTCACTGAAGGTAGGTGAAGAAAATGAGTAGGAAGTTTAAACTTAATAGCTTTACTTTTCTTAGAATTGTAAAATTCAGCCTTGTCAAAGAGTATGCTAATACACTGCATCATCCTTCAAAATAACTATTTAGAGAAGATAGTTTTGAGAGTGATAAACAAGTACATAAGAAAAAATTAGCTTATACTATATAATGGGATATACAAATAATGCCTGGGTTAAAGAACAGAAGTATAGTGACAGAAAAGTCAATAGGTTAAAATTTTATTAAAAGTTTTTAAAAGAATTCTTTTTCTTACTGTTGCACATAGATGTAACCATAGATGTAATTCATTATCTTGGCTAGCTGTGCAGCAACATTTTTCTCTTAGTTCATTTTCTCTGTGTTGCTTGCTCAGAACATGGGGCATCCAATTAAGTTTCCTGAAAGCATAAGGGAAAAAGTCAGAGAAGACTGTCACCTTGTTCTGAGGGCTGAGCAAATGAACTCCATGCTACTTGGATGCGTGTGTCAGATACAATTGGTGATGTCAGACAGACTCTATTATGCATTACTGCCCAGGAGTGGTTTGCTCGTACTAAACTGCATTGTTTTCAGAAATCACTCAGTAGATAGCAGGCACAAGGATCAGGCAACCTTCTTTATCTATTTGGTGTGACACAGCATGCTGCGGGTAGATGTGTAGGTCTAAAAGGAGTTTACAAAGTCTGGGTTAGTGGATGGAAGTACAATTTTTTTTTTTTAAATATGTTATGAACTAACCAAAGGTATTAAAGGACTCAGTTTGCACACAGTGGACAGAATGGTCATAGGTTTTTTTCCTAGCTGGCATTATTCCTATTAGTCCAGAAGGGGAATGCTGTTGGGGTTCTGAAGGTATGCCCTATTAATTTATAGCACAAACTGGTAATATTACCTCTCCATAAAACAGAACAAACAAAACTTCCAAAAAGCAAAGCTGCACTCAAACCAATATTCAAGTCTAACGTAAATCTGATATTAGGTAGAGACGCCTCTTGCCAGTGGGCGTTTTGAACGGCTCCTGAGCATTGCCGTTTTACAAGGAGCTGTTAAAAAGCTGTGTCAGAAGAGAAGCCAGCCTGTAGAAAGAATGAATATGTGCAAAACAAATGTTTTTAACTGGGAACTTTTTGACAAATTTCTCAGTGAGACATTAGCTAGCTTGCTATCGATGTGGCAGTTTCTGAAATATCTATACAAAATGTCATAACAGAGTTAGTGAAACAAGACAACAGTCTCTTAAAGACACGCATCTCGTGCACGGTCTGTCAGCTTCTCTCTGTTCACCTAATGTAAGATACAGGTGCAGCCACACCAGTTCTGTTTCTCTTTGTCTACAAATCAGTTGAACTTTTTTTGGTTCACTGGTGAATATGAACTGAGTAAATATGATCCCTTGTCTCAAAAACAAAATCTAGTTTTTGTTAGTTCCTGTTCTGATTTAGTTTTCAGAATAAATTAATTACTTTTCTCTTTAACTTTACTAAAAATGAGCCGCTTTGAAAGTTGATTAGCATTTCAGTTACAGAGGTTCATTGTTGGTGTACTTTTCAAGGCTCCAGGTAGATCTGGCTCCTATCATACTAAGAGAATAACAAACCAACCTGAAAATACTCTAAGTATTAGCACACACACTGGTATGTTACTTTTCCATGCCAGGTAGTGTTCTCCCAGACCATGGCAGCTCATGGACTGGGGAACAGTGTGTGCAACTGTCCATCCCCGATAGGCTGTTTTGATGGGGCCACTCCATTTTGGAGAGTAAATTTACACCATCGTTTAGCCATGTGAAAGCAAACTGAGATGTACCATTTAGCCCCAGGATCACAGAAGGAAAGAAGGAAGTATTGTAAAATTATTCTGAGATCTTTGAAGTGAATAAGAACAGAGTAGATTATCTGAGAAAAGAATATGTGGGTTTTACTCATCATTAAGTTATTTTTGCTTCTCAGTTTCCTACACGTCTTTCAGATGAGGTGGATAAATTTCAGAACTACAACGTATTCTCGACTGAGATTTACCTGGTGTAGTGCAAGTATTGTTAAAAGGTTAAAAAGTATTTAGTTGTAGGACTTGAAAAAGCTTTTTTGCCCACTGAAATACTAATTTTCCCTATCTAACTTGGGCATGGGCTTGGGAAAGAAAGACAAACCAAAAGCTATTCATTGATAGCGACAATCAGAAGTAAATCCCCTATATAACTGTATCAAGTAAGGTTCATTACATGAACTGCAATTTTGATTCTTTTTTTTTATGGTTGAAGTAACTATTTCTTTTTTTTTTTCCCCACAAAGAAATGTCACAATGAAGAGATAAAGTATGAGAAATAAAAACAAAAAAATTCTGACAATTCTCGTCAGTATTAAAAAAAAAAATTGCAAATTGAAAGACTTTAAATTAATTTTCAAATAATTTTTCATGGATTTTTGTGAATCAGGTTTTTCTGTTTGGAAAATGTTATTCAAGAGGTAAAGTGACCACCACAGTTTCTCTTTGGCTTGTTTGCAAAGGTGATCAACCAAAGACAAGACACCTTCAGAAAAAAGTCTGAAAGGCTGAATCTGGATGACAACTAAACCTGACCTTTCAGGATTGACTGAGATCTCTTCTATTTAAGCATTGTGAAAAGAATCCTTCTGTATCTCAATGGGCAATAAATCCAAATCTGAAAGGACAGAGTAAACTTTACTGCTGCTTCCGGATATATAGTGGATCCTCTGTTGAGTAGCAGCACTCAGAACCCAGAAACCGCACTCTGTAACTACAGAAGGACAGGGTCTGACTGGGCTGCAGGCAGTCACAGCTTACCCAGCAGACAGACAGCGAGGTTAGTAAGAGCCCAGGGTCTAGTTCCTAGGCTTCCCATCAGTAAACAGTCTTAACAATGAATTACACAATAATACCTGGGTGATAAATGTAACAGTCTACCTGCTTCAAAAGGCAGTTAAAAAGAATCCACAGTTATGAAGTTCACAGGTTGGTGTGTGTGTGAAATCCTATTTGTTTTCATTAACAAGTGCTTATGGCTAATTTCTCAGCAGATATCAAAATTTTATCCATCCTTCATGCTGTGCTTTCATCAGTGTTGCATTTTGAGGTTGGAAAACCTCATCAGTGGAAGGGTGGCTGCTTTGACTGTTTTTGGTAGAATGCTTTAATTAGGTCACCCAAAAAAAGTGTGTTTTAATAACCTATGTCATTACTGAGCAAGGGGGATTTAAATTTGACTGTAAAGAGGCTTCTTTAACATTAGACATCCGTTCTAGAACTTACTGTGGCAATATAATGACTGGATTGCATGTACAAATTTGATTGACTGGTACTTTCAGGAATGATTTCCAGCTGATTAACCCAGGGACCTTATCTTCAGCTATTGGTGTTGTATGGATTGACCAAAATCCTAGCTAATGTCAGATATTAAAGCCTATAATTCAAGTTAAGTGGAAGATGAAGGAACCTAATGATAAACAGAAGACAATATTTCTGGTTATTGACTGATCATTCAGTTCATGTCAGCAGCAAGCAAGTCAATTTCTGCAGCTTCCTCTCCACAAACTTCTATCCAGTGACACTTCTCTGCCACATTTTATTAGCTTTCTGAGGCTTTTATTCTGTTTCTTAAAATGAAAAGGTGACCTTAGTACTAATCACTGTTAATAGCATGTTGTGTTGGTATTTTTTAATTGCCAAGGAAACATAAATAGCAAAATATGTGGCACTTAATGTGCCCCTTGGCAATCCAGAACAATAGTGCCCTAATGTGCCATACAAATTTGAAGTGAGATCACTGGGTAATGGGGTACATATGGTGATCCTAAAAGAAAAGGTTACTATGGAGAATAATTAAAAAGGCCTTTTAAAAATTATTTTTGCTGCTTAGGTATTAGTTTTAGGTGTAAAGAGGGATTTACTTTTTCTTACCAGATGTATCGTCATTTTAGATTCTGCAGATGTGTCATTTGAGAGGCTGTCGTTAAGATATGTCTTGATTTCGAAGTGGAAGCCTCAGCTTTGATAGGACTGTCCCATACACATCTGCATCTTTTTCTTCTGTGTGAATAATCTGTGGCAGAAAAAGGAAGGCAGTTAGATTTGCTGCGTATCTTCTGTACTGCTTTGAGAATTAAAGGATAGTTAAGTGACTTAGTCTTTAGAACCCAATTCCATCCTGCCTAACTTTTGAAGCACCTAACTTCAGCTAACAGATACCTATGTTTTTAATGCAAGTGATTGCACTGACATTTAAGAGAGGTGAATCTAGTTCTCACTGCTTCAATTTTTTCATCTGCTAGGGATAGCCTTAGATACAGAGGTGTATGATGCTTCATTAATGCATGGGATGTATGGAAATCTCCATTAAAAAGTGCTAAAAATTATTATTCATAATTGCAGTTACTGAGGCAACTGCCAATATCACACTGTGCAACAAGAAAACACTGTTTTATTCTGGACAAAACCCAACAACATTCTTATTTCTAAAAATGATCTGGAATTGCAAGGATTCAGACAATGGAAATGACCTTTTCAACCCAGACTAGGATAAACCCTCCACATGTCAAGTGTGCTTTCAGGGGGAACCCTGGGTCGCATGAGAAATCCCAGCTTGCAGGGCTGAAAACCTTGCACTCTTAGTTTCTCCCTTATATTTCTATTGTCCGGCTCTTCATGATGAACAACAGATTCAGAGAATTATGGAAGGGAGCTAAGCTGTGGCACAGAGGTGAAGGCACACACACTTCAAGAAGCTGAACAGGTCCACACTGAGATAGCATGGTAGTGTTCTGTAGCACTGGAGAATGACTGAGTAAGGAATAGTGGACAGCCACGTCTCTTTTGAACTGTTGAGGCAATGGCAAAGAAATAATGATTCATTTTCCTAAGTAGGAGGCCATGTCCTTCACATTATTGGAGAGGTGATAGTGGAGGAGGTCTATTTGACCAACATTCAGTGAAAGGTGACAGATGTCCAAGATAGAATGTTCCTTGTTTTTCAGTTAGGTATAAATAAGCTTTTCTTAAAAAGACACATATAAACTGAAAAACAATTGAACCGTCCTCTGCCTTAAATCTGTTCTAAAGAGACTAGGGAACATTTCATTCCTATTAACAATAAAGCAATGGAAGCCTCAATAAGGAGAACTCATCCTCATTTGATTTTGAAAATATCAAAGGAATAAACCATAGAAGTGTCTGCATGCCCACAAGCAGTTGCATAAGGATCTATAAATACTAGTAGAATCCTTATTTCTGAAACTCTTCTGAATTCTTCCCCCAAACATGCACATTTTTACAACAGAAATGAATCAGAGACAGTCTGATTTTATTCTGGGAGCAAAGCTAAACTATCAGAACCAAATTCCCTTAGTTACTGACGTCAATAGATATTTCATTGGTGAATTTGTCATGTGGAGTATAAATGACACTATTTTTTCTAGCTTGCTTTCTGGTGTGAATCCACGAGCTCTTTATAAGAGGTATGAAAAACAAGATGCTCCATCACCATCGAAACTGGCCCTCTGAAATACCTCTGTTTTAATTAAATTTACACAACTTTTATGATACAGTATGCAGTCTCCTATATCACCCGAAGAAACCCCAGGGCCATCAAATGTGTTTCACAAGTAATTAATCTCTAATGTTCAGTTTTGTTAGGTGAATAACAATTCTTCATAAAAAAAGCAGAGCTTCATAAAGGAGATGAACAGAGCCATTTGCTGGAATTGATTTTCACGCAATTTCCTGAGCATGATCTTTATAAAAGTGGGGAGAAAAATCTCACATTAGGTAACAATAATTGAGGTTTCCAGTCTTTCTGTTTTTCATTTTTCCTCCTCTCAATTTTTTTTTGTTTGTACTGGCATTGAAAATTACTCTTTTTTCATAACGAGTACAATGTATAATTTATTATCCTTTGGATTTAGTTCTTCTTCTGGAATTGTCATCATACTCAGGAGTTGAAGAGAATGCCACTTGTACTTAATACCCAATCATAAACTCACTTTCTAAAGTAAATATTACTGACATATTATGCATTATATTCTTTACAGCTGCTAGCTGGCCAAGAATTTTTACAGCTGCATTATCTGTCTGGCAAAGAAACAGAACTTGTATTTCATCTTTGATGAGTAGTTCATTTTTCTCTTCGAGTCCTGCTGCACCATACCCTCTATCTAGGTGAGAGTGATGACTGACTGACTTTTGAAGGTGTCTTTTGCTTCATTTACGTGGCATGCAAAATCCCACGATGCAGGTTTACATAAGATTTATAAAGCCCGTTCATTCTAACCAATGAAACACAAGTCACACATATTGCACCATACACACTTCACATCCACCCACAAAATATTGTTATGATTGCTTTAATTGCTAAGTAAAATAATTTCAAAATTTCCAACACCTCTACATCAAATATCGCAACATTGACAGATTGATCCTAAGACAGGCAACCTTTTACATCAGTCTCTTTAAAAAGGCCATATATTTTGATTTTTTGTGCGGAATCTAACTTATAAAACACTCTGAGATGAGCACATGATGTCAGAAAGGTCTAGAAAGAGGTCGCTTACTAACCCCAGTGACAAGTGAAGAGCAAAGGCATAAGCCCGGCTTAATCGTGGCACCACAACAGTATATCTTTTTTACTTCCACCTTCTCTTATGGAATAGTTATGTTTCATGCTTGGTAGGTAGGCTTGAAAGAATTTCTTACACATGTGCTTTAATGTGATGGGGGGGGTTGTGTATATTTTGGTTTGCATAAATTGCTTTTTTAGACCTGTGTAAAGACAGAATAAGTTGTAATTTAAACTTTGTAAATTTATTATTTTTTTCTACACTTTGACAAATTAGAAGCTTCAGAATTTTCTGTCAGTCCTAAGATGCATGAAATTTTATGAGATGCATAAAGAATAGGAAAAGTGAGTCATTATTAAGGCTTTATCTATGCTCACAATAAATAATTCCTTCTGCTTTCAATAACCTGAAGAAAGTAATATTTTAGAACAAGGCCCAAATAATTGAGAGTTAATGAGAATATAAGATTCTCTCATAGCTGAAAAGAAAATAGGTTCCCTAAAAAACAAGACTGAGACTCAGAGGCTGCTGGAAGCAGATAGCTACTCAGTGGGAGATTCGTCATAAATTTAAGAGAGTTCAAGTGAGGTAAGCCTGGAGGGATTGTTAGATGTCAATATGTTATCTTCAGAAATCATTTGGGTAAGAGAAGGTGGTGAAAGATCAGTGTTCACTAATAAAAGCAGTCCAGAATAGTCTGAAAATAAAGGTTTAAAAGTTCCTAGAAGGTCTTATGATAGCAAAGGGAATGTGTTTCACTTGCTCTTCAAGTTAATTTTGATTATTGTACTAATCAATTGTTAATTGTTAACTTTTAAAACCTTGTAACAGTCTGAGCGCTACATTGATAAGTCAGTGGAGAAAGAACTGTATGCACAGGCTAACCATGACCAGGAAATCTGGGAACACTTCCTATGTCCAGAGACCAGATAAATGCTCTCCCTGAATTTAAATCAAGGAACACCCCAACTGTACTCTGCATCCTGCTGTACACTGACTGTGACATTCCTGCTTTCAGTGATTAGCAAGATATTCCATTACTTCAGTGGCTGTAGTGTGATTCCATGAAGTTTCTGTAAAGATAGTAAATACAGTCTTGTCCTAGATAGGAAGTGCAAAAACTTCAGGAATTCAGGCGATAATTGAATAAACGTTGTTTAAATAATGTCTTACTAAATAGAAGCACAACCCCTTAAACACGTAATGACCATTCCACGACTCAGTGGAAGGACTAGACAATTTTTCACCTTATTAGGCTATATGGAACGATATTTCTGAATGATGAGAAAGGTTGAGTTTCCAGGATGAACTAGTTCAGTGGTGGAGCCCAATGACGCAGAATTCTGCAGTGATGGTCAGGCACCTCTGTAGCATACCAATCTCAGTGACTGATTTTCTATTCCTTGGGTTGATACTGTAAGTCATAAAAGAACAGAATAAGAAGATATCACAAAATTGAATATTTTCTTTTTCTGTATAAGCCGGGCAGATCAGGATTTTTTGGTTTGTCCAATTATGATAATGTAGTCCAGAGATTAGCAGAGAAACTGAAAGCAGAAAGCTGGTTATGTGTCCTGAATCATTATTAAACAGGACGATACGCAGCAAAGACTGAATATAGGATAGAAGCTAAAGAATTGAAAATGCCATACAAATGTATTTTTGAGAACTTGCATCATTAATAATAAAAGAGAGGAGAAATTGCCTTTGTGTGGTGCTCTCTGAGTAGAACCAGGAATTGTGGACACAGTGGCTCAGCTTCGCACGGGATTTGGAGTTTTTCCTGTTGGCCTGAAGCCACTGCATAATGTACAGATCTAAAACATAGGTAAGAACTGGATGTCTGTAAACCATGCATATCGAATAGGCTTTGTGGTGGTTCCAGGACAAAATCCCTGTATTGTATGCTGAAAGCCAAGCCTGCGCCACCTAATTTTCATGTATAACGTTTTAACCAAGAAACCATATTTTTAGTACCACAGGCTGTATGAAAGGCTGCATCTGCCTGTTTACAGACACCCTGAGAAAACACCAACCTATTCAGGGCCTTTTTTCTTCTGAATTTTTTTTTTTTCCTAAAAAACAAACTTTGACTTGAGTGCAATTGAAAACCTCCATGCATGTTATTCGGTTGTATTTCCCATCAAAATTAAATGTCACTTAAGGTTTAAAGACTCGTGCGAATATTCCTCTTATTTGCACAGATTTCCTGTTCTTGAACGGCACAGCCCACATCTGAGCTCAGATGACACCCACGGGCAGGACTGTGGGTGGAGGCTCTGGGTGAGTCTTTTCAGGACCATTAATGTTCATTAGCACACTCAGGGCCCTGCCAGTCGCCGTCTTTTTCGCAATTATGCCTCAAGCTGCCAAAAGATAGACTAAGAGAAAATTCAGTAGCAAGTGAATTTAATTTCTAAAAAGGTGAACAGTTATGGAAAAAACTTACCCTGGCTTACTGTGCAGCAGACATATGGACAGAATCCGACAGGTAGCGGCTGACCATCTGATGTCTTTCTTGTAGGACAACACTGGTTTGGGTAAGAAAGCTTCATCCACAACGCAGCAGAATGCAGACAAAATCTGATCTGTGATGTTTGACTGGGAGGGAAGCATGATGCTGATTTTTGTCTGTCCTTTCCCTAGAAATGAGTGAGTGATCATGAGGAATGAGGTGCCCCTTATTTTGCAAATTTTTTTAAGTAATAAAATAATTTAGTATCCCTTTATTTCCTCAGAAAGTAAGTGTATCGATGAATCACTTCAAACAATGCTAATCAACAGCGTAGGACGTCTGCAAGAAAGGACATTGACAGGCGAGGCGCTATTACTAATTTATTTGTCTTTTTATGGTTCGGTTAGAGGAATATCTTAGGGAGTACAGCACATGTCAGTGTTGTCAGATGTTACACGGTAGCTGTCAGAGTTTTGACTGATGTACAAGCACTACCTGCTCATGTTTGCCCTTCCTTTCTGTTGAGTGCACACAGGTAAGACAGCTTGTTGGAAATTTTTATTTAATGCTTTCAGTATCTGCAGATGCTCTTTTATTGAAAGTTCTGACAATGAGATTCCACCCACTGAGATTTCCAAGATTTCCACCGCAAGGGTTTCATCACTTAAACAGGTTTTCCTCTGGGATTAGAATACGACTCACGTTCGATTTCTGCTATCTAGTGATCTCGGCAATAAACGTTTATGTTTTAATTTATTAAACTCCTCAAAAAAAACTTGTGTTAAAGAATTGAAATCGCAGAAATTAAGGGTGCAAACAGCTTTGCACTGCTCAAGAGAAGGTATTTTTGTTTTCAATAGTGTTTTTTTCTGACATGCACGTGAGTCAAATCTCACTTTACCCAGAAAGCACATCCCCTTTCGAAGACTTCTGTGAAGAAAATAACTGCCACTACATGTCCAGGGAGGTGAGACTGTCACACAGACTGCAATCCTCTCTCAGCCACATGGTTTGAAATCACACATCAACAATTGCTAGATAAAAAAGGAAGGCATTGCTTTTTAGTATGAAAACTCAGATGAAGCCTTTAAACATAAATTATGAAATGGCAAGATCTACTTCTTAATGTAATATAGCAAGAAGCGAGTCCATTTTCGAAGGAAAGGGGTCACAAATAGTCTTGTGCTGGCAAGGCCAACTGGCTCTATGACTGGCCAGGTGTAGTTGTTCCAGAGAAGGAAAGAACGGTGCTCCTTGATGCTGAAGTGAAACTTTTTCAGTGTTCGGAAAGTCATTCCAGACAGTGAATACTACAGAAAATTTTCAGCGTACTATCTTAAGGCTGGTTCTCCAGTACTGTCAGCCCAGTGAGTCCCAGGCCTTAAAACAAATGTCCATATATTGAAAAACGTTTAAAAATATTTTTCTCTATCTGTGTAGTTTAATTTGGAACAGAATTCCCTTTTGCTGTGTTTGGTTCTTTTCCCCTGCTTTGTAGAACTTCTTATTCTGTCTTTTCACCTGGGCGCCTGGTTCCGCTCTGGTTGGCAAAGGCCGGTGAAGCAGGCGGGCAGCAATGCCATGCACCCTTCCCTTTGCCCACCCATTTACTTACCAAAAAGTTCTAGATGGCACCGTGCTGCCGAATAAATTCTGTTTCTTTTCTCCCAAGTAATGTGAAAACCGGTGTCTAACACAACTTTTAGAAGCCTCCTCTGTAGCAGGTTTTTCATTTTGGTTTTCGTTTCTTCCTGCAGCGCTGGTTTTGTTATTCTCAGACCATAGCAGTCTCACCAGGAGTCACTTTTCACCCAAAGGAATGTGCTTCTGCTGCTCCTCTTTGAGGAATCACAGCAGCCCTGTGTTTTCTGTAACTCCAATGTTTTCAGCATATCCACTGTGAAAATCATGCATCCACAAGAACTGAAGCTCTCCGGCAATCCCTGGAGGTAAGCAAGTCTGCATTTGGAAGCAGGATGAGGAGCAGTGATGAAAAATTTGGGCATTTGTGTACCATGCATATACAACGACACTGAAAAATTCATCCAGTCTCTGGGTTGATTCTGTTAGCAATGTAGGATGAAAATGTGAATGGAAACATCCGTAATGAAAACTAATAAAAGAGTAAATCAAGATCCTGAATATTTAGGATTCTGGCAGAATCGGGAGCCACACAGGTAGAAAAGACCAACTTTTATCCAGAGTTATAGCTCTTGCAGTGCAGAATGGAATTTCTTAATGCTAGCTCCATAACCTTAATTTAGTCTTAATATATTAGTGTTTATTTAGCAGTCTGAGTTTTCTTCCTTCGGGTATAGAAAGCAAAGTATTGGTATCGCAATGTCCAGGGCAGAATTTGGTCTTGGAGTCTGCCATTCCTTTCAGAAACAATGTTGTCTTTCATTTCTTTAAAACTGGTTAAGTCCCTGATTTTAATCTCTCATTATGGCCAGCAGTGCCTTAACCTGACCTTTGTTCCACAGAAGTGGCTCAGCGAGCGCTTACATTTCACTGAAGGAAATGCAGCATAAGGGTATGTTTGAGGTTAAGCACAAAGGCAAATATATTTTGGGAAGGAATTAATTTACACATATGCTTAAGTGCTTTGTTGAAATAAGAACAGCATCGTAAATGTAGGTAAGGGTAATAGAATGTAGGAGAAAATCCTGGCACTATTGAAGCTGAACCAACGTTCCTAAGGAGAGTGTAGCTTTACTGCAGGACTTGAGGGTGAAAATATAAACTGAAAGACCATTCTCGGCCAATCTGAGTGAGCTTTATGTAAGTGTGTCTCTCCTTTTTTTTTTTTTTTTTTTGGTGTCTTTACTGTTATAGGCTGCTAAATGTATATTAGCGTTCAGCTGCGCTGAAATTTAGAGTTTCATATTTTGAAGGACCTTAGTAAAAATGAATTAGTTTTTTAAATTATCCTTTATTAACAATGATGACAAGTGCAACATGTTAAGATTATAACCTCAGATATTTCAAAATCCACTTCTCACGTTGAAGAAGAGATATTATAAACTTATTCTTAAGCCACTGCTATTACCCTCATTAAATGTATTTTTTGTAATATTCATAAATGATACTGACTGCGAATATTTTTAGACCAAAATAGTATGACAGCAGCACAACTGTGCTGTTAGTATATCCCCAAATTCCTAAATCTATCTGGAATGTGATTGAAATTTTACAGGAAGACCAACCATTTGTTTTAAGGTTCACTCACTGGCAGCATCCAAAAGTAGAATTGTTTGTGTTCTGCCGCACTGAAGCTTCTGGGTCTATAGGTTTTGCTAGTGTCCCTGCTGAAGCATATAAGCTCAACATTTTAGATGGGTATTTTTGAGTTTGTAGGGTGAAAAGATATTCTAATTGCCTCAGCTTAGAGAGATCCTAGTTTAAAAACTATATTCAGAGGTGAAATCTGTCTAGAAAGTATTTCAATTTTCATTTCTACAGGGAACTTATGCACAGCGAAGGTTACTGGATGATGACTAGAAACGCTAGTCTTCAAATATAGTATTTGCATACAGTTCAATTTGCCTTTTCAGGTCTTTATTGCAGTCCATCATTGACTTGGTCTCCACAGCCATTTATATCAGACACAGAAAGTATTTTCTTTGACCTTTGACCAGTGTAAATGGGGAACCTGTATTGCTGCTATTGAAAGGACTTTATCAGTAGTCAGGAAGAGAGTTAACCATCATTAGGCATGAAAATCCTATCAGTTAAAATTGTTATGAGATAGATCTTATTGCCTTGACAATTTCATATCATCCCCTGAAGACACCTAATTTCTTTAGTCTTGTTTACAGCTTGAGAGATCCTGGCTTCACTTTTCAGTGAACAGAGATTTGAATAACAGAAAAATTGAACCAATACACTACATTTACAAATGTCCAGAAGGAACAAAACCCAGAGAATTTAATAAAGAGCCCATAAATATTTTCTGTGAGTAAATGTTGGTGAACTTCTAATAACAAATAAAAGTGTGAAAAATGTTTAATTATCAAGTTTGCTGATGATCCCAAACTGGGAGGTGCTGTTGTCTCTCTTGAGGGACAAGAGGCCTTGCAGAGGGATTTAGATAGTTTGAGGCATTGGTCTGTGATTAATGGAATGAAATTTAACAAGTCCAAATGCCAGATTCTGCACAAGGGATGGAGTCATGCCGGGCACAAGTAGGAATTGGAAGAGGAGCGGTTGGAGATCAGCCCTGCAGAAAGGGATCTGGGGGTGCTGGTTGACAGCAGGCTCATTGTGTCAGCAGTGTGTACCTTGGCAGCCAAGAGGGCAAACTGCATCCTGGGGTGCATCAAACACAGCAGAACCAGCCAGTCAAAAGAGGTGATTATCCTTCTGTATTCAGCACTGGTGTAGCCTCACTTTGAATGCTCTGTGCAGTTCTGGGGCCCACTATTTAGGAAGGACGTTAAGGTGCTTGAGGGCATCCAGAGGAGGGCAGCAAAGCTGGTGAAAGGGCAGGAAGGCATGTCCTGTGAGGAGCAACAAAGGACTTTGGGCTTGTCTAGTTTGGAGAAAAAGAGGCTGAGGGAAACCCTCATTTCTCTCTACAGCTTCCTGAGCAGGGGCAGTGGAGAGGGAAGTGCTTGTCACTTCTGCTTGGTATCTAGTGATAGGACGCGTAGGAGGGGTTCAAAGCTGTGCCAGGGGAGGTTCAGACTAAACATTAAGAAGCATTTCTTTACTGAGAAAGTGGTGAAACACTGGAACAGGCTTCCTAGAGAGGTGGTCGATGCCCCAAGCCCGTCTGTGTTTAAGGTGCTTTTGGACAATGCCCTTAATAACTTCATGCTTTAACTTGGTCAGCCCTGAAGTGGTCAGGCAGTGGGACCAGATGATCATTGTAGGTATCTTCCAACTGAAATTATTCTATTCTATTCTATTCTATTCTATTCTATTCTATTCTATTCTATTCTATTCTATTCTATTCTATTCTATTCTATTCTATTCTATTCTATTCTACTCTACTCTACTCTACTCTACTCTACTCTACTCTATTCTGACTGGCAAATCAATAACCACTGTAAAACACCTAAAAAGATAAAAGAATGCTTTTAAAAGACTCAGTAGAGTCCCAAAGGAAGACTACATGAATAGCTGTCTTTTGTAAAAATAAGCAAGAAATGGTTTCCTTCCACTCTGGAACACAGACTGAAAAGTTACAAATTTCCATCCAAAATCCACATGAAGTCTTGAGTAAATTAAATTTACTGGGTTTGCCAGGTTCTGCCTTCTGTAACCTGAAAATTTCTAAAAGGGACTGCAGTTCTCCCTACAGAGTTATGAAAATGAGCATGGGATGGGATCTCTTGGGGTCATCTGAAAGACCTCCCGCTCAAAGTGGAACTGTTTCTACCTGCGCACTGGAATAAGTTTTGTCTACCTCTTGTCTTAAATTGTCATAGGACACTAGCCAGCGTGCTGGCTCAACTGACCCAAGGGCCTTTGCGCACATCAGCAGCAGCGAAGTCAGCATCACACACAGCAGTTGTTTTCATTCAAATACTTGTAGTTAGGGTGGACTTAAACAAATGTAAGGTCTTTTAGCTGTCTGATCTTATGGAATGAAAAATCATACTTACTATCTAATAACAATTTTGTTTTGTTTATTTTGGTTTTAGTACAATAGCAAAACTCAC
Organism: Bucorvus abyssinicus; assembly: GCA_009769605.1. Classification (NCBI taxonomy): domain Eukaryota; kingdom Metazoa; phylum Chordata; class Aves; order Bucerotiformes; family Bucorvidae; genus Bucorvus; species Bucorvus abyssinicus. The sequence goes on from CM020042.1 coordinate 6,864,365, forward strand.
AAACAAGTGAAGAACTGGAACCAGAATCCAGTGTGCTATCTTTTAGCTTTTAGTATGAAAGATTATTTAGGTTTTGGTTTAATTGCTTGGTCACAGAGAAATAACATATAGCATTACTATTAAAATATCCATTGCTCTGTTGAATTAGAAAAGACCACACACAGTGGCGAGTGTCAAAACAGGACTTCTCCATTACCGATTATTATAACTGACTTTATAACATCCTATGTTCCCCCAAAAAGCTTAGGTGAGGAACATCATGTTAGATCTTTGTTGAAGTTGAAATAAAATTACAGAAGAGCTGCATATGCTTTAGAATGTTCTCTGAAGTAAAATATTTCTTATTCAAAATCTATATTCTTAATGAACGCGTTGAAGTTTTAATAAACTGGAACTTGGTAGACTAGTTTTGTTTAGTCATATTGACATGTTAACCAACAGCCAATGCTAATACTGGCAGGAGGAAGTTTTCTATGAAGGAGGCGCAATCCTGCAGTCTGTTGATAAGGTGTGGCTCAAGGTGAAGGCTAGCAAAATTCTCCAGGAAAGCTGATACAACAAATGAAATCCTGCCTGTGGTAACTGAAGTCCAATTCTTCTCAGCTGCCAACTGATCAAAAAGATTTCAAGTAGGTTTCCTACCATGTTCTAGTGCACAATGCTTTTTGTTTGGCTAGCCAGAGTAATTTCTGTTACTGCTGGCAAATCGATGTCCAATTTGAAAATGAAGATGATTTTAATGACATAAATAATAAAAAAGGCGAGAATGTAAGACAGAGATAGCAGGATGGACTATTCTTGTTCTTTCTAGCTATCTGGTATGAAGGACATTTTCACAGCAGCACCTTAACATCAGTTCCTTTGCTAATAGTAATAAGTGTATTGCGGTCACTGTAGGGGAAAATCCTGCTAATTTCAGTGCAGGTAGCTTTCTCTCTCAGCCTCTTCCTGCCTTGCACAATTTTATAGGTCTTTTTCTATTAAGATAAAGAAATGGTGAGCTCACATCTTTGTTCTAAAACAGCAGCTGCTGTGGTTGGTGTGGGTTTTGCATATCAGCATCACACTCTATTGGTGATGGTTTTTTATAATTCTTGTGGTATATGTTGATTGGGAATATGCCCCTTGATTCCTTTTCCAAGAATGTACAGTGGGAAGCGCTGCCAGGAACGCCACAGGCAAGACAGCAGCAGAGCTAGCAACTTCTGAGGAGGACTGTATTAAAGCAATTCTCTTCCATTGGCACCATGAAAGTAGAATTCCGAGAAGGCCATCTAAAATAATCAAAGGATTGAGAAATGAGATCTGTAAGCACTGTTAAGAGAGATAAACGTGTGCTTTTCAGAAGAGCTGGTTGAGTGGGAGGATAGGGAACATGAAAGAATTTTACATAGAAATAGCACGTATAAATAGATATTCTAGGAGGAAAAATCTTGATTTCATTAACTGCAGCTCACAACAAAGGAAGTAAGAGGCCAAAACCTGCAGATCTACTCAGGTGGTGCTGTTAAAAGTAGAGTTTTGTTCAGTGTAAAAGGTGTGGAAAAGAATTACCTCTTATAGAATACTAGATGAAAACCAAATATTTATCTATACATACATAGACATAAACACACTCATATATATATATAAAATAGATATATAAAATCTTACATTTTCAATTCCCAGCATTGCTTTTTTAATTGTGTTTAGCATAGTACTAAATGTATTTATCTCAAAAATAATTTACTGTTTGTCTTCCCTTATTTTTGTTTACATAAAAGTATGTGCTGTAATTGCTTGTCATTATTGAATAGTCTATAGTTTATTTTTCTATTTGTTAATTACCCATGGGAAACAAAACAAAACAAAACCACTTTTAAATCAGTTAAAACTCACACAGTGTTTTGATATGTGCATAAAATATGCATAATAAACATTCAGTAACGTTATGAATGTAGATTGATGAAATCTGTATAACTTAAATTCCAGGATTAACCCAGCATTATGTATTTTGATAACGTTCTCCACTACATTTGATACAGTTTGATGTCATCTTGATATGTCAGATTAACATTTAACCAGTAACCAATTTTCCATCTATACAGCTGTTATGAAGAGGAAAATACAGTTCTTTCACATACCATTTTGATATGCTAGGTTATCTTTTACAATGCTTTATAAGGTTCACAATTTAAATTACAGAACAAGTTTATCAGTTAAAAATTGAAACTCACTTTTTAGTTTATTTTTAATGGATTGTGATTGGTTGTGATTTTTATGCCATTTATTCAACAGAGGAGTTATTGGACATTATCTGCAAGTATTTCATGTCAGATTTCAACATCAGTGGAAAATAGGTACTATAGATTGTGTTTGTTGCAAGATGCAATGAACAAAATTTCTATTGGCTTAAAAGAGGCCCAGAATTTTTACTTTCTCTGAATATTTCCTAATGTTAATCTGAAATGTAGCTATTTTTTCCTATATGCACATCAACAAAATAACTTAATATCCTCAAATAAATATGGGTGATTCTGGGATATAAATAGAGTCCCTTCAGGGTCCATAAACAACAGTCAGCAAACTACATTCTGTGTATTAGAATTAGCAATGTAAAGAGATGTAAGTACATGAGAAATTACTTACATAAAACCATATAAATCACTGTAAGAATATACATGGATTTTTAAATAGATATTTACTTAGCCTGCTTGCAATATTTTGGTTGTTGTTGCCTAAAAGGATTTGAACTGGTTTAGAAAAAAATTATCCAAAGTTGGTTCTTTATGTAAATTTCTTACTGGAAGAGTACAAAGTAGTGACAGCATTGTTTGTCCATGTCCTCCAGTGATTGTTAGCAATGCATTCTTGCACATATTGTTTCAGACAAAAAATTAGTATTTTGCATTAGCAAAGGATAATTAGGCAATAAGATACAAAAGGGAGTAGGGTTATCATGAGATAAACACACACATGGGGTGTTATGAGGCACAGCCAAGTATCTGCAATCCCTCCAGGGTATGATTATCTCATGATAACCGCACACCCTGGAGTTGCCTTATTGCTATTATAAAATATCTTTATTATAGGAAGAAATGCACATTTTTGTGCTGAAAGAAGACGAAGGTGACAATTTAGAATGCTGAACAGCAGTTTCAGCTGAGCTGTGTGGTTTACATAGATTAATCTATCCCATTGGAATGTTTCCTCAGCCAAAAAAACGTTCCCTAAATCCAAGCAGTCATAATCTGTAGTGATGTGCAGCTATTTGGAGTATTTGACAAATTCCCTCCTTGGTTCTTATGCTGTTCGTTTGACTGCAAGGTATGCGCATAGCTGTACGAAGAGATGGAGAAATGTTAACAGGATGGTGAACATTTTGAACGTTTGATAATACTTCTGAAGTCTGGATTCTTCCATTTTACTTTTATGCAAACTCTGTAAACTCCGAAAGCTTGGGAGGGTTGAATAATGCATCTAAAGCCAAAGAAAAACTATTGGGAGAAAGAAGTTACAAACAATGTCAATCCAGTTTTAAAAGCTGGGTAACTGATGAGCCAGGGAGAAGCGAGAAGTCTCTTCCAAGCAGTACGGTTGTTTTTCTATCAGGCTTAAAGAGGTGATGCAGTAAGGGGCAAAGGCAGCTGGATAAATACAGACTGGCCTCTTTGTACAAAACTGGAGCTTTGCCACTGTCTTCAGTGGACCAAGACATTTAGCAAGAGAATATTTCTCATCACCCCTACACATAACAGCTTTGTCCACACGAATGGTCCCTCTGAGTTTACAGCCTTGCTGCCTCTCTTTGTAGACACCCCTGGGGAATGAAAACAACTTGGTTAGACTCAATAGTAGGGGTTGCCTTTTTTGAATAACATGTACAAAGGAAAGAAATCTTGTCCCTATATCTGCATTTCGACAACAAGTAGATTAGTCGATCCTTTCAGTCATAGATTTGTCATCAACAATTATGCCTAAGGATCTATTTTTATTCTGTCATTCCATTATCAATGAAAACTATTGGCATACTCCAGTGCAACGGAAGGAAGTTCAGGGAGCATTCCGTTTCTCTAAATTTGTATTATTACTGAACAAATTTTCGGAAGAAATAAGCCTTGAAATAGCATATAAATTGCGTGTTAAAATATAATCAATATTTGTATTCATGTTTGGGCATAAAAACACACAAAGAAAGCCTTGTAGAATTTATTTCTGCTTAGAAACTAGCACTGTGGCCTTCAAAATATGTCAGCTTTAATTTAAGATTGGTGTTTAATATGGAATATGGAGATCAATGCAATTGATTTGATTGAACAAAAAAGTCCTTGTAAGGATATATGGTGCTCGTTTTTAAAAGCAACAAGCCCAATAATTGGTTTAAATGTAAAAATAAATTGTGTCTAGAGATATCTATCCCAGCCAGGGGTGATGCTTTATTGGTTTTTGCATTTCACTAACTGATGTGCTTTCATGTAAAATCAATATTGTGCAGTCAAATATATTTTGCTGTACTGTGTAGTATTTTCAGTTAGCTAAAATATAATTTTAAACATACGATGCCTAACCTTTATTTTACAGTAAACTTTTTGTGGATAAATGAAGGAAAAATTTAAAGAGACACTTTTTGCTTTCTAAATATTCTATAGAGTCCCTTGCATAATATAGAGATTTTTCATGTGCTTCCCCAGCATTTTACTTTGCTAACTCTCAGCGTTTTAATTAAGTCCCTAGCCATTCCTCTGAAAGTAATTGCCATCTGTGGAATATTAGACCCCATTTCGAGTGATGCATACATAGCTGCTTAGCTGTGTAAAACTAGACATCAAACTTTCTGACTGTACTGAAACTGAAAATACATTTGCCCTCTTATTTTTTTTTTTTATCCTATCGTGAGGAGAAAAAATATTTTTCTGTTTGGTTGATTTTGACACTTTTAATGCAACTGAAAGGCATCTTTTTTAGAGAAAGTCCACAAGTCATGCAATTTCTCTCTTTTTTTTTTTTTTTTTAATTATTTTGTCTTCCTCACAACCGGGGAGACCTGAGGTCAAGGAGGGAATCTGACATATCCCATTCGATCTCACTTTAAAAGTCACCTAAATGATTTGGGAAACCAACTGCCACTACAGAAAATTTCAGCAAAGACAGAATGTTAGACAAGAGAATTCTAATGGATACAATTAATCAGTTCAACAGGATACAGTCAATACAATTAGTTTAAAATGGCCATAAACATCTGCCAGTTTTCTTGAAGTTTGTGCCTCTCTTCTAATTAAGAAAAACAGATTATTTGAAAAAGCTGTTAACATCCAACGGGGAAACGTTATTTTAAAGATTTATTTCAATGTGCTTTCATGATCTACAGATTAAAGAAGCCCATGAAGAAAAGGTATTTTTGCATGTGCTGTTCTAGTGAAATGGACTTTTAATGTTCTTTTGTCCTCAATACTCTGAATTACAGTGCTGTGTTCAGGTTTTGTTTTCCCTGCTGCAGGATGCTGAATACAGATATAGGGTGTGTTTTCCACTTCTTATTCCCTCTCTCAGTGGTCTTGAGGAAGTAGGTACCATTCTGTGGTCAATTTTGCAAGGCTGTAATTATCGTAGAGACCCGCATTTTCACATAAAATAAGAAATATTTTCTGTGCTATAAAGTTTGCATACAGAAAATTGGTGTTTCTCAATAAGAACTTCTTCCAACCCTACAATTCTGAAACAATCAAAAGGTTAAAAAAAAAGTAATAGACAAAGAAAGTGAATATACATACTGCTTATTGAATTCAACAGAGCAGAGAATTTTTTCTGGACTAGTGATTTCATAGACCAGTTTTACACCTTTTAGTCATGCCTTAAAACAATTGAGCACATGCCATAAACATTGAGTTGCTGGAAAATGAAGACTGGTGAACCATTCAGAACCCAGCTGAACTAATATGTCAGAATGTTATAGCTTCAGAATGTGTGAAGTGAATCCTAAACCTGCTTGCAAGCCACTTTGGTCAAGCAATTTTTGAAAGATTTTTGCATAAAGGCATATATTCTTTCAAACAAAAAAATTGCTAGGACATGGAATGCTGGTTTTAGAGACACTTTAGAAGGAGAAATAGGCTCGAATCAGTTTAAATCAAACCTTTAGCAATATTTAGGACTATTTGGATAGGGATGCATTATTTGGCTACTTATGCAATTCAATATGGTTGAGATGTTACATGTCTGTTATTGTCATCATAGTCAAGAAATTATTTTCCCTCTTGTCTTGGCTATTGAGTAACAAACAGAGAAGCTAAATAGAAAACCCAAACTGATGAGGACCAGAGAGGATATCTGAATAGATACCATGAGAAAAAGATAGCATTGCAAATTTAAAGTCTTGCTTTTAAAAATAACCTTTTTCAAAGTGTTACAGAATAGCATTCAGATGGAAGATTTCCCCAGGGAAAGTTCTGGAGGAAGTTCTTAAAACTAGCGAAAGCAATGAAATTTGTTAGGGTCTGTGGAAAAGCTAATCACTAGGAGGAAGAACAATGAACTGAAGAGGGAATTTTAAAAGTAATCTTTTGTTTTCCTTTGCTTTTTGTTTTCCTTCATTCAACTGACTTCCCTTTGAGGTCCATTAAGTTACAAGTTTATACAGTGCCTGTTGTAAAGGGGTCTTATTTGGGGCAGGGAGCAAGGCTTAAGGCAAAAGTATAGTACAACTAATAATGATATTAGTAGTGTGCCAAGCGAGGCCCACACTGCATATCTTTCATATATCCTATTGTCACAGTTGTAAAACTCAAAAAATTCCTCCCAGCCGAAATTCTGTTAGGATTGTTTAACTATCGCACCCATCCATTGCGAATTCCAACAGGAAGGGGATGCCGCAATGAGGAATATCTCTTATTACCTGCACATGACATCAACTGCTGGTACCAGCAGCCTCCACTGCTCCCTCAGCTCAGGAAACATACTGTCTATAACATGAATTTTACTCATGCTCTAACACAAAGCAATGGCACTTCAAATAATGACCTACTGGTTAACTTTGTTCAAAATTTTGTGCCTTTATAGAGCAAGAAGCAAGTCAGCTAAAGCTAAAGGCCAAACAACACAAATAGGTCATACTTAATATTTTACAAAATCTTCTGGGTGGTGGATTAGCTCACAGCTCATTTCTGGAATCTGAAAAAAGTCCGTGAAATGACATTTTTCACCACCAAGGGTAAGGTCAGGACAGCATTTGATGCTACCAATATGCTTATATAGGTATATGCTAAAGAGAAGGCATAATGGCAGGCATACTTAGTGATATGTGGGGCTGAACTGTAGACCTGATACCCAAAAGTGCAAGTCATGCCCATTACCATACTGAACTGATGAGATGTCCAGTAACTCAGGAACTGCTCAGAGATTATTTAGTCCATCTCCTTATACTGTAAGATAATGGTTAATTTGCAGAGCAAACCACCAGCCACCAGCCACTTTCTACTGTCATCTTCTCACTTTTAGTACTAAAAAAAATGCAGGCAGGCACTGACTGGGCTGGAAGAATATCATTCTAAAACAGTCTTCTTGCTTCTCATACCTTTTGGAATATTGATATTCTTGGGTATACTTGTCCAGTGGATTTGCAGAATTAAAGAACTTGTCATTTTTAAAAAGGAAATGGTTAGGTCTGTAATGGCTAATTGCTGAAGCTGGTTGAATGGATGGATTTCTCAGAAGGGACTGTTGATCCAAGGAGGAGAGTTTCCTTTTCTTCTGGTTCTTTACCCAGAGAAAAGCCCCTTGTGTATGTTCAGGTCACAGTGGAAATAATGCGAAGAAACTGGAGAAAGACATAATAGTTTGTGAATGAGGTTTTAAAATGTCAAAACACAGTTTTCAAAAGCAGTGAGCTCTGGAGAAATTTAGTGCAGGAGAAAGAAGTTGAAAACCAGTGATTTCATAACATTGAAAGACAGTCTGACTTAGCATTACAGTGGAGGGTGGTTTATTCCAACCATACCAGGACACTTGTCATATATTTTCCTTGTGAAAAATAAAATATATTTTCTAATGCCTGATTTTGCATTTGCTTACTGTAAAGCAACTAGTATAAAGACCATAATATATCCTGCTTTAGAGAAAGTGCTGCTTCACAACTTCCGCAATTCGGTCTTTATCTTTTAACATCTCCTATCAGCACTGCCCCTTCATAATGATTTTTTCCTAATACATCTAACATGGAGAGATTTTCATGGACCTTGACGCCTTGATTGCAGTTTCTTCAGCTGAAAATAGAGAAAGTCAGCTGTAATTCTCAGTACTATACAATTATAAATCACTAGAAAACTGATTTTAAACAAGCCTATAGATGGCAACTTTGCTTTGGCATATTGGCAAAGGAATTTATATGGGAATGTTTTCTAATTAATAAGTTATTTTACATTTTATTTATATATGGTTTTCAACAGTCACCATCTGTTTATGATTTACGTAATCAGTATTCCTAACGATCATTTCAACCATTTTGCTGTACATCACAGGCTGTTCCTAATTAATAAATGTAATTGACAAAGTTAATAAACAAATGGCTTAGGCCACTTGGCTCAAAATAAAATTAATTTTTATTGTACAATGTACTGCTTGTTTCTTTAAAATAACAGTCATATATATAATAGTATTTGTTTTAGAAAGAATGGGTAGTACAGAAATGAGCAAGTGAGCTACTTTGAGCAAATGCATATTTGACTATATAAAGCTCCAGTCATAATTAGGATGGTTCTTTCCAGTTACCCCAGCAGGCAGAATACCAAATGTTACACAATGGTTGTCCACTTTTAGCTTTGAAACTTCCTTCCCCCCCAGCACTGAGCTCTAACGTGTTCTGATGAACATAGCTAAGTGTGTTGCTTCCTTGTGACAGTTATAATGGGGGAAAAAGGAAGAGGTCCAGGTTTTAGCACTGAACCTTTGCCATCGTTGTCTCCCCCGTTGCCTCCATCGTTAATGGCTCTACCAATCCAATATCATTGCTCTAGTAAGAAAGAGCCACTCAGTACTGATTCAACTCAGCTGCTGATTGCTCTGTCATAGACATCATGATTCCCTCACGAGTGTCAAGATGCTGCTACAGAATGAATGCTCTAATTTGCCATGAAGGTTACAATCACAAGACAAAATGGAAATGATAATTTGACACAGACAGATCCCCAGACTGCCACTGATGGTGCAGAATTTCCCTGCCCGCCTCCTTTCCTCAGCTGTCTCCTTTTTGTTACAAGGACAAACTTTAGTGCAGCCAGTCACTGTTATTTACAAATTACCTGTGGGTGATACAGCAAAAAGGCAGAAGGTGGAAGTTTGTCCCTGTTTGGTGTCTGAGTGATTATAGGAAAGAAAATTATGGTCTTTGAATGCTGCTTCTATCAATGTCACAAACACGACATGCATTTTTAGGCCAGCATACACTACAAAACAGAAATAAAATTTTTAAAAAGCCCTCTTTAGTTCAACTTTTAGATGGCTAAATGAATACACTAATGCATTTTGAAGGTGCCATTATAATCATGTTGTCTGACTTGTTGCAGAAAAAAGGTCAGAGATTTCATCCAGTTTCCCTGTAGCAAACAATAACGCACAGAGGCATAACAGAGCATCTTCTGGGAACTCACCCATTTTGATATAAAGGTTGCAAGTGATGAAAAAAATTATTGTATCCCTTGGAAAAACTGTTGCAAAGGTTAATTGTCCTCACCAACAAAAATTGCCTTTTATTTCCAGTTTGCACTTTAATGACTTTCACCTTCAATCATTGGACTTTATTCTTCTGTCTGCAAGATGAAACAATGCTCCAAAACAAGTCCTATCTAGGTAACAGCAGACCATAAACATGTCCTTTGTCTTCCTTTAAGTTAGCTTCTGTGACTATTCCAATAAATAAGTTTCCTAATAGAATATTCACATGAAAAAGTGAGTTGTGAGCAGATGCAACGCAATGAATTTTATTTCAGATGGCTATTTGCAAATCTACTTACCAAAGAAACAGCTCAAATGGCTAGGCTAGGCAGCCAGCACTCAAATCTTACCATTTGTTTGGAGGAAAATTATTTTCTTGAATGTCTTGTTGGATTATTTCCTTTAATATTATGACCTTCGTTTAATGTTATGTGTCTAAGGGTTATTCTACTGTTCAGAACTCATGTTTGATTTACTACTATGTGCAGAAAAAAAGAGTGTTGAAATATTAGTTTTGTTTTTCTTTTAACTAACAAATGCTTATGAGTTTGCGAATAGAGAATATGCATATAAACTGAATATTTGCATTGGTTGACTTGATGGTTTCTAATTAAAGTCTTGATAATTCAAAAGCATAACATCTTTAAATAAATTATTATCCTTTTTTTTTGTAATGGAGGAAGGCAGAAATCATAGCTCTGGTATCTCGTATACAGCAATTTGTTCAGAGGATGTCTGATCTGGGAGGCTTCCTAGATGATAAATCAAAAATGGTTTCCAAATGTGTTCTTTGCTTTTATCACAGCTTAAATTCAATTCCTTTGATAAAGTAAGAAATAGTAGTGGATGTAGAAGAATGTAAGTTAAAGCATTTGAGACTAATTAAACCTTTTATTTATGTTCTGTAGAAGATTTTAAACATGGCAGATTTCAGCGGTATGATATTTAACTTCTCCACTTCTAATAGTCAGGTTTGTTGAAGATTAATGTTTATCAGCTATAAATTTGCAAGCTCACAACTAACTGGCCTACTCCCATAGATGTAAAACTTGTGCGCATTCATCAGCCCCACGTCTTCTTGCCAGGTAACAAGGTCTAACTTTGCATTCTAAAGATTTCCCCTGTCATACACTGCAAGATTCACTAAATTTTCTGCCTTTTATTTATTGTAGTGTCAGTACCAGTCAGCTCACCTTGCAGTTGGTATTTATTTCAGTAATATGGTGTCACTTAGCCCCTCCAAATGCCCATTGCTATATCAGAAAGAAAGTCAGCTCTGGTAGAATCTGTATGATTATTTGTGTGTAAAAAGAAGTCCTGTGATGCTGTATGGATACGAAAGGGTTTGTGGAAGGACGTAGAATGTCCATATTGAGGATATATCTGTTGCTGATAAGAGCTAAAATTGGATCAGAGAGCAAGATATAACCTGATATGAACCTTTTCTAGAGCACAAATTATGTATTAAGTTTTTATTAGTGATATTGCAAAGAATTTTTCAAATATCAATACTTCAAAATATTGATCTTGCATTTTTTAATTCTTTCTAGTGCTTAATAAGAGCAGTAAGAAGCTTTTCGCAAAGATGGCAGAAGATGGCCAGTAGCTGTTGTCCTAGAGGTCAGTGACTGTAATAGTGTCTAAAGCTGGAATTTTAATTCCTTCTCGGTGCTGCATTTTTTAAACAACTAGTTGGCATACAGCAGTATCCAAATCTCTGACCAGACGTGCAACTGCACTGACATCTTATTTGGAAATGGAAGAGGGCTTTGGCCCTTTTTCAGAGCAGGGCAGGACTGTGAACCCTGCGATACGCTTAAGATTTTTACAGAGAAAATCCCTTGCAAATAAAGGTATTGCTTTTTCGTTCTGAGATCTCCCTGCGAGTCTCTGCTTAGGAGGTGTTTTGCAGATTAGGTGGTCATGGATCGGATCTGCGCGTTTCGGTAGGAATCCCCTCTGCAGTCTAGATGCAGTGTACCAGCTGCTGCTGACTGTTGCAAGAGAGCTATTCCCATGTGCTTCCTCCTCCTGCTGAGCTATCTGCCTCCAGTCATGAAAGCAGATTCACTTCTTAGCAGATATATCACATCAACTTCTGTTGCTCAGCTGAGTCATTATATAATGTAATTGTTGGCCTTTAATAAATCAGTTTGTTTTTCCCCATGTATTCACATTTTAATTCCATTCCCAGCAATACCATCTAGACTAGTGCATTAAAAATATGCATTGAGCTAAAAAACTTAGAGCCACACAATATCTTAAATTTACAAAATCAGGCGGTAAACCTATCCATAGCAAAACAATTAGACAAGAAAAATAGTACATAATACAAACTTTAAAAAAGGATGGTGTGATGAGACTGTATTGAATCATAACAAAGCCAAGGTTTGTGTTTTCAGAAATAAACATGTAACCACACATACAATATGTGAAAAATGTTTAATTTTAATGCACAGCTATCAAAATCATATATGCTTTCGCAATTTTACATATGCAGAAAGATTTATTACGATGGCAACTGATCCTTTACGCATAAGGCAACCACAGATGTGGGGGTTTTGTGGTACAAATTATGCCAAATCACTAGCAAGCATTACAGGCCAGAGAGAATAATTCAATGTGAGAGCTCCCCACTTTGTGAATAAATCAAGGACTTCAGTTCAGATAGTAGAACTATTCAGCCAGGCTCGAAGGAAAGGCGGCACAAGGGATAAATCATGCAATATTCTGCAGTATCTCAGCTTCTCAAAAATTTCACGAATGGAAAACACTCAGTACTGCAATTGCCATGTAAAGTAATACAACAGCATTCAGTGCCTGAATTGCCACATAAAGTCATGTTTTGCATCATTTACTGCCAGATGCCATTGTTCCCAAATGATGTCTTTCAAGAGACAACGTATGACATTCTAGAACACGGTTGTCCCTATGTATTATAGCAGAGTACAAGGCGCAAAATCTCTTGGCTCTGGAAAAATAATTCATTGTAAAAATCACGCAGAAACTTTAGAATTAGCTTCAATGAACAAACTGTAATGAAAATATGGCTGCTCGTCCCTCCAGTTGGCAATTATAACTCAAAACTGCAACTTCCACCTCTGTTAGACTCAACAGAGCGTTTTACAATGAAGTTTTTCCGCTGGAAAAATGAAACTTCAACAAAACCAAGACTTCCTTTGGAATTGTGATTATATTTCATTTTATGGTTGTTTGAAATATTTTATAAGATAGCAATATTCTTTGTTGAAATTACTTAAATGGTATATGTGTTTTGCCCTTCTTTTCGTCAAATATGAAATACAGAGAGGTCAGTTTCATGACACAAAAGCCTGAGAGTAAACTTTAGAAAGGTCTTTTTCTGGGTACTTTTGGTGGAAACAAAAGATCATAGGAAAGATTCAGAATTAGGATGTTTTTCAAATTTCTTCACAAAATGAGGTCAGCATTTTAACAGGTTCTGGGTTACATGTTGAAGAATTCTGAACATTCCCCAAATGTCTTCACTCAATGAAATATGAGCATTCAAATGAAGGTCGGGGAGTCTGAAGAGCAGTTTTTAAGCTAACTTGGTAAAAACTAGGTAAAAGGTGAAGGAAGTAAGGACATCAGCTTGTTAAATAAATGTTTCAGGCAGATACTCATCCGTTCTATTGGCTTTTACATTGTTCTGGTTTTCATGTCCTGCATAAAATTTTTTGTGGAAAAAAAAAATCAGGACTCAAACTCCTCCTCCCTTTCCAGTCCCAAGTATCTTGTCTTTTGACCTGGGTGTTTATATAACACACTCAATTCTTTTCTTTCTTTTTTTAAGATCAAAAAGGATATAGAGACGAAGGAAACTTGGAGGGGCAATTCCGGAGTACAACTATGAAATCTGACATATTGATAATGTTCATGGCCTAACACACTTCCCTTCTATGAATAATCCTAGTCCTTCTGAAATTAATTTGTATACAGTATTTTAAGAGATATTTTCAAACTTAGTTTTAACCTCTTCCCATTCTTATGCTTTTGTACTATGGATTACATCTCTGTTTCCTTAACCTTTTATAAATTTAATCTAGAAGGGCTTTAAAGTGTATCCAAAGACTACTTTGACATGTGGTTTTCATGTTTTCTGTGTTATTTCCAATACAGTTCCTATTTTTCTGATTAATAGATTGCCAAAAGCATTCTTGGAAAGTATTGTGGGCATTTGGCAGGAATCCACATACTTTTAAAGAATTGTTATCAGAGATTAGATAGCCATGAAACACAGGTAACTTTTATTATCTAGCATATGAATTTCCCTTGGTTGAAGTTCCACTGCTTGCACATCTCTACTCCAAATGTTTATACAATATCATTGAAATTATGGTTTCCGTTTACATTCAAGCTGCCAATCAAACATGATTCCACAGACAACAGTAATTAGCTGTGTTACCCAATTAGAAAAGAAAGGAAAATATCTTATTGGCACTCTTAGTAAGTAATACTTGACAGGCAGCTTGAATATAACATGTATTTTGAACGGGTTTGTGTTCAACACTAAAAAGATTTTCAATAACTAATGAAGAATTGGAGAGAGATATATATTTTTTTTAAAGGTTGGAAAGTTAGTAAAAAAGGATTTAAACTATTCATTACCATTCATTCTAGGGAACCTGAATACATAGATTGCATTCTTACCACTATATTACCATTCTTTTCCTTCTGTGACCTTAAGGTAATGGATAACTCTCTCCATGTCCCAGAATAACCTTTTTGAAAAAACTAAATTTTATGACTTTTCAAGTGTTGCATGAGTCTCAGAATATGATGGTATGAGATGTTGGGAAAAGCCTGATTCAAATTTTAAAAATGGCCAATTAATAATTTGACAGAAACTGCATGTACCAGAAGTATGGGTAACTAGTTTTCATTTGAAAATTTAGACATAATACTGGAGAGGTAATGTAAGATTATTGTTAATTCATTTAGGAGAAAAGTAATTTTTCAAGTTTAAGAGAATTGGATGTGCACTTACACCTTTTCCTCCCATCCAAATATGTGCTGAGGATTTTTTTTTAAAGTTTATTGTTCTGAGCCTTGTAGTCGGAAGGAATTTAAATATAAGCAATGTGTAAATTCTCTCCTTCCTTTTGAAGCAAGATTTTTACCATAATGGACAAAACTTTGAAACTAAAACCAGAATGCTGAAAAAACTAAGCAGCTTTTTATGTTTTGAAATGTCTTTCTTGTTAACCATTTCGGGGAAATTGAGAAAGAACAGGAACTTTTATTTGTGAAATGTTTGGGACCAGGGATATTGAGTCATTTATGAGACTTTTTCAGTGGAGACATCACAAGGGGACATCACCTTCTTGCACATCACTGTGGAATCATGTGCATTCTTTTCCCCAACATATCCTGGCAGACACACTATTTCCCAGTGATGTAAAACACTGGAAATCCTCATAAACATGTTGGTGGTCCTAGGAAAAAGGTAAGAAGAGTCGTTTGTATATATTTGCTATTTTAGCACTGAGGGATGCTGAAAAGATCCTTCATTCTATCAGGAGAGGAGGATTTATTCACACAAATGAAAAACATATCCCCTTAGTTAAGCAATATTACAACAAAATATTGATTTTATTTTAAATCAAGCAGTGTAAGTAAACCCATGTTATCAATGATATCTGGAAAAAGGAAAGGGCATTTTATATCAGTTCCTACAGAACAGAATGTTGTGGAACCCCTCCTTTGAGTCTAATGACCAGGTAGGTACTTTGGGGTCTAATATGCTCAATGGATCAGCGGCTTGCTTTAAGATCCATAAAGAAGTTGCACCCTTAATGCACTATTTATTTGAAGCACTATTCCAGTGTATTTGCCTACCTATTTCTTTTTATCTTGAGGGTTCCACTAAGATTTTCTTAGGCTTATTGAAATACAGCACAATATATTTAAGTTTGTTCCTCATTCCAAGCATATGAATAGTCTTAAAGTATATATAGGTTGTTCAGAAATGAAACCAATTGGGGGGGGGGGGGGGATGTTCTGTTAAAAAAAAATAATTTCTAAAGTACTGTTTAAACTAGGATACACTTACCAGAAGATTCTCAGAAAAGCCTAAGCATGTGAATGTAGACCTCAGTTTAAAGTTCCTGTGAACCCTGCAGAGAAAAAACAAAAGTGGTCTTATTGCTGAAAAGCTACAAAAGCATTTTGGTTTTCAGTGAGCGTATTCACACAGAACTGTGAGGCACTTTACATAACATGCTTTACATTCACAGCTTTCAGCTATTTTGGTTTAACTTTCCCAAGTTCCTCAGGTTGACATGCCCCAAATTCATGCATGTCTGTGTAAGGTGTAAGTTTGTTGCTGGTTTTACAATGTGCTTTGATAAACCATGAAGAGAGCATGTCTTCTAAACTGATTTTTTAAAATTCCTATTTTAAAATCAGGTTCAAATCAGGCACTAACCAAGGCACTGATATTTTGATTTTCTTACTATTTCCTCATTAGAAGTAGCTTTATCCTTTGTCATAATTGTTATAATTAGGAGGAAGATTGGATTCTTTCTCAGGATTGGATTCCTTCTCAAAGGAAAAACTACTGTAATGTTTTACTTATTGCCTGGACAATGCACTATTAATTCCAGTGGATTCCTTTTGACATTAAAATGAATTTGCACTGAAGGGCAAACACCAGCTCCATATGCATCCAGACTGCATTACAATCTAATCCATCACATTATACATTTATAGGTGTCTACCATTGCTGGATTGCTAAAACACTCAGCCATAAAAAAAAGTCCATATGAAAAGCTGGTTTAAATTTCATGCATTTTTACTTACAAAGTGTCTGGTTAGATGAGCATGAGCTTCTGTGAAAGAAATCCTTTTGGAACATGAATATGTAAGAAGCTATGAAAATGACATGAACAGCAGTTTCTCTATTACCTTCTCGGTATTCTTTGCTGCTAGGTGAGTTTTAGACTCAAGTAATTTGCAAATATCATGAAAATTCCTTTCAAAGTTTTCTGGCTTTGCATATTAGTAAATAAAAGCACCACCTTACTTCTTGATGGAAAAACAAGTGCATAGCTGAATTCCCAGCTGAGGACAATGATGGCTCAGTGGACAATAAAGCATCAGTTGTGAACTTACTGTACATATGAAAATTATTCATCCTGGGGTGTATTTTCAAAAGCAGTGTGAATGGATGCATACCCACAGCCTCGATTATTCATTAGTGGGATTTTTATGAGTGCCTCCCATTCATGCTTTAGAAAATTGCCCCCTAATTGTCTGTCATAAAAATCTCCTTTATTTCCTTATTTATTTGTTTATTTCCTAATGTGAAAAGCAACAGCTTATATGTTGAAATACTTCCCAGTGAGAGAAAATGATCTTGAACTAGATGTCTTAGCCTTTGCAGATGATTTTGTAGTAATATTTTCCATTTGCGTTGATTAGAATTAATATCAATATGAAATTAATAAGCAACTGAAAAAATAAGAACTTTTACCATGACAGACAAAGTATTATGTATAAAAAGACACGATTTTTTAAAAGTTAAATAATATTTATATAAGGCTGAGATTTTTAAAGTGAAAAGAATATCCTGTTATAGTATAAATTATATACTATAATGTGATAAGGTCATAAAAATAATATATTCTAGTTTTAAGTGTTATCCTCGTGAAAGATCATGCACATACACATGTTTTACAATACTAATCTGCCCCTAAAAATCCAGTAGAAATGTACATTAAATTCTATATCATGTTTTACACTGGACAAATGGGCATATTGCAAAGTTTGACTGAGGGTGTTTTATTGGAGTCGAATGTTGATGCTGTTACTTGTCAATGATAGACAATATCATGTTTTAGGTTTGGGGTTTTTTTTAAGTCTTCAGGGTTCTATAGAAGCATTATTTGTTAATAAGATTTAAAAAAAATAAAACTTCTATTGCATCATCATGGACAGCATACCTAATGCTGAGGTCATTCACAGGAAAAGGCAAGGTCTAGTTGCTGAAATGCTCAAGAAAGTTTACGCTTGTGGAGAAGTTCTTTTTTTTTCTGATGATTTCCCTTTCTTTTTTTTTTTTTTCCTCCTCAAAAGGGCAAGGTTTTTAGATCACAAAGCCATCTGAGGTCTATAGCCATACAAAGGTGTGCACAGAAAGCTCTTTTTAAGCTTGCCAGCCTCCCAGCTTCCGCACCTTAACATCACACCTGATACGATAAGAAAGCCCAGGCAGCATAAAAATGTAGATGGATTAGCTCTTTGCCTACTCCAGGTTTAGTGGGGCACAATCATGGAAGAGTCTAACAAGTGGTCCCATCAATCTTCTCTTCCCCCTTCCCCCAGTATGGTCAAACCTTGCTCTCCATGGAGTGGGAAGGCCAGGGAGCCAGCACCTCTCATTGCAGGTATCTTTCACCCTTTATGTGCAATCACAGTGCACAAAGTACCCGGAGTTAGAGTGTGTAAATTCCAATCACATTGCTTATTACAAACCAATGATAAAGGTATAGTAAGGAAGAAAGATAAAAGGTCAGGACACTGGTAATTAATTCACATCACAGCCAGCTGTTTGCTGTTTCTGAATGCTATATATTCAGCCTCTTGGTTTCCAGACCTCTCCAATGTGTCTAAGATCTCAGAGATTCACCAGATGCCTGACAGTTTAGTCATTATATTTTGGGACTAGTTTTCATATTATTCAGGACATTCACGATCACATTTTGACATGGCCCAGAAGGTATAAGCTTTGTCCGGGTAGAGCAGGTTTTCTGCGTAGCAATGAAATCCAGACATCAGACATCTCTTAGACTCCTTTATCAACATTTGGGGGAGGTTTTTATACGTATTTGAGGACAAAATGTGTTTGAACACTTGGAGAAACCCATGTTAAGGTATGGGTTGGAAAAACTTGGTCAAAACCACATACTTAAAAGATGCAGAAATATCGTCTGCTTGCTTTAAAAACTAATTTTTTTTTGATTTTTTTTTTTTTAGTCCAGTAAAAATAAGGATGAAAGCTTTGTATTTTTCAGAATGGTATTGTTTTCCCCAGAGATCTAATGATGCTGAAGTGCTGAGCTCAGCTTACCTGCCTCTGTAACATTTAATACTAAAAAGCTAGAATATTAAAGTAGAAGATGCATCTGGCATCTTCTAGGCCCATTGCTGCCAGCACAAAATGAGTAGCAAAACTTCCATTTAGTTCATTAGAGTATGGCTGTGCCCATACTTTGTTTTTACTGGCACAAATTCTGTACAGCTGGAAAAGCAGGTGTGGCTTTTCCAGTTGGGAAGGGGGAGGATTAAGAGGACTTCAATTTTTCCATCAGTCCCTGTATTTGACCTTCCCATACCTTGTCTTCCACCCCTTCTAGCATTTTCAAGCTCCATTCTTGCTATATAGACCAAAGACTCCTCTCAATGTTCTCCACGTGACTGGCTTGTCCCTGCAATGTGATGTGACACGAGAAGGCGTGAAGCTCACCATCCCCTTCCCAATGGACAAGCAGAGTTAGAGCTGACGTGCCAATGAAGTACATTTTCACAACCACACATTTTGGTTATTTCACATGGGAACAAACAAAGGGGGCTCAAAATTCTGGATGTTTTCGTATTGGATTACATCAATACTGTGTGTCGCTTTAAATTGGTGCAGTTGTGGTGGTGGAAATTGCCAGTACAAATAAGTAAAGCTACTGTTTGCAACCAAGAGGGTGCATAATTTCCTCTGAAATTTCCCCAGTGCAGATTCTCTGTGATAGGAATATAAGGAATTATGTAAGGAATTATATTCCTAGTATATATAATATAATATAAGGAATATAAGCCTATACTGTCACAAGCTGAAAGCTAAAATCAGAATTAGTACATTTTTGACTTGCTTATTTCATATTTTCTCTGTAAATCCAGAGCTAGAAACTGTCTCGGTTTCTCTTGAGAGTCAATGCTTCTTCCAGTTTAGCTGAAAACCCCAAATCTGGCTTCATGAAGATCCCACTCTAACCTCTGCTATATGATCACTTTTTTGCAGGAATTGCCACTGGGCACAGTGAAGCAGTGAAGGGGGAGTGTGGAATAGGTACTATAATGAGGAGAAAACCTGCGAAATGCACATGTTCTGGGCCACAGGGAATGTAACTGGGGAAAACTAACTTGGGAAGAAATCAATCAAAAGTTACTTTTTGTGTCTGTTTTGACAAAAGTGATTAAATCTGCGGTGACTTAAGTAACAAAGTATGTTAGATGCATACTTTGCCGAATTGCTGCAAACTGTTGAAAGATTTTATGTAACCAAAAAGCCAGTATCTTCCAGTGTATATTTATTTTTCTGCATGTCATGTAACCCACTATAAGCTGATGGTAGATTTTTTTTTAAATGTTTTTGGAGGTTTTTTGAAGAAAGAATACACAACAGTATAACTCTAAGCATGCGACATTACTGAGGAGATAGCAGGGAAAGAATTTCCAGGGTTGGTATATGTATAGCTTCAAATGTACATCTTGGAGCGTGTTAAAAAGTATAAACTTGTACAAAGCAGAAGGAATTCTGTTCAGCTCAGCCAGCCAAAATACAACAGACTGAGCAAGAAAGCACTGAGGTTTTTTAGATGCATAATGTTCTTACAAATGGCCCATGCTGTGCTAATAAAACTATTGTGACGGGGAGAGTTTGCAGTGGGAACTGACAGATGAAGCAGTTAAGTACTTTTTCAGACAAGCTACTACAGTAAATCATTAAAGCACACAAACAATCATCCTTCATCAGCCTGTGATTTGTTTTATAGCAATTGCAAATCGAAAACAATGTAAACAAACAAATCGACAACTAATGAACATTCCCCCACTGCTCACTGTAAATAGATCTACAACTTTAGAAGAACACTTTATCCAACACATTGTCAACTCATTGTAAACACATCTACAACTCATAAACAACTCATTACCCAGCATGTTGTCACTTCATTGCAATTAAAGTTGAATGCTAACTGTACTGCATTTCCCTGAACTGAGTCATTTCAGGAGCCTGGAAGAAAATGTCTAGATGTATTAGTCCAATAAGTTTCAGGAATTTTATGAATGTCTTTGCAATGCAATTGGAATTTCTCTTGCAGTTTTTAATGTAAAAATTGAACACAATTGCATCATTTCTTATTCTATCTCACATCCAGGTTTATTTAGTTTATTCACATGTACCTGTTTCCATGGAAATTTTTAGAATGAGAAGAGAATTCCCCAAGTTTCCTTGGAATTGTTTTGCATGAAGTATATTTGACAGTCTTATTTATTTATTTATTTACTTCTTATGCCACTTGAAATTTCTACCTTCTTTTTAAAGTATTTTAGGTATTAATTTCGATGCTATTGCTTATGTATGAACTTCAACTCCTTTTAAAAATAGATTTGCTATTGAAAAATCCATTTACCTTGCAAAAAAATTTTAAAATAACTTTTATTTGTATGGTAGATACAAATCTGAAGATTAGTCCTGTGACGACTTCTGAGTTTGAGAGAAAACTTCATGAGCATCAGACTGAAAGTATCTACCATTGTTTCCATGAACTCTTCTGCTGGGCTGTATGCAGACAATCTGCTGCTACTTTACAAACAATCTGTAAATCCTCTGGGGCAAGGACGGTCTTTTTCCTCCATGTTTACATGGTGTTTAGTACAGAATAATCTAACGCTTTACAGGGCTGCAGTACTACAGATATTAATGAATACATGGAGTAGGCAAATGCATTCAGTAATGGATCACTGCATGATTATAATCACGTTTTAAGAACAAGCTTCTGAGTTTCTCATACATAAGATTTCTACCAAGCTTCTTGATTTGTTTTAGAATCACTGGGTTTTGTTACATGATAGAGTGTGGTGTTAAGACTGGCCAGCTTGGCTTACAGTGTTATTGCACTCAGGATCACGAGCTCAATCTTCTCCATTGTTTCACAAATAAGATTTTTGAAAATGTCATTTTGCAGAATGGATGCTGTTGTTATCTTCTATGTTACACTGCTCAAGACCTGTCTTTTAGATATAAGGCCCTCACGTGACACCTTGGCATCCAAATAGCTTGCAATACATAAATTATTTGATGACTGTAGAATGCCAAAAGCAAATTAAACTGCTATAAGTAGAAAAGATACTCTACCTACAGAACATGGTATTTCTCACCGTCCTTTTCTCAGCACATTTTAAACAGTACGAGAAGCTTCAGTCATTTTTGGAGCTATGCACAACCCATGGCTTTCTTACCAAAGGAAAACCATCAAAAGTTTCAATAGCCACTAACAGCATCTGCTTAGAGCAAACCAGGGAGTTGTTCTTCCAGTTTTTAATGTTGAGGTTTTGTTCTTGAAATGTCACTCATCTCTGGCAACATACTTAAATAACGGTCTCTCAAAGGTCCTCACTTTTAGAGAAAGAGGTCAGCCAGAGTAGCAAAAACTTTATGTGTTCAGATTTCATTACCTCCATCCAGTCTGGTCTTAGTGGGCAAATATGCTGATGTGGTTGGCTGGGGAGAGAAAATGATCAGTAGTTAATCATTGTGGTTATAGAGCTATCACTGTTCAGAAAATAATGGCTTTCTACAATTAAGAAGGTTCAAAGGGCTCAAAGTTTTACTGTTTCACTTGTGCCTAAATGAGATAGGATTGAGTGTAGAGGGTCTGAAGTAAAATTCAAAGAAATGAATGATAATGTGGATCATCAAAGGATAATTTATTATCTATATTTATTATAAATATGAACTCACTTTTGAGCAAAGCGAGTCCATTCTGGAATTACCAAGGTAGCTCCGATACCTGAAAAAGCATTTCTCATGGCTTTTTGACTTTTTTTCCGCTCAGATGTGAACTATGCAAATGTAAACATGTAACTTTTTCTTCCTAATTAGACTAATGTAGCCCTTATGAACTCTGAAAGCTATTCACTAAATGTAAATAGCCAAGCTGATACAATGCGCAACTCTGAAAAAGAAAAACAAAGGCCAAGTATTCAATAAATATTTCAGGTTTAATTTGGAGAATGCTTCATGTCATATTGGCATCTCATTAAACTACATATTTTCTAGTGAACAGTTATGGGCCAGGACCCTGGTGCTTTTAGGACATCTCATGATTATAGTTTTCTGGCAAAGTAGAAAGAAATGGAAACTTGTTTTTGCAGTAAAAACTGCATGCAATGCACTGTTTTTAAATCAAATATATCATAAAATATTGAATTCATTTATCTAAGGATGTGATGTTGTCTCTAAGCCATCATCCTAAGAACAGTGTTATATTTCTGTTTAAATGTTGTCATTTAACTCAATCAACAATTATGGTCTGGATGGGGGAATTCCATAATTGTTTTTTGAAGGAGATAAGGCTAGATTTTCACAGTGGAAAATTCTGACTCTGATTGATAGTAGGTCGTATTACCCTAGACTCTAAAGAAATTTAGGGTTGAATATATATTACAGTTTATAAAATAAAATTAAATGAAATTAAAACAAAACAAAACAAAACTAAAACAAGCACAAAAACCGTAGAGTTATTTTACTCAGGTTATATTGAATGCTGAAACAGTGCTCTGCACCACTGAAAATTATCCCCACCAAAATATCATAACCTGTCCTCTGGGTCGTACATTTTAAAATAGCCTGACTAAAGAGAGAAAAGCAACCAGAATTATAATGTGCCTTTCTGAATGCAAAAGGTTTAATAAATCCAGGGAAGTGAACTTCCAATTCTTCTCAGAGAGGAGTTAAGTTTTCACTTCACTGCTTTTTCATGACTCTGTCATTTTCTTTTCTCAGTAGGGCTGAGCAACCCACTGGAAGGAAATTAATAACATTTTAAGACTGCGCAAGTCTTCGAATACATTTGTGTTTTTACTCCATCAGTTCTATAAACTGTGCAAAAAAAAAAAAAAAAAGAGAGATTTATTTTTTAAGATTGCCTGTAGACAGTTTGGCAAAATTAAGAGGAACCTTATTCAACCACCAAAATATTTATACGCCTACACCAAACCCACATCAATCGGAAGGTACTCTTTCACTTCAGAAAGCTTTTGATCCAGTCCCTGACATTTACCAAACTTTTACTGTGACTCTACAGGCCTCCTTCGTGTTGCTTAAAATTATTTTAAAGTTTTGAATCAACTGCAGTGTTTTCCAAGAGAAACAGAGTTCCTAGCTTTGGCACAGGCTTTTTCTCAAACATTTTAACAAAAAAAGTCCTTGGATTAAAATCTGGCTCCTTCACGAGTTTTGTTGCATCTATTAAGTGTAATTGTATTTTTTTTTTTCCCCCTAACAACACAGGAGGTCTAGAGCAAATCCAGAAACTTTTAGGGCACGTGATCTCCATTTTCCTTAACATGTCTCCAAATGGTCTCTGTTGTATTGAACAAAATATTTAAACCTGTTTCCTCTGTAAACTTGTTACTGTAGGAAACACCAATTTATTTTGAATGTGATGCCTATATTTTGAAGTCCCAGAATTCCAAGATGGTATCAGTATTGAGTAGATAGATACCTCCTTTCTTTCCACTCATGTGAACTGGAAGACAAAAAAATATATATGTTTTTCTACAACTTAATGGATTTAACAATTTAAAGTCACTGATACTGTTGTATAAAAAAATACAGTGACAATTTCATAAAGAACTAAGCTTATGCAGGATTGTGTCAACAGATACAGAGCTGTTGAAGGTAAAGTAAATCTTCAGTAGTAACAATAAATACTTTACTGGGGTGGATTCTCAGTGATGCACATGACGCTGTGCAGCTTTTATGTCAAGGCTGAATACCTTCCTAAAAAATTTTAAGAGAAATGTTAGATTTGATGCAGAAATTACTGTGTGTCATATGAGAGGTACTGTTTTAGACAAGAAATTACAGCAGAAGATCAAAATGCCTTTTGAGTAAAATCTTTGTGAATAAGCAATTTTCACTTTCCCATACATCAGATGCCTCCAAATTCTTATTAATTCCAGGGTGAGCAGCACAACACTTTAAAAAAAAAAGGATTCCACCTCTTTTCTTGTCTGCTTAAGGCAAAGGTGGTTCTCGAGGGGGTGAGGCAAGGAAAGTGCTCGCACACCTATATTATTTGCAACTAGTTAAAACGTGAGCAAGTGTATGGATAGGGATTAGATAAGGATAAACCTGCAGATAAGGATTCCATTCATTCGGATGAACCATTCACACAGGCAGTGCCAGTGCTGTGGTATGTCAAAGAAGTAGTCGTGGCTTTCTCAGTTTAACTAGGGATGTTAAATTAGGGGTGCATCCATGCTGATAGCAAGCACTGGAGATTTCAAGAACAGGTTGGTGACTGGAGAAGGAACCCAATAGGGAGCTAGTAAAGAATGCAGAAATAGTTCATAGTTTCTTGCAACCAGAAAATCTTGGAAATTTCATTGCTTGTAAGTAAAAGTAATAGTGCAGAAAGACATTAGATTTTGAAAGAAAATCTTAATTCCAGAATTCGAGATATTGTGGAACTGCAGACACTGAATGCAAGCTGTTAGTCATACAACTGCTCTTTCTTTTTAAAAAAAGCTGTAGTTTAGGTACTATGAACTGACTTTTTTTTTTTTTTTCAGATTTATAGTTACTAGGATAGATATACAGGTCAACAGATCAGAAGAAAAGATTCAGGGGTCAGAATTACCCAAATGCTAAAACTCTTCTCAGGGCAGGTGGAAGGGAGCTGGTAAGTGCAGGGAGCAGGATTATTTAACACATCATTTTACCTATTTATTAATATCTCTACAATAACAAGACCTCACTGAAAAGTGTCCCCAATATATTTTAACTGATATTTGGGGCCAAATAACAAAAGGCGTGTAGAGTGCTTGTATTCTCTGATTTCCATGTTACCTGCTCAGAGTATATTGCAGACGTTATGATAGTGTTCCTCATTCCTCCTGTCTGAAGCCTCAACATAAAAAAAATAAAATAATAAACATTGTGCTTTGAAATTTCAGTTCAGGCAACTGAAACAAAAAGCAGAAAATTGCAGCACTATGTGTAATAACTAAACCTCTTGTTATATGCTACTGTATTAAATATAAAACATTTTCATTTCCTTTGTATAGGAAATTCAATAGGACCTGAAAAAGGGGTCAACCAAGTACTGTGACTCCCACTATAAAATGTGAATGGTGCTAATATTCCTTTTTCAACTCTCATGTGACTGCAAAGAACCAAACAGATAAAATATAGCTTTCATAAAACTGGAGGTTTGGTGGAGAATTAGCATGAGAGTTGTGCAGGCAACTTGCGAATGGAAGGCTGGCCAAGAGCTCAGATTTATGCTATGAAATTTAAATGGTTTTCTCAGGAGGTTTTCTTGAAAATATCACTGCATGTGGTCATGTTGGTTTACTGGTGTATTTTCTTGAGATTGTTTTCAAAGTGAAGGGGGGAGGAGGAGGAAGAAGTCTGTTCCTTTAAGAGACACATAACTACCAGCGCATTAGGACAGCATATAAAAATGCATGTTATAAATAGCACAAATGGGAATTTTAAACATTCAGGCATATCCAAATTTGGACATAGGAATAGTTAAGAAAATATGGGAAATGTTATCGGACCAGGGTTGAAAATTTTATTTTATTTTTGATGGAGAGTTTATAGTGTCATATATTTTATACCAGTAGATTTCAGCTGTCACACACCAACACTAGAAATTTCTAAGGACCAAAATTTCAATTCAAATGTGTTTACAGAGATATTTCCTGCCTACCTGTCTGAGATTCAGACTGAATTCAGACACAAGGATATTAGTAGTACAACTACGTTATTCCTGGTATACCCAGTACTATTTTAGTAACTCAGAAACAAGAGATCACAGACTGAAATTAAGAGGGAAGCTTATAAGCAATATAAGCCTATAAGCAATTCAAGCAGAATTTAATTACACAAAGGGTAGCTGAATTATGGAACACATTGCTGAAGGCAGCAATAGATGCAAGAATTATAAATCAGTTCAAGAAAGAGCTCAGAGAAAGGAAATAAAAAAGTAAAACAAATCAGCCCTTTTAAAAAAATCCCAGGGTTAAATGGGGCAGGCCACAGTGGACTCAACAGTCAAGACCTTTTCCTTCACGTGTTCCTGTGTTTCCTAAGGAAGAAACTAAATAGTCTCTCCATTGATTTCCATAATGGCTGTGGTTCTGTACCAGAAATACATGAGTGTGTCTTTTGTGCTCCACCTGTGCTTACAGAATTTTGTTGCATTTCCTTTTATTTCAAACTTCATTTACGCTTGCACTGTTTTACATGACTCTGGCAGTATAAAGCAGCCATGAAGTAAGTGTAAATATGATTTATGCTCCCTTTACACTAGCCAAGTGATGTATAGTGTCCTTAGGGAATGTAAGAATCATGCCCAGTGCGTGTGAAACAGACACATAAACTCTGCTTAATTTTATTTAACAAGCACATTTCTATTTAATGGCTTTTTATATCTTCTTAAGACTCATATTCATTTCTTCTCCTTAAAGTAGATTGACAGCATTGAAATCAGGGTTCTCAGTGTATTAATATTTCATTAATCTATCTACCTATCTATCTATCTATCTATAATGATGGTTTATAACTACAGGTCTAAACAATTCACAATTAATAGATCTCTGTAATTTTTCTCATCTGTAATATTCTCAGTCTTAGGAATATCAAACGTAGAAAGAGGTAAGTGAAGTAATGTTATTTAGGATGATTACAGTGGCATCATTTTGATATCAAAATGAGCATTTCAAGAATGATACTGCATAATTGATCGGGTACCCCACCAAGTCCTTCATATAATTGCAGTGTTGATCTTTAGGTTGATTAAACAGAAACAAAGAAATAAAAGTCTGCCTTACATGTGAGAAAATTAGCAAAATAGAGTCTTCTGAAAAATCTCTTTGAACATGCACTTATGATAATTTCATGGGAAAAAATGGTGAAAAATCAGGTGCATGTGTTTTTCTGCAGGTATATTTACACTTTTCTGAATAGTGGCAGTGGGAGACATTCTGGCTGAAGCCAATATTAATTGATGCTCTGGGTCTTAGTAACACATATTGTTCAGTTGTTTGAATGTCAGCATGGAAAGAAGCTTTTGTGAGTGGTTGCAGCAGTATTACCTCGTGTCCCTTTTTAAGTGCATTACATACTGATGCCTGAACTCTGATGTAAATGGAATCAAGTGCTTGAAAAATTAAAACTTAAGGGCTTTATTCCCAATAATTTAAAATTATTTCCATGAAGATTTAAGACACTGGCACTACAATGTCTGGAATATCCATTACGTGCTTCGTAACCTTGTACTACATATTTGGAATGTTATTATCATCAGTACTGATCCCTGCAGTTTCTGTGGCATTCAGAATCTGGGGTGCCCAGTGACTCAGAAATCCAGACCTCTAATTCTATCCATGTACAGAATATGTCCCTATACATGTCTGTAATGTGACTGAAAATACAGAAATTAAAAAAATAGCTTTAGCACCAGTTCTTTGGGCATGTGGTGCCTTGTCCTAGAAAGTATCAAATTGTAGATGTCAAATTTATTTGTCCTGGTTTCTTTAGTTTGAAAAGCTGTTTATTAGTATTTGGTATTTATTTTTAATTGTCTTTTATTGCAAAATTTAGGAGGTTTGGGGTTGTTGTCTTTTATATATACATATATATATATATATATATATGGCAGTTATTGACTCCAAAATGGAAACTTTGATTAAAGCAAACAAAATCATAATTTGTATCAGAGTTAGAATGAAAGACCAGATTTAAAGCAGCATGGCAGCCATATTTTACTTTATGCCTATGAATGGGTGTTTTTCACAGCAAAAAGAGATAAAGGATTAAGAAAAACCCAGCAGAATAAATAAAAGTGAAGAAACTGCTGATGCAGCCATACATCAGGAATAGCATTACTTTTAGATTTATGCATAGGAGACAAAGAAATCTATATGAGCTCCTGCCTGTGTCGTTCCTCCCAGCACTAATGTTAAAAAAAAAAAAATTAAATGTAATTGCTTTAACATTATTTTACAGTAACACTTTTTCATTCTCTCCTATTGATTTACACCTTCTCATTTTCCTCACCCTTGTCAAAACTTCATACATACCTCCTAAGCACAGGAACAGAAATCAGCATTGTCTTGTTTTGACTGCCATTGCTTTGCGATCTTAAATGGTCCCTCAACCCTTTTGTCAATATTTATTGATGGGATCCACAGGCGCTCTGAGTGATCCCACTCTTGAGGGGCATAAACCAATGGCACGCTGGGAAGGGAGGGAAAGGGGGGCCTGCTCCAGGCAAGAGCTGCTTAGGAAATAGCAGAAAGCTCAGGAGCCATTGACAAAATGTCAAACATTTCAAGTCCTTGATTGTTTCTCTGGCTAATGCCATGCTAAACAGAGCCGTTAATCTACCCCTAAAGCGGAAACAGGTACATATACATATATGCACAACACATGCACACACACCCGCCGACACGCACACAAACACACACAAATGCTCTGCAGGGAAATTAAGCAAGGCTCATGAAACCATGTACGGGGAAATTTCTTGGATAAATTAACAGCGCAATTACATTACATGACACGCCACAAGATGGATGGGGAAAACTTGGCTGGTATTATGTTCTGTTTTCAAATTGCAATTTATTTGAGGGTTTTAATGGATGCCTTATTAAAACATCTCAGCATTGGTCAGGTTTCAGCGTGTGTCAGAGTGGCCCATGATTGATGACACCCTCTGCTGCTTCCCTTGCACATTTGCAGGGAATTTAAGCAAAGAGGGAATGAACAGAGCCTCAGATTCGTATTGATCGTGTAAAGGTGCACTGCCTGAGAGCACAGTCTAATAACATTCTCTTAGCTGAACTGCCTCACATGAAGGCATTTATTACAAGAACTAAAATGTTATATTGCTCAGGATAAAAGAACATTGTACAAACAAAAGAGTAAGCAATGAACAAGAGAGAGAAGGACGGAAAAAGAGAAAGAAAGGAATACAAATGCATAACTTTAAGCAATGAAGTGCTATTATCTCCTAAAAGCATGTTTCAGACGGCCAAAAGAATGATGGATTTAACTGTTTTCTACGTGTAGATATAAGAGAATCTACTGAGTAAAAACTGAAGACAGAAAATTCCTTTTTTTTTTTTTAATCCATCTCATTTAGCTGAAATCCTGTAATCATATTGGTAGCAATGAGGGTGGAGGTCAGAGCTAAACACAATTAGGATTTCAAACATTAAAATGGATAGCTTGACGTTAATCATCGGACCATCCAACGTCTTTCTTCATCACTTTAAGTACTATATACTGTAGTTAATCGATCTGACCATCACCCGTTTGATAAGTGAAAAGCACTTGTACTTAACCGGTGTAAATCTTAAAGAATTCCCCACACTTTTAGAGAGCAGCCTCTTGATAGATTTGGATTAGATCCTCATAATATAAGAAACCTTTCCTCTCGTGCTGTAAGATTTGTAAGCTACCTGATTGAAAAAGAGAAAATTTCCATGATCCCAAACTGCAAATTCACTGTTGGCTGTTACCTCTCAAAACACCCTTTTAAAGAAATCCTCATAAGTACTTCATCACATAAGCAATGTTTGGTTAACTGATACATTATTTTTTTTTCATTGTAAATGGAGTCAAGCTGAAGGTAAAACCAGATAATCAACTACAGATGAGGTAGAGTAGAAATACCCTTGCCCCTGGGTACCTCAGAAACACAGTACTGCTACAAATAAAAATTCAGGTTGGGCATTAGAGTCCAATTCTTTCAGATGCTGAGTACTTGTCAGTACTGCTACTGTAGCTGTATTCCATTTGCTTTGAATTTCTCTTGGCCTGCAGGAAGCACTCAGTATCATCCGTGATCAGATCTCCAAAACACTCCCCAAATATCTACGCTTGGGGCTTGGTTAAGTACCGTCTCATCTCTCTCATCACTGCCTCCGGCTGTTTGCAACTCTGATACCATTCCAGTTTCAATTCCAGGTCTAAAAGATTATTTGTTTGACCTGCCTTGCTCGTCATTATCTGAGCTGCTAATTTTATTATTCTGTTAGCACCCTGGGCTGCCTGGTGTAAAGCGGCACTATAAAAGTGTAGTTTGATTATATTGGAATCATTCAGCATCACAGGTTCAGCAAACAAAATGCAGCACTCCCACCCACACTGCTATGATAGCAAAGAGAAGGCAGTAAAGAAGAGGGGAAAGGGAGGATAGAAGCCGTAAGGATGAATAGGAATTAAAAAACAGTGTGGTTGAGGAGCTTCACAAATTCTCTCAAGTTAGAGTTGGACAAATTCCCCATGACCCTTACTGAGTTATCCCGTAGTCAAAACATTTTTAAAAAAGAAATAATAGTAATAATAATTCTAAAACCATCAGAAATTTGCAAAACTTCTACTGACTAGAAACAACATGAGAAATCCCTAAGTCTCTAGGTCTTAGAATTAACTTACAAAAGAATGGCTATGACAGTCTAGAAACCTTGGTCAGAGCATCAGGTCTTAGACTAAACTTTGGGAACTCATTGTGCTTTTACTATTTTCTATTCATTGTTCCCAATTCTTGCTGCCATAGCTCCACCAGCTTTTTTCCATCTGTTTTGTAAACACCTCCACTTGGAATTGCAGCTTAAACAATCAATCAAATCACAACTTACTTTTGAAAGGTTATTTTAAATACAGACAGGGTGCTTTAACAGTCCCGAGATTAAGCATTACTTCATCCTTTAAAGTATTGACTTCAGAAAAATTACAGGATTCTTCTGCTTTTGTTTTTGAGCTTTTAGTCTTCCCTTCACACCCATCCTTTACATTCTAGGTAGCTGACAATGATGACTTGAAATTCTAAAAGGAAAAAAAGCTGAATTTTAATTTTTTATGTTTGTAGTTCACTCCATTCTTGATAGTGATGCAGACCTGATGCTTCTTTCATTGTTGGAGAAGCACTAAAATGGCTGCCTCATGTTACAGGTATTTTGTAGCACAGAAAAAATGGTTTTTGGAACAGAAGAGTTCATACACTTCAACTAGAAAACACCCCTGTGATTAGCCTCCTGGGATCATTTGAGATCAGTGCAGGTATTACCTGAGCAAGCCATGCATAGATAACCTAGCCAAATCATAAACCTGACCATGATCTCCAGAACAATTCTGTATTGAACCATGGTTTTAAAAAATTTTCTAGCTAACATAATTCTACTTCAACTGCATTTATTTAGATGAAACATAGTAGAGACTGAATGTTAATAAACATCGACTTTCTCACTAATAAGAATTGAAAATCTCGTACTAAGTGTACTTTAGAAGGTGCAGCTCCAATAATTTCAATTCTTGCAAGTCACGTCGCTCTCAGCTTCTTGATTAAAAGCAGTAACCATGTCTATTATAGCTAAGATAAATAAACAGATATTTTCTGGCAGTTCAGTGCACAAATGCAACCTCCTAACCCTCACCATCAAAAGGTCAAAAGCTGCAAAACCTAGTCCATTAACCTCTGTAAATGGTTGTGATATTAAAAACTGACTCTCAATATCCAAGGGTCATGATCTAGTGCAATAACCATCAGCAATAAAGAATTACGACTATAGTACATTATCCATCTATAAAATGGCCATTTATGACACCAGTACATTGGCTATCTATAACAGGAGTGGACCACCCCTTTCTAAGAATCATTGAACATTTTCAATTATGAGCTCATGATATAAGCTGTGAAAACTTACTAAGTTTTAAAACGGAGCACAGACCCACTTTCTGTATATTTAACAAAACAGACGAAAAGCCCACAGGCTAATGCAGCTCAGTAGAAAATAACAGTTTAAAAGATCATTCTCAGCCCATGTTCTGTACCGTAGTGTAGAAATTTCGTATATCATTAGATATCACCTCATTACCGGAGATCCATGGATAGGTAGAAGTATATCAAGATGCAGAGTGGCTCTTTCAAGAAAAGGGTCGGTTACTTTGTGCTTATAGCAACCTTTTCTGGCTGCTAAACAGAGCTGTAGCTCTCCAGGAAAAGCAATGTTTTTGAGAAAGTTGCTGAGAAAAGAAAAAACCAAATGCCTGATCATCGGTAAAAAGATGTGGCTCTGAAAAAGAAATAGTACGAAGCATACAGCAACCACACTTTTAGTGGTGTAAACATCTTTTTAATCACAAAAAGTCTATTTTTGGTGAAAGAATGTGGGGAGGATGACAGTTTAAGAAATATGATAATTGAATGTGAAACAATTTGTGAATTTTTTAGAATGTTAGACAGCTGTCAGAATGGGTCAAAAATAAATCTTTGCTCCATGCTATGTATATATGTACAAATATATATGGATGGATGGAAGACTTTTTTCATTTGCATGATGTCCGTTTAGATTCCGGAGATGTTTTGTCTGTAGAAACTTAGTCCAGCGAGTTATTTAATCAATCACTAGAACTCTGATGATACATTAGCTTGGAAGACCTGCAAAAATCCAAGCCACTCTCCTTTTTAGAGAGCAGCTGGTCTTACTAATTAAAATGGAAAAACTCCATCCATCTTCATTTGCAGAGAAGTCACCCAGACAGATGCAGAACTTCAGCACCCTATTGTAGTTTCACAGGATATCTCAAAGGGCCAGAGAGGAAGTAGAAAGTATCCATTATTTTAATTTTGGCAACAGATATAGAGAAGCCTTTTATTAGTAATTAGATGGGAGAGGTTATTAAAGCTAAAAGCAAGTAACATACCAAATTTGTTTACTCTTTCTTTTTCCTTAACATTTAATGAATAATTTACCCATCCGTGGAGTCAACATCTCCCTCTCAGTAATGGAATTAACTACACGTACATTGTCTTGCCATTTTGTTTCAGTCGCTGAAAAATAAGGAAACACCAGGGCATGAAAATATGTTGCGGATTTTAAATGAATCTGTATGCATTTAAGTTATTGCTCAAGAAAGTATTTATTTTTTCTATAGTCTGTAGGCATAATAAAATCTCTGCTAGAATAATACTCATGCTCTTTCCTGCTTCTGTTTCACCAATGAACTTTTCAATTGTTTTCTCCATCTCTGAAACAGAAGAAACATGTGGAACTAAGCAGTTCTATTTGCCTACTGACATCTGTCTAGATTCAGGTTGGTACTGGACACTGGGGCTCACAAGTCGAGCATCTACTCATAAACTGGTTAAGATGAAAATTACCTACAGCACTCAGACTTTTGGAGAACCTAACTGGCTGGTGTTGCCTGCAAGGAGCAGAGAAGTGGTAAGAGAGGGTGTCTGAGGGAACCCTGGAGATACCAAGACATTGTGATAACAAACAGATCAAAAATAGGCTACGTTTCACCTTATAGCCTTCCTCTTATGAAAACCCTCTGTTAATAGGATTGGAGGAACAGCAGCTACTTTTGCCTCTTCCAGATCTCTCCCCAGTGTAGACTGTGAAGGTAGAGGTCACCAGAACACACATCCTGTTATGGCAGTGGAGGCCAGTTCATCTTCTGTTCTACAGTTCTTTGTACTGAAAGAGAAAAAAATAGAGCATATAGCAAATTGACTTCCAACAGTGGCCACCAAAAAAAAAAAAAAAAAAAAAAAAAAAAGAAAAAGAAAAAAAATTATTAATGATATTCGATATTAGGCATTTCACCAGCTGAACACCTCATTTTCAATGGGTTTAACAGCTAACAAGCCCTGGAGTATGCTTTAGAGCATCTTTTCCCTTATTCCTGTGCAACAGCTTCCTGCCAGGCTGGCCCAGCTTATGCTCAGCGTACCAGATCTCCTTCATTAAGGGATGCGAAAACACCACATGTCAGAATCTGACCTACTCCCGTGGTTAATAAAAACATTAGAGCATAACTTTGTTTCAGATGTTGTTGTCTTTCCCAGAGATGAGCTTATTTTCACTCGTAGCATCCCATCAGTTTTGCCCTAATTTAAGTGCAGTACTAAGCACGGCAGCCATATGTAAATCAAGTGTCGTTATGCAGATGCACAGGGTGCACAAACGAACTTCATTTGGGCATCGTCTACATTTCATGTGCACATTGTCTTTGAAAGCCCATATTAAGTATGCTTTTCTGTGAAACATAAGCTTATTTTCCCTGATTCGCGCCTTTTTGTCACACTTTGTTTTTTTCTCACTTCTGAAATGCAGGTGAAAAAACTTTTATTCTAAAATATCAGGGCCTAAAATAATATAAACAAAATCTATAAATTTTTAAACTGTAGGAAACACAGGTTTTCCTTTAATACTTTTCCATCACGTAATTATAAATTTCCAAAGTGTTGACCTACTGGCTGACTACACATTTTTGGTTTTGTTCATTGTTTTTTATCTATCTGTTTTGTAGGCAAGAAAAAACATAAAGTCCTTTCTATGCTCTGCCTAAATTAGAAAGTGTTCAGCTGTTTAAGTTATACGAGTTGTTTATGTTTCTTATTTATAATAAGTTATGTGGCTCCGTAAGAGAGATCATCCTCATTCTGATGGAATAGTGTGAACAATGGGTGTTAATAATATGATTCAGTTCTGAGTCTAGTCCTGGCCTGAACAGACCCTGACATTGTTGTGTCAGTGGATATTTAGAGTTTCTGTTTTCAAAATAGTTTCAGTGATTTTGTCTATAAAAGTACTTTCCAGTAACAAATTCTGTATTGTGCCCGTGGAAAATTGTACAAGCATAAATGAGTTCGCAGTTTTGGTTCTCTAAAAATATTTGTAGGAAAAGCTTCCCTGGGTTATTAAATTTTTCAAAGATATCACATCATGACCAGCTAGCATATCTGACTTGTCATGTGAGTTATTTACTGAAAAGGTAGATATTTGTCTTTGTCCATTTCATTTGCATCATATTACTCTGTACTCCTCTCAGCAGCGAGGTATTCAGAACTTATCTTAACCTTTCCCTCTATTTCTTTATTTAGGTGAAATGAGATTATTTTTATGCTAATATTGCAAATTAAGAATACTAATCCTTTAAACATCACTGAAGAAACGGAAACAGAGTAGAACACCACCACCAAAAACACACACACACTTAGTAGTTGGTTGAAATATGATTTGACAGGTGGAGAAACCGCAACTGGCAAATGATTTATTGAGTATATATTACTGCATAATGGACCTTCAGCTAGTTATAATAATTATAATAACCAGATACATTCCATGCCACACTCTGTCAAGAAAGCTCTTCAGATTATCTTCCAAAATGGCAAGGTTAGGCAATTTTTTCAAGAGGTGCAGTTTCCTGAGACATATGTACTCAGTCGTGGTGCAAGCAACAGAGCTGATCCCACTAAGGAGTTAACACACATCTGTGAGCTGCAAAAATCTAGATGCTTTAAACAAAATGCCAAATTTCAAATTATCTCTGTGAAGCTATTTGCCCAATTGCTGAAAATGTTTAATTTCAGTAACACCCTTCAGATCGAATTTAGAAAATAAATTACAATTATTTCCACTGTAGAGAGCTAAGTACATTAAAAGA
Source organism: Bucorvus abyssinicus (assembly GCA_009769605.1). Taxonomy (NCBI): domain Eukaryota; kingdom Metazoa; phylum Chordata; class Aves; order Bucerotiformes; family Bucorvidae; genus Bucorvus; species Bucorvus abyssinicus. The sequence continues at coordinate 6,900,537 of CM020042.1, forward strand.
GCCCAAATATGCAAGTATGAAATCCAACTGAACAGGAAAAACAATATCATCCTTCAATTCCAAAAAATGCATACACCTCAGCAAAGCAATTATTGCAATTATAAATCCATTATATACTGTCAATGTTGATCATTAATAATTCAGGCTCTAATTTGGCAAGGTCAAAGCTTCACTGGCATTCCTTAAGTTCTTTGCTGTATTTGGGATGTCTTGTTAGTTCTTTACAAAGCCAAGTGTAAAATATGCAGTTGAGCTATCAGTCTTACAGAGTAAGCAAGGACTGCTTAGCTCAAATCTTGTGTACTTTCTGTATTTTCGTATTTTTTTTGATGCAGAAATAATAATGACAAGCAAAATGGGTGCCAAAGAAATATTTCGATAAAGCATTGTACCGTAACATGTAAATTAAAAATCTGAGGTGTTTTTGTTATTACTGAACTCTGACTTTCCTTTGTGAGCAGGCTCTTTCAGACTTTTGTTTACTTTATGTACCGTGTGGCTGATAGAAAGCAATTTTATTCTGTTTAGAGTTGAACTAAACTGGAAGAAAAACCAGCTTTTTGACCTTATGGGAATTTGGTATCTGACTAAACAGCAGTGTAGATTAAATCCCATCCTTGCTCATACGTGCTTGGGCAAAGTGACTGTTTCAAGATTCTTCTTCCTTCACACAAAGTCTAGATATGAGACAAAGCTTGGACAAAACGCTATGGCCTTGCTCAGGGGAAAACTGGTGTAATATACCACAAAAGATGCCCTCGGGAAACCTGGTATATCCCGAACAGACTCTCTTCTCATCTCCCGTCTTGTACTCTGTAAGTTGAACATTGCACTTTCTATTTTATTTTATTTGGATGTACCAAGAGTGTCTTGAGCTTTTATGTGTCTCTTTATTTTATTGATCCTCTCTGCACTCTTAAAAATAATGGGCTTTTAGAATCCCAGTGCTACTAAAATTTATCTTTCTCACTTTCTTGCTCATTTCTTTTTAAAACACACACATTTAGTGGATAACCTTTTACATGATCAGACATGATCAGCCAATTACTAACACCAAAAAACCCGCCAGTCCTGTCTATTAGAGTTGACTTTGTTGGAGAAAGGGCACATACACAGTTACATGCTCCCTGTTGTCTTCCTGCTACCAGGCTACCCATTGACTAATTCTTTTTCTGAAATCTTTGTTGGTGTAATGCTGTGTGATAGGCAAGTATGTCCTCCTCATGCTGGTGAATTAAAATTCTGCTTCCAGTGAGTAAGATTAATTGTCCATTTAACCAAAGCTGGATTCATTCTCTTATTGGGGCAGGGGAGGGAGGAGAGGGGGATGCTGGAGGGCTGAAGGTGGGAAAAGCAAGGGGCAGAGTGCCAGCTAGGCTGCAGTATTCAGTTACACGTGAAATGATTTGTAATTCTGAGTAATCACTTAGGACAAGCCCTTGCACCATTTTATCTATACATGACTCTAGGCCAAAGTCAATACTCATAGTAAAATAATGAGATGAAGCTAACTGAGCCCTTTTATTAATGCTCCAAGGAGCAAATCTGATGCTTGAGCTTCTCCCATGGAAAGTATCCTCTTCTTCCTAAAAATGAACAAGTGGGTCATGATGGCCAGCAGTAATCAGGGTTCTTGCCTCTGAAAAAACAGGGGAAAATTTCCTTCCTTATTTGTGCACCGTATCACGCTTTGCCCAGCTTCAGGTGGAGACGTATGAATTTTGCATTACCTGTAGGCTCATTAGAGAAATCTATCTCTCTCCTAATAGTTTTTCCTGACTTGGAGAGAGAAAAAAAACCCACAAAATGGAAGTCCAATAAACCAGAAGGAAAAAAGCAGACCAATGTTTGAGGTATGTGTTTTTATTCTTACTACTGTCAACACTATGAAACAATTAAACTACACAAGGAACCCCTTGGCAATGTTGTTCTCACACCGGTTCACAGAGCTGATTTTTTGAAGTGTAGTCATGTTACTCCAGAAAGCAACCGCCAATTTATTTGAAACACCACAAAGAAATATTCTTTGTCCTTGTTTCATTCTTCTGTGATTGTTCATGATGTGAAACCCTACTCATCCAGTGGTCTTTTGCCCTGGAACATCCAGTTGCATATCCATAGTTTGAAACGTGTGGTTCTCCCAGTCTGCTACAACTTTCTGTGTAGTCTTGAGCATTTCACATCCTGACGTATCTCCAGTTATACAGCAGCAGGCATTGGAACATCCCATACTCAATGTATATTAGCATATGTGCAATGCTGTGTGATTGTTCCTTAAATATAAAATAAAATCATATAGGCTTTATTAATATAAAATTGATCAGTTTCCACCTTCCACTCCTAAAGTAGAAGTTAGAATTAGAAACATAACAAAGTTCTGTAACTTTTTCATGAAACTGATAAAATCTGTGGTGACTTCTTTCCACTGCTCCATGAGGAATCTCACAAATTAAAAGGGTGAATAAACTTTCTTTCAGAAAATGATGGTTTTCAATATTAAAACATTTCTCAAAAGTGTGTCCTTTTTAATGAAAAAAGTCAAAATGGATTATTTTGTGAAAGAAATATTTTTCCTATTCATTTCACCTCTATAATGTTTCATTCATGTACCATTTTATTTTCATTTAAAACATTGTGTTTAATCAATTATAAATCTTGACATGATTGCTGTCTTTGAATACTGTGTAATATAATAAGTTTAATGCGCAGGCTTTATATACAGATTGAAACCACAGTGGTTAAAGTGTATGTAAGTAAGTTACTTGTTTTGTAAAAGTAATTAAATAATTTGCCTTTCTGTCTGTGCACCAAGGCTGAGTATAACCTTTTGTACCACCCTTTTCTGGATGATACTCCTTGTAATGTATGAAGACGCATACACCTTGTGGCACAAAACCTGCTCTGTAAGTTAGCTGTAGCCTACTTCCATTATATTAAAATTCTTGCTTAATTAATCAGAAGTAGAAATTACTTCATATTCTTTTAGGTGTCATTTTTATTGACTTTAATGTTGACATTATTTTCTGCTCATATATTTATTTTTACAGTTATTTGGTCAGAGTTATTGTTCCTCTATGTACAGCTTTTTTGGATACTGCATATTATAGAAGATTTTTGTAGAGTTATTTCATAGTGTGATAGTTTGAAACTAAAGGAAAGGTGGACTATTCTGACAAGCATGATATACTCAATAAATACACTGCACTTTCAGGAAATAAATATGCCCTGTTTAAAACTTACCCCTTTTTTTCTTATCTTGTTAGAAGATGAGAGCAGAACATGAGAACATGTTAGAACATGAGAGCAGAACAGAACATCGTGTTTTGTGGAAGGTGGAGAGAACCTGGTTTGCAGGAAAGGAGTCAACATGTACCACATAGCTTTATCATGTAGCTTAAAAAAAGGCAAAAAAACCCCCCCAAAAAACCAAAAAACAAACAAACCAAAAAAATCTGAAATCTTGCATAGCTTGCGCAGGAAGCCTTGTGATTATCTGAATTCCCCCTGAAGTAGAAATAGTTTTTCATAATGCTTTAGAAAAATGAGTAAGTTTGTAGGGTCTTATCTCCCAGTAAAACTGGTCTTTACTTTGGAGATGGCAAGTCTGTAAGTGCATGTTCTACACTGATAACAAGAATTTTACCAACAAAATGTCCGTTTATCTGTATGTCCCAGGAAATCTTCCTTTCCAAGCCTGAAACATGAGGATCCCTGGATATCTTCTGCTGAGGAAGAAATGAGTAATTTCATCCTCAGTAACTAAGTACCACTGGGTAGGAGTTAGCAAAAAAAAAACAGAAACAAAGCAAAAAAAACCTGTCTTTACAAACTGTTTATGGTGAACAGTTGAATAGAAAACTGTAGTTAATTTTGAGAAACTATAGATTTGGACCTCTCTTTAGAAAGCCTATTTGTAAAATCCTTGTAAGCCTGCTAACGACAAAGAAGAGCCCTGTATAATCCTCCAAGAAATGGGTTAAAACCCACAGAAAGGCATAATCTAGAGCCTAAAAATGCATCTCTCGATTTCATCTTCCTGGTAAGAAACTTAGAAACAACACTGTCTTGGTGTGAAAACATCTATGTGGGGCAAATGCATCTAGGTCATGCAGAAAACAGTATGTTGCTATAGCTATCATTAGTGTAATACACTTCACAGCAAGTCCTACTGTGAGCTAAATTCAGGCCCAGTGGGTGCTGCACTATTGACTTCAATGAAGCTGCACCTGCTTATGCCCTATCTGAACCGGTCCTTGCGTGTACGATAAGAATAGTATTTCAATCACTGCCATTCGCTGAACACTACTTCAACTGCCTCTCAATGTGAGTTCCTGCTATAAAATATCTGTTGTGCGGTAGCTGGCTATTCCTTCTCACTCTGCTTGCCCTCCCTTCCATCATTCCTCAGAGCAGCCCTCCATCCCATTACGAACTGCTTCTGACAGAACTGATCCAGTCACTGGGGCAGACGAAAGTCACATCCAATATGAGGGATAATTATCTTGTGCCTTAGAATCACAGAATCATCTGCTTGGAAGAGACCTTTAAGATCATGGAGTCCAACCATTCACCCTGCACTGCCAGAGTCCCTAAACCATGTCCCTCAGCACCACATCCACACGTCTGTTAAGCAGTTCCAGGGATGGGGACTCCACCATGCCATTGGCCTTCTTGGCCACCTGGGCACACTGCTGGCTCATATTCAGGTGGCTGTCAACCAGCATCCCCAGGTCCTCTTCTGCTGGGCAGCTTTCCAGCCACTCTTCCCCATGCCTGTAGCGTTGCAGGACCCGGCACTTGGCCTTGTTGAACCTCATACTATTGGCCTGGGTCCATTGATCCAGCCATCCAGATCCCTCTGTAAAGCCTCCTGACCTTCAAACAGATTGATACACCCACCCAACAGGGTGTCATCTGCAAACTTACAGAGGGTGCACTCAATCTCCTCATTTAGATCACTGATAAAGATGTAAAAGAGAACAGGCCCCAATACTGAGCCCTGGGGGACACCACTGGTGACTGACCGCCAACTGGACTGAACTCCATTTACCACCACCATCTGTGCCCGGCCATCCAGCCAGTTTTTTATCCACACATCCAAGCTATAGGCAGCTAGTTTCTGCAGGAAAAAGCTGCTGACACAAAGTTTGGCCACCTCTAAAGAGTGCTAGGGGGCACACAGTGTCATTTTTCCAGTGTACGGGCTAGTACATGTTTATACAAAAACTGGCAAGAATTTTATATTCTTCATTTTGAGGAAAAGAATGGTTGTGTATCCTTTTTCTCTGTATATTTTTTAATTTCTAGACTACATCAGACCTATTAAATCTCTTTCTGAATAAGAACAATTTAATGACATCTAAAGATGTCACCACCTGAGAACGACACTGTGAGTGTGACTAATGGATGTTTTTCCATCTGCTATCCCACCACTTACCCATTCTTCTAGTTGTATTTGATACCTGTAGCTGTGTTCCCAAGTATTTATTTCCTTCTTCTTGGTTGCTCTTTCTACCTTGTCTCTCAGTCTCTCTTCTGTCCTGCTTCATCTTGCTCTGGACCTGGTCTCTGGTACTGAAGAGATTTTCTCGCCTTGCACTTCAAAAGCTTATAGTGTTTTGTTTCCTATTGTCTTAGTGGTATGAAAAAAAACTAATCTTTGTAGAAACGAGTTTTTATTTCATTCTGTGGCAGCTTCCCTAATCTAATGGCAGAACATAGGTATGCTATAGGGAAAAAATGCAGAATCCCTATTTTATGCACATATGTGGAAAGCTCAACCACTTCCTGGTGGGATAAGATATTCCCAAAGAAGAATGGTAGCATGAACTTGCAGCGCTGACAGCCACCATGACGCAACACTGTAAATTCTCCATTCCTCTTTCCTGGGAGGTGAGGATCGACTAACCCTGCAGTCTCCTTTGCATGACACAACAGTAATGGTAACATCTGCCAAATGTGTGGAATCCAGTGCGGTATAGAAGAGATGGGCAAAAAAAAGGGAGGAAGCAGCGGAGTTCCATCCTGAATGCAACCTTCTGGATGAGTCTTTGTTCTGAAAGATAGGAAAAGGATATTTTTTGTCTGAGGAGGACAACAAACTTTGGTTTTCTACTTCCCAGGCAAATGTTGTAACTAGCAGTCTGTCATGGATAAGACAGGAATCTTGTTCCCTTCCAAGCCACATGGATCTTAAAAGGTAAACTTAAGTTAGTTTCCTGAACTCATGTGATCTCTCTAGAGGAAGCAAACTGCTCTGAATGCTCTGCCAGGCACCAGTAGCAGTGCTTTAAAAGCATGGGAAAAGCCAAAAAATTGAGCCTAGTGATGTACAGTGTTACTAGTGAAACAGTAGTGAGTGCAACACTGGTGTTAAAAGATCATAAAGATGTAAATACATGTGATTGCTGTCTGGTTTTTAAAACCCCAACGTGTCTGCATCTGAAAAGCAAGGAAAACATTGATTCTTCAGTATGGATATTTAGTACTTTTTAAAAATATTATTTAATATTTAATAATTTTAGGAAGCTTCTTGCACTTCTAGGAAATGCTTTTAGAGCTCTTGTGCCAGAGCTCTGTTCCATTTCTGGAAACTGCACAGGGTCTCTGTCATCTACTAACCTCTGAAACCTGGTCCTTCAACTGAGTGAAATAGAGTATCCCCTACAGCATTTGTGGTAGAGCCTGTGAAGAATGAATTATGTCCTTGAGACTTTCAGCTCTGAAGTCTCCTTAGAGTGACACACCTCACTTATATCTTCTTGGGGAGCATTTTGTTTACATGGAGCTGAAATATGGAATATGGAAAAGTGTTTGAAAGAGTCTAACACAGTACTTGACAGCAGTTTAGTTGCTGACAGTCGGGTGAACTTGTATAAAAACCATACATTGAAGGTTATCAGCTTAAGACTGATCATCAGAGTCTGTCATCACAGTATGACATCACAGTAATTCTGAGTCTTACCTTGAATTTACTTTTTCTGAGCAATTTATTTCTTACAGCAGAATACTGGTGCTTTGCAGTTTATGGGAAGAAAAACATAATTCAGTGGATTGCCTTTTGTAAGCCCGTAACCTTTAAAGATATGTAACTAAAAGCTGCAGGATCTTTCAGATACGATTACCTGCATAAGTCTGACAGTTCTAATGTTACTCAGTAGACATTCTGAATTTGAAATATTCGGAGATATGATTATTTACATTCTAAGCTGGTTTATCTCTGCATGGTCACCTTGGCAACATAGAGGGATGCAAGGAACACGTAAAAAGACTCCACTTGGCAATAAATGTTTATCATACAATTGCTTGCATTTACAACTCTGTACAATACTTTGTTAAATCCAGGCTGAGCAATGCTGTTTAATTTAGCTACAAAAGTGCAAAAACATCGTACTGAATATTACTCCCTATATGAGCAATAAGATCAATAGCACAACAGAAGCATAAATAACTTATATTGAGCACAAAAAGATGATAACTTGCCAGTATTTCCATCCTATAGAAGTTTTTAAGTCCCAATAAAAGTTTAGTAGATATTACAGGTCAAACTTTTTCAAGCGTTGGATATGGCTTTTATTTTTAGTACTATGACTTTTCTCTCTTAAGAAATCACTAATGATAGTCTGGAAGCTATTAACTTTAAAAAGAACAGTTTAAAGTGTTTGATCCTCCTTTGATGAAGTGTGAACACTAGACCTCTTTCCTGGAGGTGTAACTGTGATTTTCCTTCTCTGAAGGAAGAGAGGGGAGGGAGTGAAGGGGGGATGAGTCTCTGTTGCTCTATTTAAGAAAAACTATTTCCAGTGATCAATTTATTAAGGTATTAGTAAATGTTACATTTCACATTGCCATTTTACATGAATGTTGTCAATACCATCTGTCAAAAATGTCAGTCATTCTGTGAATCTCAGAGTTATTCAACGGACCTACATTTTCCTTTAAAAAAACCCACGGATGCAAAAATGCAAAACTCCAAAGTATTTTTTGAAACATGAAAGAAAAATATACTTTTAAAAGCCAACAATCAGAAAGTATGCTTGTAAAGATATGTATTTCTCACCCGTAGAACATGAACGTAAACTGAAAATAACATGAAAGCTAACTGTCTTCCACTACCACAAATTAAGAACAGCACAAAGAACTAACTCAAAGTCAGTGAGACGAAGGTTCTGTTAATTTTGCTGGACGTGCAATTGTTATATTAGTATCTAAAAGTTCCTGGACCCCGAAGATGCTACTTGAGAAAATTGTGGCATGGTACCAAATCTGAGCTGGTAATCGTTCAGCCACATAGGTGCGGGTCAGGCTTGGCCACATGGTTGTACTGAAGCCGAAGTAACCAGAACACATGGTAGGACCTTGGTATCGTAAACCAGTTTTCCCACGGTAGGTAAAGAGTTGAGGTAGTGAGGAGGCGTAGTGTATGTACAGGCTGCTACTACAATGTTATTCTGGAAAACAAACAAACAAACAAAAACCAAAAGTGCACCTTCAGAGTGAGTTTATACTGGGGAAGAGTTTCACATCATGCAGCTGTGATGTTTTTGATCCAGCATTTGGGGTCCTAGGGTTGGCATTAGCCCTAAATGATTGAAATATATATGATCAAAATACAGCCTGTCGGTCTACCTAGTCCTAAGAAGTTTATATTCCATATAGAAAAGACATGGAAAAAAGAGAATCAAGATAGACAAAAACTTCCTTAGGCTACACAACAGATTAACGACAAAGTAACATAACACAAGTCTTCTGCTTTCTGAGTAAGTGACTCATTGGCTCTTGCATGCAGTGCAATATCTTAGAGCAAAGTTTATGGCAAATACTATCGATCAGTTCAGGAAGAATTTTACTCATCCTTATTCAATTTCTTCTGCATTTTAATATGTGAAGATACAGAGCATCGGATCCAGAGCCCTGAGTTGCTTTGGCTCATAGCAGCTATATAATACATCTAGAGTACAAGAAATCTCTGGTCTTAGCATTTCCTTTTAATAGTTCCCTGGACAGAACAGCGAATGAATGTAAAACTATTGGCCCAACTCCACGTCACCTCAAGCGTCTCTCATGCTGTTAAAATCTAGTCCTAAACTTACAGTATAATTCTTGGCTGCTTAAAAACGCAAGGATGTTTATTTTACAGGACTGTTACATTGTCCTACCAGTCCCAGCAGTTTTGAAGATGAGTGATTGGCAGTAATGCTAAAAATTTCTGCTGTGCAATAATTCTCTCCTTTTGATTTGTCATAGACCAGTTCATGCAGAATGAACCCTTTTCTGTCAGTGCTTTGGATACCGAATTCGGAAGTTAAAGCTTACTCTGTGTATGAGAGGTGCATCTGAGGCACCCTTGTGCTGAATTTCACTACCAGTTCTGCAACAATATTCTATCCAAAGCTACTCTTTGTAACTTGGAGATAAAATATCTGTGAATTATCGTTTCCAGTGCTGCTGACACCACTGCAAAGTTTTAAACTTATGGAATCAGGACTTGACCTGCAGAGTTCTGTTGGGCTAATATATTAATGCTGTTATCTATTGACATGGAAAATTTGCATCTATTTTATATTTAGAGACACATTTAAACACACATATTGCACACATTACGTATATCATTTGGGATTAATTGCCTGCTGGATCTATTTGAAGATACAGAAGAAAATCCAATGACTATTTTCTGTATACATAGCAGACATACTATTTTAATTTTAATCATGTGGATTCTGAAGAGAAATGTGCTTCTAGGTTTACCCTAGGCTCTCCCTGGTGACAAATAATATAAGCTCCCAAATGCATTTTGACCATCATAGGCTAAAGGCCAAATCTTCAAAGACGGGCTTTTAAAAATCTTCCAAAGGAGGCAGTTTACCACAGTGCCACAACTCATAGTTCAGGTCTGTGTGAACACCTTTGACAGCAGATGATAGCTAAACAAAAACAGAATATGAAAAAGGACTCTGTAAAAGATCCTTTTAGGCTACTCTTTCAAGAAAAATAAAGGAAATATTCTTAAATAACTTCCCTCGCACAATCAGATCAAGTTAATCAGAATCAGTTTACAAATTCCATCCTTGATTCAGCCTGCTCCCCTTCCCCCCAAAAGCAATCCCAAGGCACAGAAATCCGTGGTGCTTCTGCTTGTGAAGCTCGGTAACAGTGGAGATGTTCTAAGTACAGTCAAACAACACGCGTTTTCCAGACACCGCCATGGAGTAACAGTACAAAGGGGCAGAACTGACAGCAGAAGATACAAGAGTACCAGCTGTTCCTTAGGGTTCTGCCTCTGAATTAACTTCAAGGCAATGTAATTTTCTAGCACTGTAGGGTGAATGGAGCAAACTACTGTTATTCAGTAATTTTATTCTAATAGTGCCTGGGAGTGAGAAGCCTAAATATGATGAGGTGCTAAAAATTCGTGTTAAGGGAACCATCAAGAATTGACAGTCTGAAGAGGAATATGTGCCTGGAATGGACATTGTAAATCATCTAGTCCGACCACTTTCTAGCAAAAGGGTTGGGTACCAGACACCTATTCAGAAATAAATTAATCTAGAAAAGGGAATTACCATTGTACAGCTGAAGAACGAGGCACCAAAAGGTGACTTCTCTAAATCTTAACTTCTGAGAGTGAGTTTAATGTCTCAGACACAAAACAGTATTTCCTGTTTTTATTATCATTTGCCAATAACTAAGATCAAACAAGCAAAAATCAACATGAATTTACTGTGGTTGGCTAGCACTTCCATAAATTTTTAGAAAGAAAAAGGCAATTCAGTTTGACAGAAAGACATCTTGCAGGGACAGATTTTACATGGAATTAGATAATTCCTACTGTCAGTTAGTATTGTTTTTCTCATAGTACTTCAATGAGTTTAGTGCAGGAAAAGATATATAATTAAAACAACTAGAGAATTTTAAGTTTGTTAAGCTTTAAGAATTGATTCAATAACATTTACATTCAATTCAATTAAATTGATTCAATAACATAAAAAAATTATGTTTAATCTCGTCTGAGTTAGTTTCCAATCATTTTAAAAAAAAAACCAAAACCCTTCAAAAAGAGTTTTCCTATGATCTTAGCAGCCAAAGCAAATTTAAACCAAGCTTCTGTAGGTTCCATGGAGAAACCAACATGATCTAGAAAGCACATTAAGTTCTTCTTTTAGTTCTGATTTAGTTGGACAATGAAGTGTGTTCATTTTCACCTTGTCCTAATGCTGGCTGCAGCAATCTTTTTGCACAACAGTTCTTGATGGTGGAAGGAGGGTGACAGCCTGGAGAGGAAACAGTGGAGGTTTGTAGCTGCATTTAATATTGCACAGTCGGCTGTAGAATTGGTTTCTACCTTCATTGCAATTTTCCTGACTTTAAAGCCTAGTTCATAACTAGGCACCAAAGGTCCACCATTTGTGTTCACAGTTTGAGGATATAAACTGGTTTTAGGCAGGCCTGAATTTCAGCCCGTCAGAAACCCCAACTTTTTTGCAAGAGTATTAGCTCTTACCTACTGCATCTGCCAGAAACAATCGGAAGAAAGCTGGGATAAGCACTTGGCCATTCTAAAAGAGCAAAATCCCCTATTTAGCAGCGGGAACGAGCTGAAGTCCTGCTGTGGAAGTTCAGCCCAAGACCTTCTGGCCTGGAACAGAGTATTGCCACCCAAGATCCTTGCAAAAGCCAGCTCCTAAAGACAGGACTTCTGTTTGCGGCATAAACAGAGCCTGAGTATGCTATGTGCTAGCCGGTCGTTAAGGGGTTATTGGGGAAAGGGGATTTGCATGCAGACAAATGAAGTGAGTATCCTGTTTGTTGGCTGCATCTGTTAAAATGCACTTTTGTGCCTCCATCTATGTCGATTTTCTCAAAGGAGCAAGGACTTTCTGTGTTTAACAAGCACTGGTTTATTTTTTAAAATGTAAGGAGGAAACGTAAACAGAATCCAAGGCTTACTGTTAAGCTGCAGTCGTTAGTTTATTGGCTGAGGAATCAATTCTGAAGGATGCTGAACCCTCTGCTGCTGATCCGGACCAGCACCTCAGCACACGTCAACTTTAACACAAGGGGCCTCGTCCCACGACTGGAGTTAAGGACGTGTTTATGTGCTTTCCTGGACTTCATCCAGGGTGCTCAGCACTTTGCAGGATCGTGTCTTCAGAAAGAGGTGGCAGTGTCTGAACTTCAAAGTGAAGGTGACCTATTGCTCTTAAACCACTCTCCGCACGTGCTAGATGGTAACAGACTAGGCAGCTCAGGCCATGTCCTCCTCACACCTTCCTTTGACTTCTGGGTTCAGGAGAAAGAAAAATGATTAAAAATACTTCAGTGTTTTCTGCCCCCATTCCGTGTCTTGACTCTCATCAGATATCATTCAGAATAACAACGTGATGATCGGTCTGAACCTCGCTGGTTTCTCTGCAGGCTTTACAGTGAAATCTCCAGGTACGTGCAGAGACCCAGATTGCCGTGAAGTGCCAGCGCTCCTACGCTGAACATCACTCAGAGTGTTAAGAGTTCAGGCTTGTCGAGCATTTTGGATTTTCAGCTAGATCAGTGGAGTAGCACTGCTGTAAGGTTTAATACTGAATGTAAGAGGGACTCTCAGGTTGAGGAGGAAGGGTAAGCCCTAACATCTGAAAACAAAATGACAGGATTTAAGGTGAATTCCAACAATTCCGCAGTGGTTTGTTGCTGGAATATATTCCATTCTGTGTCAACCTTTCATTTTTGGATAATGTTTTTCAAGACAAATTACCTGAGTGAACTATCATTTCAATGTATTCAAGACACTGCTAATCTAGTATTGGTAGTGAGCTGACCTGAATATAGGCTTTGATTTAATCTCTTAAGCCTGGTTAAAGTTCTAGCTTTACCCAGAGCCCACATATTAACAAACACTGTTGTCATGGTTTTTCTCCAGTTTTACTTTCCCTCTGAAGGTATTCCTAAACCCAAGACTCATATTACTTTCTTCAGCGAAATTAACTCGGGAAAATAAAAATGACAAGAACAGTATTTTCAGACATAGGCATCCATTTCTTAATACACATTGCCACCTGGGGAAACCTGAAGATACAGGATTTGCACTGAAATCTAGCATGCTAACTTTAAAATTCATAGTCGTTTCTCAAGTTTTTAAACTTGTTATTTCCAAGCCATTCTTGATGTATGTTATTATTGATTTTCTTAATAAAGTGACATTTACATTTTCACAGAAACAATACATTTTTTAATTCAATGGAGGTAGTGAACATACTGGACAGCAGGTAAATTAACTAAGTTAATTAGAAGAAAAAATTGATGCATTTATTTTGCATTTATTTAATAATTTATTTGCAGTTATAACTATTTATAACGAATAAACAAATTCATCTGTGTTAGTCATATGGAAACATTTAGGACTTCTAAAAGAGAAATCTTTGCTTTAGGAAACACTGTCGAAAGAGTTTGAGCAAGTTGCTGTGTGAATTGCTTTGAGATCCTAATGTCAGCAAAGGTTTCTGAAAATTAAAGAGCTGCTGACACCTCATGGCAAACTTTAAAAACCGTTCTCAGCAAACACAGCACTACTTCTGCTCTATCTATTTGTCTTGTTTTCTTTACAGTAAAGGGCATTTGTTTAAAAACCGTGTCTTTTTTTGCTAAGCCCACATTTTTCAATAGCAGCTGGGTCAAAATAAATTTGATGACAGTGACAAAGAGACATTTTCAGTTCAGGTAAGAAAAAATAGCAGGAGCAAATGAACCCCTAAGAAGGAAATTCCGTTCTATGATTCTGTGAAATGCTTTTCTTCTGAGTTTCTCCAGGATGCAAAAGAGTGGAAGAGAGATCTAGAGACAAAACTGCTTTTGTGTATGAATAAAAAAATTAGCTATTCCATCAGTTGGTCTACACAAGTCATTAATAGAGAGACGCTGCTAGTACAATACAATCTTATACTCCTTTCAGTATTATTATCCTCTCATTTGGGAGTTATTATCTCAGCTGTTTCAAATCACACAAAGCTGACATTCCATGTAAAATGTTGTCAGCAAGTCACACTTTTTAATGGCTCAAAGCTGCTGAAAAATTTTAAAGCTCTGGAACACAAAACAAAAAAGTATTTTTGCAATGCTTCTGATGTTGTCTCTCCTCCTCCACCACACCTTTTTTTTTGTGCTGTGAAATATCTTGTGTTCCCTCAGATGATGTTTTCTGACAGAGACACCTTTCAATCTGCCAAGGGCTAAAAGGGTGTTGGAATGTAAGACAAAAATCCAAAATGGAAAAAAATATTGAGGTTTCAAAGCAGGAACTTAAAATGCTGGGAAAGGCATTCTTCCAGTGCAAATAGCTGCTGAGAGTTAAAATGCGACATTTTTCAAAACAAAACCTTCAACAATCAGTCTGGGAGGCACCAAATAATTGTGGAATAACTTTAGAAATTAATGACTATCTTTAATAATGCGTGCCTCAGAAGGCAGCAGATAGCCCTGTGATTCCTTGGGATTTCTACGTGTGTGAAAGCATTATGGTCAGTTAGATCTGCAAGCACTGTAAGAAATGCATTACATGTACCACCTACCCAATAGCTGGTTTACCACAGCACAGCTGCAGGTGTAAGCTGTTCAAGGGAACTATAGGGCATTTATACCCTCTCATAAAATTTTGTTATATGAAACATATATGGAACACGTGCATTAGATAAAACATTACTTTTGGGAAATAACTGAATATTGTTGGACAAAAGTTTAAGTGGTCTACTGTATAAATTGCATAGAGTAAATGAGCTTAGCATTTCCTGATGTAATAAATTACCTTGTTACATCAGGAAACGCTTCTGAAAATTAAAAAGCTGCTGAGTTCAAGTGAGTTCCAGACAAATCAGTCTAATTGTGGAATGTATAGAACACCTATATATCTAGAACCTGTAGAACACAGTTTGTGTATACTGCATGAAGATCCAGCTCAGGATTTCTTGGGGAGAAACCCAGGAGCTATTAACATACTCCTGGATCACGCAGGGTGGTGACAGCTTAGCAGCTGTGTAGTCCCTTGTTTTTTAGACTCATCTTTGGTTATGTAACTTACTTGTAATAATATCATTGTTACTATTGTCACTATTATTATTTCTATGCTGTAGTGCCTGGGCACATTGATCATGAGCAAGCATCACATTGTGGTAGAGATTGCATCCACAAAAAAGTACCATTTCTTCTTCTGAGAGTGCTTCAAGAGTGGAGAGTTTTGACAGACACCCCACTGGTCCGCAAAGACCAACATAAACTCAATCAGCAATGAAGCCAGCTTGTTCTATCCGGTCCTTTTTATTAAATATCGAGGCAGTAACCAGCATAGGCCATCTCTGAACAGAGGCTTCCAAAAGACAATATGACACTGATGTCTTTTACTAGGTGTATAAGATCTCCTTTTAAGTGAAATGTGTTTAGATTTCAAAAATTCAACTATTTCTATATTCTAGCAAAGCAAATACCGTCTCCAAAGACATGGCTGCGTCTCTCCTGAGACATACATTGTACAGACCGCTACTGCTGTCAATGTTTGCTTCTGTCTCACAAACTCCTATCAGGACTCATCTTCAGGAGAGAACTTAAGCTCACTTTATGTCCAGTTCAATTTAGGCGCATGCTGACCTTTCTTGTCTAAGCAGTACACTCTCTCTGGTTCAGGACCTAAACTTGGATGAAATTCACTCCGTCGTGCACACATCAGGGCAGCACACAAGAGCAGGGGGAACAGGCTCAACCCACTCCCCTATGAACCCGAACGTTTGAGGGCAGACCTGTCACGGCTACTTTTTCTAGTCTGAGAAATATGTCATAAGTGAGGAAGAATAAATCTCATGGACCCTCTCCCAGCTCATCCACAAGGAACTCTCACCTCTGCCTGTTTTCAGCAGCAGAGAGAAGCACTCTCTTCTTTGGCTTTGCCCACCAAACTGGAGGCTTAAGTAATATGAAGGGTCTCGTGCAAAGCCTTCCACCTTCATACAAATTTCAGATACAGTGAGAAACAAACACTGGCAGCAAAATTAATCTTGATTAAAGGAAAATATTCCTCATCAAGTTACATTTACGTTCTGGCTGAATACACCTTGTTAATTATTAAGGATGAGAAAACAGCTACACAAAGGCATGAATAAAAAATTTTGAAAATGTTTAATTTGAAACACTTCGTGAAATAATTTTAGATAGCACTACAAAACCTAATGACTCAAAAAAGCTATTTCAGTTGTCAGCTTTAGTGAAAATACATCTGAAAAGAACACTTCCAAGCAGTTCAGATCGTCTCTGGAAGTCCTGAAGAAGAAAGAAAGATAATATGTATTAGTGAACCCTTTTGCTTAATCTTAAAAAAAAATCCCACTGATCAGCCCTTCAATTACTCTACATCTAGTCTGGTTATATGTGTTCATTGGATTCTTTTTCTAACTCATCTAGCCATGAAATAGTAATGTTGGCATTTCTGGCCATATTTTTACAATATTTGAGATACAGGTTTAAACAAAAATATCCATATCTCTAAGAGCAAATGAGTAGGCATGAATCTAACCGGCATTTTTCCTATGCCATCCCTGGATGTCTATTTGCAATGACAACAGGTACATAAAGTGTGTGCAAAAAATGCAGAGACTGACTAAGCTAGTTTTTTTAAAAAAAATTCTAGAGGAATAAGAAAAGGGTTGTAAGGAGTTCCTAGATCCATATTCAAGCATGAAATTCCTTCAACATAAAAGTACTTCAGATCAATACACTCTTGTAGGACACTCTCTGCTTTCTTTGGCTACCCGAAGGAAAGACAGGAATGGTAACCTGAAGTGAATATCACTCTTTTGTCAATGATTTCAGGAATAATTTTGAATTCCTACAGTTTTGAAGGTTTACACCTACCCTGGCAACTACTTAGATCTACCTAGTTACAACGAAAAATAGTTGTGGAGTGAGGAACAGTAGTGCCTTGTTGCTTTGAATAAGGAGGAACATACTAAGGTTACTCTCCTGGCATCACAGGGCTATTACCTGTGCAGTCCCCTCCATGATTAGAATACACTTTCCTCGTGCTAAGAGACATCCATGTCAAGGACCTATCCATATTATGGCAGTTTGAAGAAGATCTGGGCCCTGATTCAAAACTCCAAGGTGTAGCATCGCTCTCTGTATCCCATGCGCGCTTATCTCGTGTCGGCTACGGAGCAGACCCAGACGCCAATATGGTGTGCAGAAAGCTCCGTTTATTAAGTGCCACAGAGTTATATTTATAGGCACAGAGTTTCCGTACATGCACTGATCACGCGCTTCAAGGTTACAGTTAATTGGCTCGTTAGTGAAATTCACGCGCCTATTCTAACACTATAATTGGCTAGTTAGCTTCACTCTGAGTACATGTCTGTACCTGTCCGTTCATGTCCATCCTTGTTTACAAATCTGACAGCAACAAGTCCTGCTGCTCCTTAAAGTCTCCCACACAAGGCACCAATTTTTTTTTTGTTTTTTCTACCTGCTATTCTGTTATTGGAACCATAGGCCCTGAGGCCCCTGCTCTCATGATCAAACCTGGTTCAATATGTTGAAGATCCCCATCCTTCTGCAGTAATTTAAGAGGAGTAATTAATAAGGTAGACTTTCACAGGTCACCAGGAGATCAGTCTGTCTGGTCTACAGGGACAGTACTTGCTAAAGTTGCAGAATTTGGTAGATTGAAGAGGCAACTCAATTTTACAAGTTTAGAATATTTTCATTTTACCGCTTGGAATACTGTTAGTGAAAAATATTTATTCCCCTAGACCTTATTGTGTGTTTTACCATGCAAAAGTTCATTGCTCCGGAGCAGTTCAACTTTACATGCCTTTAGGTGACAAATTCGAAGTGACCCGGTCCTTTCCTATTGGTTTTCTTTAGGAGCTGTTTCTGCTGAATTAAATCAGATGCAAAAGTTGTTGCCTTTTGAATGTATGTTTAAATCTCGATGGATCCTACATTTTACAAGACTGCTGTGTAAGTCTTTGAACTCTACTCCAGGTTTTCAAACTTTGGGGATTTTTTTGCTTCTCCATGTTAAAGAAAGCTCCATTTAAACTAACAATATACTCCTCATTGACTTTCTGAGACTTTCTTCCTACATTCAGGGATGCTTGCTCAGTCCATGCAAGAGTTGGCTTTTGTTGTCAGTTTTCACAGATAATTAAAACTTAGACCCTAGATAATTTCCTTTTGTCTTTGATAACAATTTTTATAATTTCTGGATTAATATAAAATATCTAGGTCTATTGGTGATGCTTATATAAATTGCATGTGTAGCTATAATTTAAATAATAAAACTCCTACCTAATTTCCTCCAGGTTTCAATGTGAGAAACTATGCCATGTGGGAAAGACTCCTTTGCATAAACTGCAATCTCAAAAGAACAGATGACCTGATTAGCAGCAAAGTCCTAGTGCTTTTTGCATTCACATATGCTGTGGTGTGTCCTCAGGGGTGTTTTTCACCTGCACTGTGTTTCCCAGCTCCAGTAGCTTTCTAGCCTGTCATCACAAGCTATGGAATTTCACTGTCTGATTATTTCTTCTTCTCCTTTTTAAAAAACTGCACTACTGGCCTGCACTAAACTTTGCAGGAGTTCACTCTTTTTAGAAGGAAGATGAAGTAACCACAGCTTTTCAGGGCAAGGATAATAATTTTCCACTCTATGTCTACCATAAAGTCATTTACAGAAGAGTTTAAGCTCTGCTTGAAATGTGTTATGTGAACGTGCTTGCCATCTCCTGTTGCTTTCACCATATTGATGCAATCGCCAGACGTTATTAATCCCAGCACTAGGAAGTTAGAGGTAAACCAATGCTTAAACTGTTCCAGTAACTGCTACAAGTTATTGTTTGAAGTGTACTTTACCTTGCAATCTGCATATTAGAGCACTGCTTGTCTCCTGTGTGTGGTGTGGGTAAAATACTGTGGACAAAAATAAAATGATGTGAGGGAACAGATATATTATTTAGCAGAAAATTTGTGTATACATTGGAGACAATTAAACCCTTCTTTCCAGGCCATTCATTTTTTTTTTACATGAATTCTGATTACAAAATAGTTAAAATAGTGCAAAATTCCTTCACGATGTTAAGAAAGTTCAGCAAAAATACAATTTAATGTTGTCTCTTAAGTATAATATCTCTTAAGTATTTTTTCCTAAGCAGAACATAAGAATATTTGCCATTAATATTTAGGTAGCTGTTGAAAATACTTCTAGAAGATGAAATTTTGGTGTTGTAAGAAAGATCGCCAGCTGTATTGTAAGGATTACATTGTACTCAACCTGATTGTGAGGATTCCACTATGTACATAGTAGGGGTAATCAGTGACCACACTGTCCTACCAAAACTGCTTGTTTTCATATCACTGAACTCCGATAGACAAACCATTTCTGATAGCGATTGAGAACAAAAACATATTTCCAAGAATTTTTCTGTCAATAATCTGCAGATCGCAAACATTCTGAAAATACTGGAAGTGCAAAATACGAAGTGCCCAGTTAAACAGACAGCAGTCAGACAGCACAGGGTTTAGCTGATAATCATTCCTGGGAGTATGGAACTTCTAACAGCCATCGTTCTACAACGTGTTTCAATTTTAAGTCTCCAGAGACCCTATTACAAAGTCAAAATTAATAAAAAGAAAATAAAGGAAGCTATAATGTTGTTTAAAAAAACATGTGAAATTTAACACAAAAGCTGTTAAAATAACATTACTGTCCGACATAAACCTAAAAATACAAGGGAATTCCGAATTAGGGCAGATGCAATAACCTTAACGCAACCCCGTTGTGCCTACCAATTGCATACATATGGTATGTAAACTAACCCGCTGTTCTGAGACCCTCTGCTAAAGGACCATATGTGCTGCAATTGGTAGGCGCAGAAGAGCTGTGTGAAGGGTGCTTTGAGACTGCTTACACTAAGTTTCTTCTTGGTCTTCTTGGGTCACATTCACACCTTCATTACAACATAACCTGTTTGCTTCCACATTTCTGTTTTCTCCTTGACTTTCCATTTATTCTGTTAATTTTTGTTTCATTCCATTTGAACTTTAAGATAAAAATCTTGACAGTGAGATTTTCCCGCTGAACACTATTTACCAAAATAACCACATTAGCGAAAATTCCTATCTCCTAGTTGTGAAAATTTTCACCTAAATAACTTCCTCATGTCTTCTAAAATAAAGGGCTTTTATCTTGTTGTTTTGGTCCTGTCACCTCAGTGACAGACACTTTTACCCAAACTGAGAGATGTTTGTTAGGCTCCTTCAAACTTTTTCATAAACCTGAAAAAAAAAATAAACCTCTTTGTTCTACCAGGTTTAACAACAACATGATCTCCAGTACATGACAGATTTGCGCTGCAATATTTCACCGCATTGTACTTTTGTACTTTTCACCACTTTGACTATTCTCTAGGTAACTCAGTGCAGATTAACATCACCCATTTTCCTGTAAGCAGCAACAGAAACCAAGCTGTATCTTTTACTCCATTAAATATTGATACTTATCATTTAATATTAAAGAGGCTGCATTCCTTTTCCCACCCCGATCTATACCATTTTTGAATGTCTTTTGAAAATAATGTAATAGGTCTAGTGTAATACCCTGGATAGAAAATGTCAGTCCTCATAGGACACTACAGATGCTTACAAGCTCTAACCAGCGTAATAAATATGTGCAGGTAAAATATAGCATAAACCACAGGAAAAAATTTGCATATTAATAAATGGTGTGTTCTCGTGACAGAACACACACAACATACAACACAAATGAACTGTGGGACAGCAGGCTGTAGAAGCTCAAGTGTCCAAGGTATTTAGACAGTCTTGTGCTCTTGTGGTTACATTATCATGACAAAAATCATTAAAAGAAACAAAATGAGCAATAAATATTGTTCTGGAGGTCTGTTTATTGATCTAGTTTCCAAAATTCTTCGCCAGTATTTGAGCACTTATGTCAGCACTCGCTGCAGGGTGGGGATAGTACAAAGGTGGGTTTGTTTTTCTGTAGTCTTAGGACTTTCCTAGTGCCAGATCAGTTAGGGTGGAAACCGAAGCAGCCCCAGGCACTTTGCTCTAGGCTGCTCTAATTCCAGACAGTTACCAACAGCCTCTAGGGCCCAGTTTATAAGTAAGGTGTCAACTAGAAATATGAGTCGTATAGCCTCCCATCGTGGACCGGTGCAGAACTCTTGCAGTGTCTCCACATGAGGGAAGGTTTCCTTTTTCTTGGCAGGATGCTCATGTGACTGGATTTGCCCCTGTTAAGCAGTCCTGGAAGTGCACACTCCAAGGGAGTCCTGCAGCTTATCTACCTGTGTGCAACCTGAGAGCGCAACCAAGACATTTCAGTAATCAAAACTAAGAAATGCATTGTATAAAACCATTGGAATTTTCAGGAAAGGGGAAGGGGATCCGCCTCTTTCAGGAAGGGTTTTATAGTTCTTTTTACTTTGGGGAAAATAGGGTGGTAGGTCTTACTGATCTCAAGCTGCTATATTTACTCAACTAAATGGAACTAAGTGTTCCAAAAAAGTCAAAGACGAGCAGGACTTATGCTGACTTTCTGCAATAAGAAATTGCAAGAAAACAAGTTTTCTCTGATGTTACATTATTTTAGAATCTTGCAGGCTCTCTTTTCACTCCAGTGATTCCCCTCTTTTGCTGACATTGTTCCATATGGGCTACAAAGGGGAAAAGGGTATCTCAGATTTCTAGGTCAATATTTATTAAAAGCTGTGTAGATGAAGTCAAGGTCAGAACCGTGTCTAGAAATAAATGGAGCATCTAAACAGTGTAATGATTACTAAGTTTATGTCTTTGTGAGTACCATTTCTTCTTAATAGTAGATGATCTTGTATTCAGCAACAACATTTATAGTTGTTCTCTCACCATTATGGAGTTGAATTAAGATAGAAATCATTGCACAGAGATGGGCATCTAAGACCCTTGGGTTCTCTTTTCTTATTAGGTGGAAACAGGTGAAGTATTCCTGGTCAGGTACAAGCTGCTAGGATCTCGTTGACATAATGTTGAACTCAGGTAGGCCCTAAGAGAAGGAAAGATTTCAAAGAACTCAAAGTCCTTCATTAAATGTCTGGTTCTTATCCCTGAAGTAACTTTGGAATTGATTTACATTCTTTGAAGAATGCCTTTCTACTTATCTCACTACTTTTGAAGGCCTGAGTAGACTATATCCACAAAGAATTCATTTTAGGTTTTGAAAGCTCACTCCCACACGGTAAGATTTGAGGGGTTTTAGTATTGTATGTGCCATTACATGTATGATACAGGTAACTCTACAGGTGGGAGCATTAACCTCAGGTTCTTTGCAATATGAGTATGAAGATACGATCATCATGGATTCATTTCTTTATTTCTTAAGAAATACCCATATCTGATGAGTAGTATTGTAGACAGTAAGTAACCTGACAAGCATTGTGCTAGACGAGATGTGCCTTTTAGTCAACTTCCTCCTTATTTTCAAACATTTCTCCTTTCACTCTTGTGGCCTATAGCTGTACAAGTGGATAAGTGGCTCTTTCAGATCTGATGCCAACATCAGTCTACAAATTGGCAGATGGTGCCATGAGGCGAGGCAGTTAGTTGGCAAGCCCCCCACCCCCTGCCCTGCAACCAATTTAGCTTCTTATGTTGGCATGGATCCTGCCATCCTGAGCCAGTGCCCAAACTAGGCCTTCTAGCATGTGACTCAATATGCTACTGCTTAGCCTTAGGACAGCTAATCATGTACTCTTTCAAAATTGATGTGAATTAATTAGGCACTGTGGGCAGGGTCTGAAGGGGAGAAAGTGCATGGTCTCACTCAGTAAAGAAAGCAGAAATGCATTCCCTGTTGAAACAATATGCCCTCCCCTTCTGCCAGTGGCTAAGCGCTGCCTGTTATTTACTCCTACACCACCTTTCTGATGAGCAAGACCAGGTTTGATCTGCCAGGTACTCATTAAGTTGCAACGTATTTGTTTTGTTAATTGGCACCAACTTTCGGGAGTGTTATTTTTTTTCCTGGCAGCCATAGATCTTCTTGGCAATTGTGCACCCCAAGAAAAGGAGGAAGCGGAGAGCCCGGTGCTGTGTGAGTGCAATTAGCTTTAACTGGAGAAACAGAAGCTGGAGTTAAGACAAGCTTGCTGGCTGAGTTATGGGGAAACTCTATCAGGAAGTGTTGCTGTGTCAGTGGGAAAGCACTGTAGCTATGGATACTGGGGATTACTGGGATATAATTCAGCCACATAAAGACCTAAGCAAAATGAAACGAATCGCTTCCTTTCCAAAACTTTAGATATTAAACTCACAGCATTAGGCCAAAACCGGAAACTCTTTCAACTGACAGGCTCATAAATTTCCCCACAAAACCTTGCAGTGGGAAGGACTCTCTCCCAGAGCCGGGTTTCCCACCAGGGACCCTGTGTGCACAATGGGATGTTTGCTTAGGCATTTGGAGTTGGGTTTCAGGCACTAAAGAAGGTTGGGTTCTCTTGTGGAGCCTTGGAGTTTTATTCCAACTTGCCAGCAGACGCCCAATAAAACTTCAAGTAGTGGAGAAACAGAAATATTATTGGAAGGCTTTAAATACAGAGGAAGGAAAAAAATAGCCTTCCGGTTCCGTTTTTTTTTTTTTAAGTAAATGAGTGCCTCCTTGGGAATACCCACTACGTGAAGAGCAGAAGTTTTGAAACTTTCAGCTGAAATTTTCTGCTGAAAATTTCTGCTTCAAAGGTTTCAACAGTTCACCATTGTGTTTACTTTGCTTCCTGTCAGGTTAGAAACACAAGCAGCTTGCACAAGCAATGCCTCTAGCAAACAGCAGAAGTTTTTGTATGAGGCTTATAACACCACAATTCGTGTTGCAGCCCTTCCATAAAGCAGTTTCAGGATGGTGCCCAATTCAACAACTGCTCTTGTGACTCTGCTACTCTGTTCACTATGCCGGCATTTTATAGGGACATATAGGATTGCAAATGGAGAAGGAAAGGTTTACATGTGTTTTCATGCAGGGAAATGTTATTTCTTCTGATGAGGTTCAAAGGTGATTTTTTCACAACATAAGCTGATTTCCAGACAGAAAGATCAAAATTTTATATAAATAACCATTTGAAGTATTTTATTAATTGTGTTTTTGTTTGTTTCTTTTTTCCCTGAATCCAGAGCATACAAAAAAGACTTAGAGACGTTAAACAGAAAACCAGAAATACAGGAAAATAATGCTAAACAATTGAAAGTATTAGCATGATTTTCATTTATCTTTTTTTTTCCCAGTATGAGGCAGCCTGATCAGTAATATCAATGAGTTATTTACCTATCTATACTCTCTCTTCTGAAAAGCATTCACTCAAAGAGCACATCAAAACCTGCTGTTCTCCAGAGCAGCGAGAAAGACCTATGGGATTGATTTCTTTCTAAAATCTTGTAAAAAAACAAAAAATCACAGCAGAATTCCAAAGAAAAAGGTCATAAGCATGACAAAGGAAAACAGGGAAATTAAAAGCATCTCCACCAGAAAGCTGGGTCAAAACGTGGAGCTTGTACAGTTACCACACACGTAAAAAAGTGAAATAGCACAAGTGAATTAAGTACAAATATAAAAGGCTAAAAAAAAAAAAAAAAAAAAAAAAAAAGCAGCAAGATGGAATCATGTAAAGGCAGTGGAAAACTCATCATCAGACCTGACATTGAAGTTAAGGCTAAATCATACCATAAGTGCACAGCCTGAAGCAAGGACATAATAGCAACAATGTCAGAACACAAGGATCATAATTTTACAATAAAGTAGCTATATACACAAAGTCAAACAGGTGGAATTACATTAAAAGTAACCTTCTATAAGGAATAAGAAATACCTCAATATGAAAATGTTTTAGAAGTGTTTTATAAACCTAAATGTTAGGTTAGAGGTCGTGTGCAGTTATAGACTTCTATGATTATCAGGAGGTAAAGTTTTATACAGAGAGGGAAGAAAAGGAAACTTCTGGTTTTGAGAACATCTCTGATCGAGATGCTTATTTAAGAATAAAATACTTTAAAAGATTTTAATGAATTTTATTCAGTCACCATTGAAAAACTATCCTCCAGCGTAAGCTTGGTCACCCAAATTTAATAGCCGGGGTTTGTACTAGTGGGATTGATAAAGATGAACATAGATCATGCATTTGAAACTGTAATTTTCATTATAGACAAAGTACCATTATCTGCAAAAGGGCCATAACAAAATGTACTGCCTCATCAGGAACGTTGATTTCAGCTGATGCAAGTCTAGAATAAGAGCTGGTGTTCCTGAGTTTGATCTGCTGTCTCACATTGTACATTGAGGTAGATGCTTAGACTCAGAAATGTGCCTAGTATTTTTCAAGCACCGTAAGGTTAATACTAATAAAATCTCCCCAGAACAACAAAAGATAAGGTTAGTGAAATCAGTAAATCAGTAGTACTCTGGTATGCCAAAATGTTAATGTGCATTAATAAAAAAAAAAATTAGCTCCAGATAAACTCTAAAGTGAACCTTTTAGGGAAGTTTATACTTAGTTTTAACGTATTCAGTGTGTAGAATTATCTACCCAGCTCACACATTTGTAACCTCAGTTTCCAAGTGAGACGTGAGTTGGTAGATTGATTTGACAAAAGGACTTTGACATCTCAGTAGGAAGCAGAGGAAAAAAAACGATGCCCTTGTAAACCTATAAGCCCATAAAGTTTAAATATTTAATGCCAACAAGTTCAATATTGTGTAATACATAAGCTTTATTGTTCAATGCCACTTTTCAGCAGAATTACAAACAAAATTTGGAAATTGGGAGACAAACAACAAACCTTCATCTTGTATGTGTGACTGCTTCTAAGAATACATAACACAGTCAAAGTCAGAATTATTTTACCAGTAAAACCCCAAGTCCAGGGTTCTGGCTGAGTCAGAGGAGGCTGAATGTTACATGTGGAGAAACCTGTATTTCACAAGGCAGTGTGAAGTT
Organism: Bucorvus abyssinicus; assembly: GCA_009769605.1. Classification (NCBI taxonomy): domain Eukaryota; kingdom Metazoa; phylum Chordata; class Aves; order Bucerotiformes; family Bucorvidae; genus Bucorvus; species Bucorvus abyssinicus. The sequence continues at coordinate 6,926,543 of CM020042.1, forward strand.
AGCTGATAGGAGACCTTCCTTTTAGACTGCCAAGCACAATGCATGTACTATGTGTAGGGCAGTTGCAAAAGCTGGGATGGTGTTTGCGCCTGCAAATAGATAATTATGAAATAACTGCATGATGTCTTACATAAATTCTAATTCTTTATGGCAATTTCTTTGTAAATCTTGAATATTTAGAATCAGACTCGTGATCCTTTAAGACACTGCAAAAAAACCTTTGGTAATTTCAAATATGAAAATACTCTTTTATGTAAAAAAAAATAATAAAAAAGTCAATAAACTAAAACCAATAAGTGTTCGGTCAATCAATATAAACAATGAAGATTGTTCCTCATCAAGCAGCTGTAATTTATGCTTTATCTTGTGAACAAGTTGTTTTCTGATTATCCTTGTTAGTCTGAATTTTTCTTTCTCATGAAATAAATTGGATGAATAGTTTTGGAAATTAAAGTCTCCTTTTGCACACACTGATGAGCAAAGCAACACAAATACCTTATACTGCCCCAATGCTTTTGGTTGGTTTGTTGTAATTTTTTTTTTCCCTGATATGGTTGCACCACTTCTAGGAAAGGCGAGTGGGGCAGGTTCTGTGAGTGGTCAAACGGCTGATCTCTTCAAACTAGAGAGCATCTAATATTGTCAGTTGTGTTGTGCTGTGCTTTTATGCTGTGAAGTGCTTTCCAACAGAAGACAGAGTTTAACTAAGTGTGCTTTAATTATTTCATTAAAGGAATAAAAAATATCAAAGCCTAACAGCCTTGTAAATATAATTCATAATCCAAAAGCTATTTTGATGTCTTGGCTCCAAACTGTCAGGTTGACAACAATTTATTTTGCATATGTTGTTACCATTACAGTTATTTGAATTACAGACAAATGCAATGAGGAATTACTATTTTAATAACAAAAAACCCCAAACCAAACCAACCAAACAAAAAAAAACCTCACAGCAGAAAATGTCTTCAAGGTATAAAGATATGTTAAATATCTTTTGAATACCTATTTTACTGCTTGGTCCCAGACAAACATTGGAACTATTAGCAAGAACACATTACTATGCTTGGTGACATTTCATACAGTATTTGACAATCCATAGGGGCTACTTCTCCTTCTCTATAAATAAGATATAGAATTTAATGGGTCTCTTTTATCTTGCACATCATAGCAAATCTACAAGAACATCGCTTAACCTCCTCCATCTTTCACCTGCCATGGTCTCACAGACATGAATAAAGTGAAATTATAATACTTTAGATTTTGTGTTATGAATATGTATTTTCACATTGCACGTGTTAAATGTTATCCCATCCACAGCAGATTTGAGACTGTCAAATATCTTAGAAATACTGATTTGAGAAATGTATATGACTTCCAAACATCTTGGGGATATGTAAAACATTATGAAATCAAGTGACTCTGAGCTATGACCCACATACTTCAGCTATAAATTTCCAAAGTCAGATATGTATTGGAAATGTTATGCTAATAATTTCTTGTTCTTTCTCATGTAACAGCCTGAGCAGATCAACATGACAGGAGTCATCTGACATGTTTTGTGAGCCACAGCACTGCTGATTACAGGAAAATGACAACGGAGCAACTGATCACCTATTCCTTCCTGATGACTATGAAAAACCAACCTCACCACCATCCTTAATTCTTTTTAAACTTTCATATCAGTTAATCACAGAACTCAAACCTTTCCCTCTTCCTTAGGAATTTGGAAAACATAAGGAAGGCTCCTTAGTGGGTATAATCTGGCATAGATCTTACAAGAAAAATGGCATCCATGTCAAGTTATATTATTTGAGAACCTGGTCCTCATACTATTTTAAAAAATGCAGAATGGATAGATAGATTACTGCCATGTGCTTAGCTGATACTCTTTTCTAACACTATTTTAATTTTTTGTCACTTTTTGAAAGAATCAAGCTTCTTTCTCATGCTAGACATGAAAGTGATGAACACTTTAAAAATATGAGCCTGGATAAAGTGATGAAAAGCAGAAAAAACCCCTTGAATGGTTGTATTCTGCTTTCAAGACTAAAGTGAAACAAGGTGTACATGAAATCTCCTGAGAAAGTCTTTTCCCTAAGGTTTCTCTTCTGCATAACCTTCAGACACACACCTGAGGTTATGGATGGTTGTTCAGGCAAGCCTCAACATCTAAATCTTGTGATTTTAATTACTTGTTAAAGTACTTATTTTCTGATTTGTTGCTATTCGCTTTCAAAAAATGCAGCATTTCATATCCAATTTCTATTGCAATAATGTTCAGAAACACCACCTCAGATACTATGTGGATGCAGAACAAGGAAGTTGGTCTCAAGCGATAGATACCTGTAGAAAACAATTTCTCTTCCCATTACAGTTGTTCAGTATCATACAGATGCCTATTCTAAGACACTGAAAACTGTGCCAACCACGTTTTGCGGGTAATCAAAATGGACACAACTGCTTTTAAAAGACGTGGATGTTTTCAGATTATCTGTGTTTCCTGGTATGTTTTACAGCTTTTTCTGCTATCCCACATCTATGCTATCCAGCTAAATTGTAAAACATTTGGTGCTGTTGCAAAACGGCATTACAAGTTTGCCTGGCAGGTCGGTTCTTGGGTGGTCCCTTGGCCCTACTGCAGTAAATAATCCAACAGAACAGTCAGTTCAATAAGTCTTGTAACATCCGTGTGTAACAGGGACATCAAAAAGCCAGCAAATTCTATCCTGTCCCATAGCAGAATGAGCTAAATCTCTGCTACTGCTGAGACATGCGTGCCCAGTATGCCCTTGGAAACTTCCAGTCACAGGGATGCTGCTGTCTTTCAAGGTAATGGGTTCTATTTTAAGAATATTTTTCCTAATACCTAATCTGACTCTCCTTTTCTGTGGTTTAAGTTAATTCCTTTTCTCCAATGGACAACAGAGAGTAAACTCCTCCTTTCGTTTTTCTCTTTGGTCTGGTAGGCTGTGCTTTCCAACTCTTTGATCGTTTTTCTTGCTCTCCTCTAGACTCTCCCATGGATTCATCTCTTTCTTATCTGTGGTACCAAAACCAGATGTCTCTTCCAACAGAGTTCTACTAGCACCAGTTACAAAAAAAGGATTATTTCACATGTCCTGCCTATGCTTTCTATGGCATCCCCCTTTTTTTTAGTGCCATCCTGCTCATGACACCAGATTATCACTAACTACAAACACTAGATTTATTTCTGCAAAAAGTTCTTATAACATAGTCATTTATTCTCTATTCCGTATTTATGAGTTAGTATTCCAGCATAACTCCTCAAGCTTCCGAAGGCATTCACTTTATTATTTCAAAAAACCAACCCTCTTTATTAAGAGCATTTTGAATTCTAATACTGTTTTGCTGTTTACTTCTGGTTGCTAAAGAAGCACACTCTATCAGCCAAATCATTAGCATAAGCATCAGTGGTATCTCAGAGTTAAGGTACTGTCTCCAGTTTTCTTGAAAAGACATATATATAGCTTGTATGTATACATGTACATCTCTTTCATGGGCACCCCCTTGCCGTGGGGAAAGAGCTTGTGTGCCCTTGCGAAGTTGAGAGCTATGCTGGTGGTGGCATATGCCTCCGGTAGGGTCTCCCAAGCCTGACAGGTCTCAACTGAAGGGTCAGACAAAGTGTGTCCACGGGCAGGATGGGCTCACTAGCCTTCGGGCAACCATCCTAGGAGAAGGACAACTCTAACTCCAAACGCGGGCAGATGGAGCTCGTTTAGCCCTGTAAGGCCATCCATCTAAGAGAAGGATACTCTAACCAAACCTACGACCTGAGGACTTCGCTGTCACCGTCCAAGCTCGCTAGGCCCTGGCAGATGAACCTCAGGTGTAAAGGGTGGGGCCAGTCTCGCGCACGCTGCGCCTCACCTAAAAAATCCACCGCGCAGGCTTGAAGGGTGTACTCACGTTTGCAAAGCCCTGTAGCGACAGGCAAGGGACGAAACGGCAGGTGGAAAGATGTCACTGGAAGCCGCAGACCCAACCCTGCATGCAGGCGGTTCAGGACATTGGTCGCTTGAGACTGACCCGGGAGATGACAGTCTCGTTCGGCAGCATCCTGAATGACCAAGCAGCCTTTTTCAAGGAGAGCACTGCTTGCTCCACATGGAGAGGGGCCTAGAAAAGGTGGCCTAACCAAAGCTCATCTCCCTTCCAGTCCGGTTGGCTAGCCGCGGCCAACGGACATCTTCTTCTGCGGTCAACCAAAGACAAAGAGACAAAGGCATACACCTGCCTCCAAAGGTGTGTCCAGATTGACACTCGCATGTTGGAACATCAGAACCATGCTCGATACAGCAGACAGTGGGCGTCCTGAACGCCGTTCTGCTATAATTGCTCACGAACTGTCACGACTCAACATCGACATTGCTGCTCTCAGTGAAGTTCGCCTTCATGAGGAAGGCAGCCTTAAAGAACATGGTGCCGGCTACACACTGTATTGGTCAGGCAAACCCAAAACCGAAAGTCATCATTCCGGAGTTGGCTTCATGATTAAAAACTCCATCGCCTCTAAACTTGAAAATTTGCCAACAGGTCATTCCGATCGCATTATCTCCTTACGCCTCCCGCTACACAACAAGCAACATGTTGTTCTCTTCAGCGTATATGCCCCAACTCTCCAAGCTGACCCTACAGAAAAAGACAAATTCTACACCGATCTGCGCCGCCTTACTCAAAAGGTTCCTGCAGATGATAAGATCATAATCCTTGGTGACTTCAACGCCCGAGTAGGTAAGAACTCTGAAGCCTGGAAAGGAGTACTAGGCAAGCATGGAGTTGGAAACTGCAATGACAACGGTCGCCTCTTGCTAGAGTTTTGTGCTGAGCAGCAGCTTACCATCACCAACACTCTCTTCCAGCAGAAAGACAGCCTGAAGACAACCTGGATGCATCCTCGATCTAAACACTGGCACCTCATTGACTATATCTTGGTGCGCCAGAGAAATGTTCGCGATGTCTGTCACACCCGAGTGATGCCTAGTGCAGAATGTCAAACAGACCACCGCCTTGTGCGCTGCAAACTTAACCTCCATTTTAAGCCCAAACCTAAGAGGGGCGGCATTCTGAGGAGGAGGCTCCAAGTTAACAATCTTCAAACAGCTGCAGTGAGAGACAGCTTCCAGGCAAACCTTCAAACTAGGCTTGAAGACTGTCCCATAGACTCTTCTCCTGAAGCGCTTTGGCAACATATTAAAAATAGCATCCTGCAGTCCTCCGAAGAATTCTTAGGGTTCTCCACAAAGAAGAACAAAGACTGGTTTGATGAAAACAATCCAGAGATCCAGGAATTGCTGGCAAAGAAGAGATCTGCTCACCAAGCACACCTCGCTCAACCATCTTGCCATGTAAGAAAAGCAGCCTTCCGTCTTGCATGCAGTAAACTCCAACAGAAACTTCGAGACATCCAGAACAAGTGGTGGCTCAACCTAGCAAAAAAGACTCAACTATGTGCAGATTTGGGTGACCACAGAGGATTCTATGAGGCTCTGAAAGCAGTGTACGGACCCACACACCAAGTTCAAAGCCCCCTACTCAGCGCAGATGGCCAAACGCTTCTCACAGATAAAACCTCCATCCTGAATCGATGGTCTGAACACTTTCAAACTCTCTTCAGTGCCAACCGTGTAGTCCAAGACTCAGGAATCCAGCTCATCCCAAAACAAACGGTGAAAAATGAATTGGATATAGCCCCTACTATGGGAGAGACCCTTAAGGCCATACAGCAGATGAAAACCGGCAAGGCAGCTGGGGTCGACGGAATCCCGCCTGAAATCTGGAAACACGGAGGCCAAACGCTCCATGCTAAATTTCACGAGCTAGTTGTGCGCTGTTGGGAACAAGGCGAACTACCACCAGATCTCCGTGATGCAATCATCATCACCCTGTACAAGAAAAAAGGAGTAAAGTCAGACTGCTCAAACTACCGAGGCATAACTCTGCTCTCCATTGCTGGAAAAATTCTCGCAAGAATACTATTGAACAGATTGGTACCCGCTATCGCAGAAGAACTTCTACCTGAAAGTCAGTGTGGTTTCAGAGCCAACAGAAGTACCACAGACATGGTATTCGTTCTCAGACAACTGCAAGAGAAGTGTAGGGAACAGAACAAGGGTCTCTATGTAACTTTCGTTGATCTCACCAAAGCCTTTGACACTGTGAGCAGAAAAGGTCTGTGGCAGATCTTGGAACGATTAGGATGTCCCCCCAAGTTCCTCAAAATGATTATCCTGTTACATGAGGGGCAGCGCGGCCAAGTCAGATATGGCGATGCACTCTCTGAGCCCTTCCCAATAGCCAATGGTGTGAAACAAGGTTGCGTTCTCGCACCAACTTTATTCACAGTTTTCTTCAGCATGATGCTCCAAAGGGCCACGGCAGACCTCGACGAACAAGACGGCATTTATATCCGATATCGTACCGATGGGAGCCTTTTCAACCTAAGGCGACTGAAGGCCCACACCAAGACCCTGAATCACCTTGTCTGCGAGCTGCTTTTTGCTGACGATGCCGCCCTCGTTGCCCACACAGAAGCAGCTCTGCAGCGCTTAACATCCTGCTTTGCAGAGGCGGCTGAGCTTTTTGGGCTGGAAGTCAGCTTAAAGAAGACAGTAGTTCTCTACCAACCAGCACCACAAGATGATTACCATCATCCCCACATCACCATTGGCGAGTCAGAGCTTCAGCCAGTCCAGCAGTTCAGCTATCTGGGTAGCATCATCTCCTCAGATGCCACGATCGACAAAGAGATAGACAACAGAATAGCAAAGGCAAACAGAGCTTTTGGAAAACTCCATAAAAGAGTCTGGTGCAATAAACACCTGAAGAAAAGTACAAAGATCAGTGTCTACAGAGCCGTGGTACTGCCTACTCTTCTGTACGGGTCTGAATCGTGGGTCATCTACCGCCACCATCTGCGACTCCTCGAACGCTTCCATCAGCGCTGCCTCCGCACAATCCTAAACATCCACTGGACTGACTACGTGACTAATGTTGCTGTCCTTGAACAGGCAGACGTCACCAGTATTGAGGCCATGTTGCTGAAAACGCAGCTGCGTTGGGCAGGGCACGTCTCCAGGATGGCGGATCACCGCCTCCCTAAGATCGTGTTCTATGGTGAACTTGCCACCGGCTGCCGCAAGAGAAGAGCTCCAAAGAGGAGATATAAGGACTCCCTGAAACAACACCTCAGCCTAGGCCGTATTGACCACCATCAGTGGTCCACCCTGGCCTCCAATCGGGAGATTTGGAGACACACCATACATAACGCTGCTGTCTCCTTTGAGAGCACGCGTAGAATCAAGCTCGAGGAGAAAAGACAGCGCAGAAAGAACCGTGCCTCGACTATACCACCCAAGGAGACCCTCCGGTGTGCTCTTTGCAACCGGTCTTGCCTATCCCGCATTGGCCTTTTCAGCCATCAACGCGCTTGCAATAAGCGTGGGCAAAGCCCTTCCCAAATCTTCGTCCGCGAAGCCAAGCCATGAAAAAAAAATGAATGAATACATGTACATATATGTATATATATAAAATATATATTAATTCTATATTGTATACTAATTCTAATATTACTTACAACATAAAATACATGGCACTGATTGAGTGAGTTGGGGGGTGGGGGGACAAATGTTTTTTTGACAAAGATATAAGTGGGATAAAGTAGAATTAGGTAAGTTCATGGAATTAAGTCCATAAAACCTGTTCTAGTCTCTGACTCTAGAGATTGTTAGGGCACAAATTGTTGTAATCTATAAATACATACTGCAGTATACGTGCTCTGCTCTAATATCGCTTGGTTCCTGTACATAGGAACAGCCAGTGACAGTTCTAGAAAGAGGGCTAGACAAGTTTTTAGTGCGACCAAGTCTTAGAGTACTTATAAAAATGCTTAAAAGATCCTGCAAAAACTTTTAATGTCAAAGCAAGAGGAAACACGTGAATTCCACAATTCTTGCTGTGGTCTAAGGACTGAAAACAAACATTGGAAAGCTACTGTGATTACTGCATACCCATTTTTTTTTAAACTTAATACCGACAATATTGACAGAACTTAAATTTTTTAGTGGCAATATAAGATCTGGAAACTGTTATGCGTTGTGGAAACTTCCAATGAGTGACTTCCAGCAAAACCAAAGGCATCCTTTCAGGCCCGATGTCATTTGTAGACTGTTGCACAAGAGAATCTGGTCCTGCAGAGCACTGCCTCTTGCTTAAGCAATCCCACTCTGAGCCTACAGAACAAGCCACCTCGCCAACAAAGTAGATTTACCCATGAACTAGGTGTGCTTTGAGGCACATGCTGGGGAAGGAGACATGCTGTTGTCCAACATTTCTTCTCTTTTTCTTGTTTGAGAATGGTTCTCCTTGAAATGTGGTTATATCGTAATGCATTCAGCCCGGACTTGTCACTTTCCTCTTTCCATGGGATTTGATGCCTGTTCCTAATTTTCATGGCCTTTGATACATTCACTGCAGGTGAAATCCCTCGTGGCCAACAGGACTCCTTCCCAACTCTTGACTCCCTGCTCTCACATCAGGGTGGTTTATAGAACAAGCGGGATGTGCTCCCTGTATTGTCGTGCTGCCTGCCTTGAGGGTTTTGAACAATATGCTCAAGTACTCCTTATTCACTGTTCCCACAACCAAACAAACTTAAATCCCAGGATACTGTGAAACCTTCAGAAGTTCAAAGCCAGGATAGAGCTGGCTCTGCAGGCTCACAAAACTTTTAGCCACATTTACTTCAAAACTGATTCAAATAGAAGAGCAACACATAATTTTTATTTTTTTTCTTTTTTTATTCTGACACTGAAGACAACTCTGATAGCTTGTCTTTAATTCACTAGGTATTACCATTTGAAGCAGGAGTGTATTCATGTTAAAAAATAAGCTTGAAGATTTGTAGTGTTCGCCTCTAAGTTCAGAGGCTGGCCTAGAGAGGGTTTCGAACTGACTTTTCTGCCCCAGATGATTAGGTTTTCTATATGTATAAAAGACATACACACATATATATATATGACATATATATGTAAAGACTTCATAAAATATCCAACTAAAAAAGAAAGCATAAATAAATAATTGAAAAAAATTTAAAGGCTATACCTATATAGTCAACAGGAACCAAAGTATATTCACTGAGGAACAATAAACTGTAATAGGAAAAGTTTTTGAAAATATATAATGGCCATAATAATAAGCCATAGACTATCATTTCTCCTCTAAACGTTGCACATCTATATGACTTTCCAGGATGTCTCCAGTACGAGTGGGTAGATTAATGGATATCTGAAAAACCATGACAGTGCTTCAAGTTGGAGGATAGGATGATATTCACACAAAGAGAAGTTGCATCTCTCATACAATACCAGTTAACAGAGCAGGAGAAATGTACTTAGCTGGACAAAATTAGTGTGCTGTCCAGAAAAGGACAAATCTGCATTTATAGTGCAACCACAGATATCTTGGTTAGTTTTGCATCTAGGTATAAAAAAGAGACATAAACACAAAGCTATCAGTACAAGTGTCAGTTCCTAAGAGTCAAACTAGGATTAGGATTTCATCAAACTCCACACTTCCATATTAAAAAATCAGTTTATTGCCCTCATGGTCTGAAACTAAAAGATATGATCTTGCAAACAGCCTGAAAGGATGGCTCTTTATGACTTATGTTGCCCTGGGCATTTCACTTCCAAAAGGCCAGGGGAAAAATACTTCCAAAGAGCACTTTGTATGAGACACAAGGAGAAAACTGTGTCAGTCCTAAGGTCTCTGCTTCCTTGCTGTGCTTCCTGTTCTACGTGTGTGACAAGGGACTTGGTTTTTCTCCTCTGATATTCCAGAGTAGAACATGGTGCAGGGGCTAGACCTATGCCACCCATCACATCTCTCACAAGGGAAGAGGTCCAGTAGTATTGAACTGAAAATAAGGGTTGGGGCCAAGTAGTAGCATGGGGCTGACATAGACATAACCACAAAGAATTCATCCTAGAAAAAACACTTAAACTTTTTTCAGTTTTGTAGAAAATCAACAGATTGCATTTGTTAAATATTTATTTTTCTGTCTTTGTGCGTAGCAAACCATGTTTCACTGCAATCTAAGTGGTTATAAAATGTCTGTTGACGTGAAGATAACGATCAAGGCTTGGGACTCCATGTGATGAGTTATAACCTGAAAGTTAAAACGGAAATAAACATGCAATGGAAAACACCAAAATGTGTTCCACAACATATACACCCGAACCCATTTGGAAGAGCAAAATCCACTAATTTGCACAAATAAATGGAAATGCACTTGGATGAACAGACACACTTACCTTTGCTCACTCAATTTACATACGCAAATCTATGCTGTAACTGCAAATATAAATTTTTGTACATGTACTATGTCATGCAGAGAAATTTATGAAATGTTGGACACTGTTTGAAAAACTGGATGGGAATGTCTAGTCAGTTTGGTTTCCTCCTTTCACACCTTTTGTTCCTTGTTTTTATTTGCTCCCCTGTATGCACTGTCAGTAAAGTCATAGACATGTCTAACGAGTAAGTTCATTTTCCTGACGTATACAAAGGGATACCATTTGCTAGATGATTCATTAATAACCACAGAGTGATTTATACTATGATTTCAACTAACTTTCTAATGTAATATCCACATCCCATAAGTTCAGTTTATTTCCAGTGTGAAGGACAGGAGAATATATAAAATTCCCCATGATTTTATTTTACTGAAGGCCTGGAATGTCCACATATCTCAGCCTTGCACATGCTGCATCAAGAGACAATAGCTGAAAGAGCAATACCCATCTTGAACATTGCCGCCTTGACTTACAGAATTGTGCCCTTGAGAAAAAGAGTGTGAGAAAAATGGAGAGCCAAGCAGTGACAAAAATGAAATAGAACTGTCATCTGGCAGTTCTTCATAGTCCATCAAGTAAACTATTAAAGATATAAGAAGAGCCACAGAGTGCTTGGGCAAAGGTTGTTAAACCACTACTCCAAGGGCAAGTCACTGCACGTTGCTAAGATTGTTAGTAAAAGACAAACCAGTTTTCACTATGAAACTTGACATTGCCAGTTTTCAGCCTCACCTTTAATACTATATGCTTGCAGCCAGGGACACTACTGGATAAACTAATAATACGAGAGTTTACAAGAACAGTTCTTACTGATGTTAAGAGCATTTTGTATTGGAGAATCACAGTTTTCTCATCAAATAATGTGAATCCGAGTTTCACGTCACTTTACCTACGTTTTTCATCCATTAATACATTCTGTGTTACCTTGCCCTAACTTAAAAAAAATAAATGTTTTTCTCTCACACTGAGATTATTTCTTTAGAAAGTACAAACTGAGAGGTCAGCCTGAAAAGTAATTAACTCCAAATTACAAAAGTTTAAGTCCTCATCATGAGGTTAGTTTGAAAAAATTAGTAACCTTAAAAAATCAGTATATTTGAGTTCATTTGCCATCCAATTTTCAAATATTTGGTGTAACTTTGATAATATTCTAATCTTTTCTTTGTAAGGAAAGGAATTGGAATCTTAAACAAAAACAAAAGTTTTTTTTCTCCTGTATTCTCACGGCTCGAAGAGCTGATAGTTTCAGTTAGTATAAACCAGTATGAGATACATGATAAAATCATGAGAGATGCCAACACAGAGAACGTGATTATCTCTGATCTGAATGAATAGGGAGAGACGCTGGTCAGCCTTTTGCTGAGGTAGGTGGGATCCAGCAAGTATAAGATGGAGACAGAGCAGCTACTGCCTCTAAGCCAAACATGAGTCAGAATTGCCAAATGCAGACGGGACTCTGATTTTCAGAAATCCAGAGCTCTTCTAGTTACAAATGAAGCTATTGATTTTCAGCAGCTCTAAAAATTTATTCCCTTAGAATTTTACAGCGGTGTTGATGGATGTTGATGTAAAGCAAAGGACTTGGTCTGTTTCCATAAGAGAAAATGAAGTGTTGAAAACCATGTTGGTTACTAAATACCATAGCATTCTCAAAATGTTAATTAATTTAACCACTGTCCTCTCCAAACAGAAGTGTGCTTGTGGTTGCCTACTAGTTATTCCTGGCTAGTGCTTTAATGCTCTGGCATAGTTTAAGAAACCAAAGAAGCTATGCCACTATCCTGTTTCTACTATTGCATTATGGAGGATTCTGCTCAGTTTTTATCATTAAATAAGAGAAGGATTAGGAATTAAAAAGGTTAAAATAAAACACACTGCTAATCTGACTGTAGAAATTTGTTTGTCTCTACTTGCTCTATTCCCAGAGAGCAAGAGTGAGACAAATAGATATTAGTAGAGGTACACAGCGTAGGCTGCTTATACACATACAACGAGTATCTGCTTTCCAGTTTGTTTGGGGGTTTTTTTGCTGATTTTGGTTTGCTTTGGTTGTTGGGGATTTTTTTCCCTCATAATAAAATCATTGAGTAAGAATTCTGTGATACCTAGTCTGCAATTTTTTAGGAAAAAAGTAATATTATCTAAGCAAAGAAAAGAACAAAGGATAAAAATATCTGATCAACCTGTACTAACCAGCTATTATGTGATTATTATTTAGCAGGTATGTGCACTTAGAACCAAAAAATAAATATCCCTGGATGGATGTCTGTAAGGGAGATTTGCTAGTCCTCAGTAATGTTCCCATTACTATCCTACCTTTGAGCCTTCACTTTACCATTAACAGTGAGCAGGTCACACTGCCGTTAGTGCTTCATCATTGTCTGAATTAAATCCGATGAGTGGGATGTCTGCGGTTCAGCTAGATTCTAATCGTTGCCCTGGACAGAGTACATGAACCTTAATAAGGCTGGTAGCTATCATCATTCTTTTAGCTCAGCCGTTAGAGGATAAAGTTTCATGAGTTGATGAGGTTGGGATCTATTTTTCCCTTCACTGAGTACTTTAATTAACAGACACTCTCCATACACGTTGAGATGGTCTTTCTCTCAAAATTACCCTTGTGCAACTGTTTAGATCTACTTGAAGGTACAAGTAAAGTCATACCAATAACGTTATAGCGTGACAAAGTATTCATTTAAATTGCCATAAAATCACGATTTTCTCATTATGAAGCTTGCAGAAATAGCTAAAATAAAATGTTTACCATGAGGACATTTTAAACAATAACAGACTGACTGTTCATTTCCTTATACTGGTTTTGTGTGAGCACGTTGCTATCAGGATAAAAAGCAGAGAAGGGAACTCAATCCTGAAGAGAGCGATCTCCTCTTGATTCTGTATGGTGGACCTCAGAGCTCTTCTGCTTCTACAGTGGACACCTGCAGTGACAAACTGACATCACTGCATTAAAATGAACAAGAAAGCTTTTGAAAGAGATGTGTAAAACATAGAAACAGCCCAGACCACAGGGTCTGGAATATGTTTGTGCTCTCTCACAGAAAGAAGCTCAAAGTCTTATGCTAGGTCAAGTTTTTATTTTCTGTCTTTCCTAGGCTCAGTAACTACTAAGTTATTTCGAGCAACAGATCAGCTTCATTATCAATGTGAAGCCTCCAGCATGCACTGGTTTATAAACTTGCAGAGAGGCTAACTGTGAAGGATAAGCGTAAGAGTAGGTAAAATAATTCGGTTACATCCAACTTAAAATTCTATTAAGAATTAAGTAAACTCAACATTACCAAACGTAGAAATAGGTACATTTCATTTAATGAGGACTATAAGTTTAAGTCCCGCAAACAGAAGAGCTTATCTCTTCACCATCCTGACAATCCTCTAGGTGCTTAAAGACAAGCATGTGGTGCCATCTTAAGATGCCTGAGGCAATAGCTTCTAGCTACTGCTCCAACATCTACCACTCACCCTGAATAGACAATTTAACTGTGAGGCCGTAGTCTTAAAAAGAAACTACCATTTCCTCCTTTTCTGGTTGATGATTAAAGTTTATATTATACTATTAAAAAAGGCTTGGAAAAATTGTGGAAAATGGTCTGGACTGAGCATTCCAAGCAAATGAAAGTGCCTTTCCATTAGGTCTGAAAAAGTCTCACAGAGGACAGCAGTTTCAGAAACACCAAAGTCCTCGACTTCTCCTGCTGGCTACCTCCATAAGGCTACCTGTGGAGGACTGTAGGTGACACCTGTTCAGTTCTACTCTGAGGGCCTTACCTTTTCTAGAAAGTTACAGAAGAACTCACCTCACAAATCCTATTCTGTGATGTGATGATTATCTACAGTTAGGAATGGCAGTATTTTCCTTATTTTGAAAATGACATTTACTCCATGGTTATGTCTGGAATTTTAATGTTGCAGCTGGCTCTGCTACGCTTAGAATTTGCATCAACACATTAGCCACAGCATGGGTCAGGCGAAAGATTCACCATTAAATTTGCACATAGGGTTCATTCTAGGTATGTGAACGACTATGTGCTAAGTTCTGTCAGGAGTCACCCACTCATAATCATTTAACGTGCTCAGTTGCTAGATGTCACATAATCATGGCTTTTATTCAAAGACTTAACTTGATTTTTAAACATTTTGGTTTATTTTGCTTTGTTGCTTCCAGTTTGATACAAATTTTATTTTAAAAAGTGCTTTGACAGTTTCCTTCTACTTTAAATCAAAAATCATGTTCTGCAAATCACTAAACCTCCAAGGAAAACTAATATAAAAATTTCATCGTTATAGGCAGTTTCTTTGAACAATTACAGGGTTGGGGTTTTTTTAAGTAAACTGGCCTACTGGTCTGAAACTTTATGTCATAAACTCTCAATAGTTTTTTAATTTATTTGCCATCACCTAGCTGGGGGAAACATAAGCCCTGCATTTACACTGTTCTTTTTTCTTCTTTGAGCCTTGTATTTTGGTCTCAGGTGACTTAGAATAATGTTATGCTGCCTCTGTATGCTTGCTATAGGTGTAATCATCTCTTACTTTCTTTTCTTAAACATTTCCCTGTCACATACACAAGTAGCTTTGGCTCTGTCACATAAAAACAGTCACTGTGGCTTTGCATCCTTTTACAGTTCCCATAACTTCAAGGGCTCTCATCACTTTTGTCATTTATGCTACTATCTTGATCTTTCTATAACTGTTCGGCAGTGATCGTGTAAATATTTGAGTATTTTGATAGGAGATGAGATCGTCTTTGTATTATTTAAAGATGAAAAGTTATATAATTTTCTAAGGGTTTTACCAACACTCGTTTCCAATGGCCTTGCTGAATTTCCTTGTGTTAGGTAAGGTAGTGCAAGGTGCGAGTCCCCCTGTAGCCATTCCGCCTAATTAGGAATCACGGCTCTTTTCAGCCATATTTTCTTCTGTCTAGTGGTCGCTCCCTGTACCTGCCCAGAAAACCTGTCGTACATGGAAAGAGCAAGAAGCCAGAGCTGGCTGCTTAGGTTTTGCTGCTCAAACACAGTTTTTCTCCCCGTTTGCAGTGAAGCTGACTGCTCCTTGAGTCAGCATATGTCTAAGCTTTCCTGGAGAAACTCCAGTACGGAATCCTGCTATTATCCAGATCATCCGACTCAGCACATCAGGTGTTTTGATTTGCTTTTGTCATTGTGTTCTTCTAAGACTATCCAGAGGATAAGTTGATAGTATCTTGAAGAAAGCATTTACCCAGGCCAAAGACTCTGCTTAATGGCCTGCATCTTTCTGAGGGACAAACGAAGAGTTTAGGAGCCAAAAGGTTTCTTTCCTTTGGCTAAAACTGTAAAAGAAAATTCCAAGATGTAATCACTGCTTGTCAGATATTCAAATTTCTGTCTCTGAGTTTCGCAGTGCAGTGTTGATCAGGCAAGCACTCACGTGTGGTTTGTTTCTACTTGGACAAATGGGAAGTGGCCAATTAAGACCTTTCCACGTTTGGGTTGCAGTTTAAAAAGTTAGTTTATTCATTTAAGTAGTAGCGAGGAAAAGAAAAAAAAATTACCTTTTGAAATAATTTTTCTCCTTTAGTAACATGTATGATACGACCACATCTTTTGGCACGATCGGGTACCGCACAGTTAACTACATTATCTTGTTAGGACTGTTATATTCTCTCATATGACAATGACTTGCAATATGTAGTCACTGCCTTCTGGGGAAAGGAAAAAAACCAGCAATTACCGTGCAGTGCTCGGATCTGCCTGCCAACAGCAGAACAGTGATTTGTGAGACACATCAAGAGCTTCTGGCAAGATCAATCTAGTGAGATCCCTCTGATAGAGGAATAATGAGTTGACAAAGACCAATGTTCAGTTGGGCCCAGGCCCAATAAGATTACTGTACAGCATCATCAATATTGTCTGTGTTTGGAACTGACACCATCAGAATGGAATCAATTGTATTTTCCACAGCACTGTCACACATGATTTTTAACTTTGGCTCACAGCAGTGCAGAGGAGCTTGCAGATGTTGGCAGATTTTTGCTAACTTATGGGATGTCATTATTAAGTAGGAACCGCGCACTACAGTAATTTGTGGTTTGCGTGTTCAGTCATATGGTCTCTGTGTTGAGGAGGGAGAAGGAAAAGATGCAGTAGCCGGAGGGATTTGTCTGTTATCACCCTCATTTTACTGTGATTGTTGAAAATACCATGTGATCCTAAAGGTGCAGATTGTTTTTCAGGGAAGGGCTAATTTAGGCTCTGTATCAAAGCAATTTTACTCAAGCGTGGGCGAATGTTGCTATTAAAAGAAAAAAAGACAGCAATGCAAACATTTTGATTCTCCGAAAAGATTTAGGATACAGATGACCCCATTTGTGAATAATAGGTGCTATCCAAGGAATTACAGTTTATATTCTAAAAATTATTTTTTGAAAGTAATTTATGCAGTCTTGCAACTACTAGAGTTAAACATTCTATCACGGAAAGCTGTCACCGGTATGTGCTGCATAATCCACTTATGTGTCTTCACATTTTTGCACATAGCGTAGCTTGGTATACCCCATAGTAAATAACAGACAACACATTAGTTTGTGGACTAATTGAAAGTAGACTGTTAGGTATGAACTAATATTTTATTAGCTATTTGTAATATACCAAATGTCTATTTAATATTTTTAAAAACCGAAGAGGTCATTTCTTGGAAAGTCATTTCTTCTGTAGATATGTAGGTCTCTTTGGATACTAAAATCTTCCTTTTTTTCCCTTGTGTTCATATCATTCTCCCCATTATTTGTTTCTGTGAGGTGCACATGGTTTTTTTTGAGAACAGAATTTTAATTTTCAAGAAATCTGAAAGCCCTGAAGACAGAAGTCACCTTTTGATTTGTAAAACACAGTAACACAGACATCAGAAGGACAATTTCCATATAAGTCTGTATAGCAGAATTTATTTGTATTCACATAAATTTATTTGATACACTGTGGTATCTTTGACTAGTAAGAAATACTTCAGACAGAAGAGTGGATTAGTGTTAATGAATATTGTATTTGATTTTACTGTAGTCAAGAGTTTGAGTTTGAAGAGCAGAGATCAATGATTTCATATTGCACTTAGTAGAAGCTTAAGGACAGAAAACGCTTTCAGAGATATGGCTCAAGAGCAATTGAGTAACAGTAAGCTTCAACCACTGTCAACCTGGGCAAAACTTGAACCTGTGTTCAGAAAATGAACTTTGGGGCACCCTTGGTGCCAGATAACCTTTCAAACCTCTACTCCACTTGGAGCTGCCTGGTTTGGTGATGTTACTACTTATCACACCAGACTCACATTTTAGTGGTATTGCTTACGTGAGTTACACTGGTTTACACGAATATAAGGGAACTCCCTGCTGGGAAAATGTCAGATAAGCATTTAGTGTCTCCAACAAACCAGGAAACGTCCCATCCGAAACAATGACAAAATTGGACGAAAATGCATGTGCACTTAGTAGTGTAGTGTAACTTCTCATGTAAACACCTCACTGTCCGAAACATTAGTCATTCGCGGGGATACGTCCAAAGGAAGAGGGAAGCAGCTGGCAACATACAGCTGTATCTCATACCCTTTCTTACTTCCCACATAATTTTCTTCTGCCTTCCATTCCCCTCTTTTTACAAGGTTGAATTGAAAGACTGATTACAGGGTCAGACAGTTCAAAGACATATTTAAGGCTGCGTTTTCTGGAAAGTGTAACAGCACATAATCTACCCAGGATTTTTAAATACGGGAGGTCTTTAAAATGTATTCATAACAAATTGCATCTAATGCAGCTTTTTGATTAAAGATAAAATTGAAAGATGAGCTGACTTTTTAAAAAATGTGGCTAAATTTAAACGTATTTAAGAAACATATAGAAATACAATATATAAAATACGTAATGCAACCATTATTTAAAACTGCTTTTATCAGCTGAGCATTACAGAAGTGGTTAATCCATGAAAAACAGATAGACAAACTCACCAGAAACCAGGATTAAAGTACCTTACTTCTTATCAGACCAATTTTTTCCTATGTGTCAAATCTTCAGATTTTTATTGATTAATAAAAATTTAATGCTACAGAAATTATCTAATTCTGTGAAAATTGAGTCAAAACAGAATTTTCACAACTTTCTATATGTTGTATGGTGCAATTTATTTATCATAGCAGTAAGATATTCTGTACTTACCACTCTCATTGATATCCTTTTTTTTCCCCCAAGAGCTCTAAATGAAGTTTTGTTACTTCCTGAAGCTTCCTAATACACAAGACCCACAATTATTTCACTGAACATGACGGTTATGCAAACGTTCAGCGCATCTGAAGGAATTAAAGACGTCACTAAAATCTGTCATCTGGCTAAAACAAAAGCCAAACAAGCAAACAGGAAAGTGACAAAAACATTATCCGCCCTTTGGGAAACATTTGCACAAAGTGGCTCCAGAGTGAAGTTTCTTTGTGTATTTGTCTGTGTGGGGATTTTTCCTGGAATCTGTTTTGGGGGGTTTGTTGTTGTTATGTCATTGTTGACTTCTGTATCTTGTGACCGTTCCTAAAGTCAGAGGTGTTCCGTGCCTGGTGCTTGGCATTCACCTCCTGGCGGGGTTATTCCTAAGGGCACATGCCCCTGTGTCTCCTCTGAAGGCTACTGCAGATAAGACACAGTTTAGCAAGGATTTAAGCCGTGCGCCTGACTTAAAGGAGCGCTGCTCATGCTGGGGGAAGTGAGATATGTTGATAACACCTGCTGAATTGGGGCCTAATTGCAAGGTTGAATAAAGATAATTTATTAAATTTATTTACTTCTTGGCTGCGTGTGGCCCCAAATAATAACCAATATGTGAGTTGTGATTGCGTGCTGCAAATAACCCTTTTCTGTTGTCGGGTAACGTTGTGCTTGTCTTCTCGCTGGACTTTAAACAATAAGTAAAAATTTAAAGTCAAACATACATAAATTAGGTCATGCTATTTCCTTGAGAGGTTTGTTTGGAGGTTTTTTGAGGATTCAACAGTTCTTGTTTGTCCTTTTTTTCATGTTCTACTGTAACATAACACAGAACGTTTTTGTTACGTTAATAGAATGTCTCTCGTATTGTTATGGCATATATATCCTTTATTTCCTCTTGCTGTTCATCAGCCTCTGTCTGTCCCCCCCCCCTTCTTTTTTTTAACGTGACACCTCTGAGCTGGTACCCATAGCAACACCCAGGAGTAGGGGTGAGCCTGTGAAGCCGCTGCAGCTATCCTCACAGCTCCGCTCTGACAATGCCAGTCATTAATCTAGCAGTATCTGCCTCCTTGGATCTCTACAGTTCCTCTTCCAGCCTTCCCTCCTTCCAGCAGTCACTGCCCTGCGCACAAAGATCCAGAAGATTACTCTTAATGATTTTCTGTTTGTTTAAAACAGCCCAGGCTGGCAGCTCGGTCTAATCCACCCTCAATGGCTCTGCCACATTAAATTATAGAACAAACACTCTGTGTGGTTTCCTGAAGTTCAAAACTGAGCTCAGATTGATCTGAATGTGTCCAGCATCTTCATTTTAATTAAACATAATAATAGGAAAATCAAATAAAAAATACAATTTCTTAGTTCTCTGTTTTATTTATAAAGGTAGGTCACAACTGATGAAAATGTCCCCAAACCGTTTACAATGACATTACTTCTGGTTTTCAGTCAATCAAGCATTGTATTTTTTTTCCTAATGAATTATATGCTGCAGTTTATTATCTTGCACACATTTTAACTACTCCCATATAGCTAGGTCTAAGCCTGGTGTACAAGGGAGCTCGGCTGCCATTCCAGCAGAGGTCTTGCGCTGGCCAGCTGCACACAAGATAAACTTCATTCTAAGATTAATCTATGACTGAGATTTTCAAATGAGGCTAAAGGGGTTATGGACACAAATCCCACTGAAATATAATGGGAATTTTCTCCCTAACTCCCTTAGGTGTTTCTGAAATTACTGCTTCAATTTTTAGAGTCAAATCCAGGATGGAAGAATTATGCTTTTCTTTCAGTGGGTTACAAGTCATGCATTTAAATTCCATCAAGTTAAGCCTTTGACATTTGTCTACTGACACATGCTTCATGTAAATAAAAAAGTGTTTAATGCAATTAATAAAAACTTTTTAAATAGTTTACCAACTTTTTGGTGTATGTGACTAGGTGGATGCAAATGTTCAGTGCAAATCAATCAATTTTGCATTATTCAGGATCAATTTCATCCATTTCCAAGGGATCATTTTTTTTTTGCCCCTACAGAATTTGATGAGGCGCCCTATTGACGTGTGCATTTGTGGTCATAGCCGTACCCACTGAGACCAAAAGTGCAGACACGTTGAAAAGTCCTGGGAATGGCTGCGGGATTTAAACCCATATGCACCCTAACAAGTATTTCAAAGAAACAGATAAATGCCTTTCTAAAGTACGTCCTTGCATTAGGACTCTATTTGTTCTCCAAAGACCTACCTATTCGGGGGGAATGCAGTATATAAGCCTCTTAAATTTTTCTATTCAGACTCATCAGAAGATTTTTGCCCTTGTAGCGACCCGTTCTTTCACAATGTGCAAAATATTCCGGTGTATCTTCAGGTGTTATTGCCAAACAGATGTGAAGACCGACTTTTTCAAATTAAAGTTCCTGTTTTGACAATTTAGAGGTAGCTTCAAATCACACTGGGGGAAATCTCTTTGACTCGATGATTTGGCTGGTATGATTCTCAGACCATTTTGATAAAGGAGTAAGCAGTGGGTGACAAAAATTAAAATGATAGTGGGTTAAGCTCATCAACCAATTTTGGGGGGGATAACTTGTTGGAACAGTAAAAAATACAATTTAATCTGTATTTAAACATGAAATATCAGACATTGGAATTTAAAATGCCAAGTTTCAATTTATTCTAAAATAAAAGAGAAAGTTGAGTATGTCAAGTGCAGTTAAAAATCTGTCTTAGACAAGGTGAGTGTTAACATATCTTCAGTGTTTTAAGTGTGATACAGTTTAAAGGCAGATTTATCATAAATGTTAGGGGAAAGAGTATTAGACCAATGTAAATACAACCTTCTATACCGGAAAAAAAAAATCAATGGGTTTTAGAAAAGTACTCCGCTCTTCTGTGTGCTTTGAGGACTTGTAACCAGAAAGAGTGTTCAGAATGTTTTATCATGGAGATAGCGTCATTTAACACAAAGCATAACCTTGCACCTTTTTTTCAGTTTTACTGAGTAATTTATTAGCTAAATTTTTTTTACCATTCCTTGTGATATAGATCTAGCGTACGTACGATCCATTAAACCTCTGTTAAATATAAACTTCTCAGTTGTTTGAATTGTACACTCAAACTTCAACACCCTGGAAAGTAGAGAGTCACATTTTGAACTCATGTACATGTGCATCTTCTATTGACTGCACATCTGATTGCTTGATTTAGGGGACGCTTGGGACCATAATGCTTTAAATTAATCTTAAAACAATCAGAAATTTGGGATGGGCTTTTCACACTTTACATACCTGAAGCTGTAAGAACAATGTCTTATCACGGTCAGTACAAGAACTATGCAATAGAGCTTTTCAGCAGGTTATCTCCTAGGTATTAGCTGAGTGCTAAGATTTGTCCTGGGAAAGGAGCTGACCTCTCATTCTAGATGTGAAGAAGATCTAAGGCTGATATGGGACTGGAGTCTGAGCATCTTTAGCACAATTAGCTAGGGTCACGTGTTTATGAAGGGTCAAAACAGCTGAGTTTGTTTTCTGAAATACTGACTTGAACTCCCTTACAACAATCCCTAACAAGAATTGTGAAAGCAAATTCTGCCAGTTAGTTCTCTAAATATGATGGATAAATAATAAATAACACTTCTTATTACAACATTGTTGTTTCTCAATAGCTCCATCAATTAAAAAAACCACTTTTCCTTGCATGTGGTTTTCATCTTAAAGGCAGAGAATGAATTTTTAAAAGTTTTTTCTTAATGAAATTGAATTGGACAACCCTCATCAATCTTGCAACTTTAGTGGACATTACTCACTTCACCCAAAAGCATGGATGGATGTTTTAAAGACTTTCCCAGTCATTAAAATGAAAGCAATCTCAATATTAATTTTCTAGTAGCCAGACCCTTACTCATGGTGAGCTGTGCCTTCATCTGTAATAGGTCCTATTGCTTTCAGTGAAACTATTTGATTCCTAGAGCACTGCTAAACAAAAGCCACAGTGGTAAAGTCTGTCCTGCAAGATCTCTCTAAAAATATTTTCATAAGCATAATATAGACCCCGGTCCTTAACAGGTTTAATTTATATGTTTCCATTAAAATCGGCGCTGTTAGACCCATTTACATCATCAACAACAACAACAAATCTTTCATGAAAGTATCATTTAAAACATATGTATAACATCTTCAGATTTTCTGGTTGGACAAAAGGGATTTTGGACATGATAATCAGAATAATTTATTTTACCTTTTTTGCTTATATTGAATTACTCTTCTGTGAAAGGGCTACACAAATGGGTAGTAAGGAAGGCCAGAGCCTTACAAGTACAGGAACTTGCATAAACGAGGTCCTGCTGGATCCTGCAGTGTATTACAGATGATTCTCGTGCTAGTTTACACATAGTATAACACACAGGGCGGTAAATTATGTTCAAGAGCAACTCAGGCAAAGGAGGTGCTTTGTATAATAAATAACTCTTTATATTAGGTGGAAATTAATTAGTTCCAAATTCTGATCAAATTATGAGATTACATCTACATTAATACAAATTAATTTATCATAATGAATGCTAATAGAATTAATTATAATCAGACACTGTTGCATTGTGTGAAATATTTCATAAAGGTCCCTTTCATATTAGTAGTAGATTATGTGCATATTTCAAAAATATAAAAATGCTAAATGTGGTTTATCATGGAGGTATGTTAAAGAACCATGACATGAAATTTGGAGCCTGGTTGATGGGACAAATGAACTTTTGCCCTAGTGAAAGCTGGCCTGATACACACCCTGGAACCATTCGAAACCTGTTTATTTTTTTCTGGAAGAGCCACAGGACATCCATATACTGCCTGAAATCTTGGAGAGTGGATGTCCTCTTTGCTTTTTTCATATATTCTGACTTACGGCCCCCATGATGCTTGATGCTAAATCATGATATAATGAGTACTGAATTACTTAGGCCTTTTCCAATTTCCACAGAAAATGGACTTTAATTCAAAACTATGCCTGGTTAATTAAACTTTCCATGATCTAATTTGATCTAATTATTTCTATAAATTGAGATGTAACCAGAGTTATATCCTAAGGTAGAATTGGGCTATGGTTACAAATTTTTACTTCGATGGAGGGAATTGACAAGAACTGTGTCGTTCTCTCCTATTAACCCTAACTTTTCTGGCCGCTTGTATCAACACAGTTCTGCAAACTAAATGATGAACAAAGAACTGTGTTTTCAAAATGTCAGTCAGAGTGGGTTTTTTATTTTTATTATTTTTCAGTGAGATTGATTTTTCCCATATGCATTTGCAGAATAATGTTTTCCCCTTGCATCTATCATGAATGGTTACAGCTCACGAAAAGCATCTGATATAGTCCATGTGCCTTATTAACAGTCCTGTAGATATTTGATCTCTTTTCATTTCTGTTTAATAATGACACTAAATTATAACTTAAATTCATCTGTGCCTAAAGAGTTCTTCTTTTTCAGAAGATCTGCCTTCTAAATCATACACAATATGATCTGAACCATTTACAACATGATGACATTCTGAAAAAATGGAAAACTCCTTGTTGTTTTATTTTGCCATATCAAAACCAAAGCCTGAATCTATTAGTTCACGCCAGCAACATTCACTGCCTCCTGAAAATACCTGTCACTCCTTCTTTGGCTAGTTTCCTTAAACTGTTGCTGATCTCCTTGAGTGAACTATCACTGCTGCTTACCAAAATCTTGTCATGTCCAGTCAGCCCGTGTACACTTACACCATTCTTTGTATATACCATAAAATGCTGTCTTTCTGAAATCTTTGCTGACAGAGAAGCAGAGCGCAGATGCTTGCATATCATGCTTTGCAAACAAACAAGACAATCTGACAAAGTATTCAAGGCTTCCAGCTGCACTGTCTGAGTTGGTTAGAGGTTAAAAAAAAAATCGGTTCCCTGTTATGTGTTAAAAACAAGTAATTAATTCTTGGAAATCTGTTAAAATTAGAATATTATGCCTGGAAAGAAAGGGTAGAAGCCAGTCTGCTAACTGGAAATGCTTATTTGAGCCATATCCTCACTGGTAATTTCAATGGCCATTTTCAGAGAGCTAGACAGTCTGGACCACCTAACATAACTGCCAAAGCTCTCTAAAGGTCGTTGAAGAAAAAAGAGAAAGAAGTTTCTGAAAAGTTAAAGGCTGCCTTAATTTAGTTACTTTCCTGTCTGCATTCCACGGTCTTCCTCTTGGAAGACTACATTTTCTACTCTTTTTGATGCCAATCGGTCATGCATGACAATGGGGCCAAAAGGTAGACTGACCCTTTGCATGTGCTTACAAGTAAGCTGGGAAAAGGCAGAACAGGACTTCTAGATCACGATCTCTGGAAATGTGTGAAGGGTCTAGAGAGCAAATCTTATGAGGAGCGGCTGAGGGAACTGGGGCTGTTTAGTCTAGAGAAAAGGAGGCTGAGGAGTGACCTCATCAGTCTCTACAACTACCTGAAAGGAGGTTGAAGTGAGATGGGGGTTGGTCTCTTCTCCCACGTAACAAGTGATAGGACGAGTGGTAATGGCCTCAAGTTGCGCCAGGAGAGGTTTAGGCTGGATAGTAGGAAAAATTTCTTTACAGAAGAGTTGTAAAGCATTGGAACAGGCTGCCCAGGTGAAGTGGTGGAGTCTTCAACCCTAGAAGTGTTTAAAGGACATATAGATGTGGTGCTGAGGGACATGTTCAGTGGTGACCTGGCAGTGCAGGGTGAACTGACAGTCTTAAAGGCCTCTTCCAACTAAAATGATTCTGTGATTCTGTGTACAGGCTCTACATTATAACATTATTGGATAAAACAAGGAAACAAAAACCAATTCAGAAGTGGAGATCAGAACCTCACTCGGCTACACTTCCCTAGCCCACAAGTCAAGTAGCTCAGTAAAAGGTCATGAATGGAGTTCTTGACTACAAACTCCCATTTTAAAAAAATCAGTTTTATTGAAGAGAGATAATGATATACTTGTTCTTTAACTTGTTGATTGTTGATTTCTTTCAATAAGGAAGCACTCAGTGCGACATCAGAAGCTTTAGGAAGCTTCAGAAACTGAGATTAAAGCTCTTCAGAGATGTAAATCCTCGCTAGCTTTAGTGAAACTGGACTTGATGTACAATAGAAGTAATAATCAGTATTGAAAACTTTTCTGATAAAGGGATCTGGAAAGACAAAAAAAACCATTCAAAATACATTCAGATTTTCTAAGAATATTTAATTACTATACGATAGTATTATAGAGTGGAAACAAAATTCATTTGCTTTCCCTAGCTTTTCATTGTGTCTCTTGAAACACAATGTCCTACTCTGCGAGGTGCTCAGCATTTCTTGAAAGGTATGCACCACCTTTCAGATACTCCAATGGCTTAGTTTATAATGATTGTCTTCGCTGACAGGAAAAGTTTTTGTGTAGTAATTGACAAGAAATCCTAGAGTCGTCTGTTAGGATTAGTTTCGTAAATCACAAATAAGAAACATGAATCCATTTTCATAGTCTATTTAGTTTTCAGTGATAATGTCCTGTTCTAATATTACAGAGGTTTTGCAGGGAGACCAGACAGACAACTGTGCAAGAGAGTTAAAAGCTAGAAAATAGTCTATAAAATTAATTTACTCCATTATGAAAAAGAAAAAAGAGATGCAACTTGATGTGGCAATAGCAGCTACAACATAAGCTACCTGACCTTGCCCTTGAAATGACCCCAACCTTGACCTGCAGGGATACTCTCTCTAGGGATGAGAGGTATGTTATTACATGTTATTTCATTACAAGGCCCCTGCTGAGCAGCAACTGCCAAATGGACTCAATTAAGTGTTTCTTGCAATGTGGATTACTGTCTACTGGGGCGAGTTGATACTAGCAAACATATTTCATTCTCTTAAAGTTTGACTGGATATGAAAAGCATGTGTGTTACTCATTCAGTGACACTTCAGCGTATGATTTATGTCTATTTAGAAAAATTATAACATGCAGGCTTTAGTTGTGCACGGCAACCTTGTTTCACTCCTTGTCCTTCAGCACCAAAACCGTTATCACACTCAAGGATTATCTAGCCAGACCTAGCCTTCATAAAAGCAAGCCTCCAAAAAGAAAAATTACATCAAATAGTTACATTCTGATGACCAAACTGTTGTTTAACATTGAGAGTAAAGTTAAAAAATGCCACAGACTCAACTCTGTATGGTCTCTGAATTTTATCTTGGAAAAGTTGTATCAGGGATAAAATACTGAGCACTCACGAAGTCTGAGTTAATTTATTGCTTCTTTAAAATCAATCTTCTACATTAACAGCTGTTGGTAAGAATGGAGAATAGTGTCTCTCTCTACATGTCTATTCTAAACTCCCCACATTTTCACTATGTTTTCTGTTTATAATAGTTTTCTAGAAGTTATCTTCTGGAGTAGGTTTTGAAATTTGTGGAAAAATACCTCATTGACTGCAACATGCTTTGGATCAGACAGGCAAAAGAACCTTGAGCGAATGAACAAGCCATTGCATGCAGGAAAAATACATCTTATAGGACCTTCAAGTAACAATTTTTATCTTTTTTAGATCTCTGCATAATATGTATTTTTTCATAATTTATACACAGGCAAAGTAAGAAAATAACTTCAGAATCTTTGTTTTTCCATCCTACTTCTTCCCACTGTATTTTTCACCAATACAATTTGGACTGTAAGCAATTTGCATGAAGACAGCTGGAAAAAAGCTAGTCCCATGGAACTCAGTGGAGGTTTTGTCATTATGTCTAAAAGAGCCTCCACTTCTTTCTTTGATCTGTGAAATGGGAAAGACTAGACAGCATTCCTTTGGTCCTGAAGGTAAAACCAGGAAACTCTTTCACCATCATAAAGAATTATATAGGTTTTCACCCAAAAATATCTTGTAAACCAAAAATACCTTACCTTTCTACCATTGTATCAGATAAAAGATTTTTTGCAAGTTAATTATTATGTACCACTTTACTAGAACAAATTTCCACCCAAATGTCTTCTCAAGACTATTGGAAAGTTATTTTTTCAACTGTATTAGATGGCTACATTTGCCATTTAATTTTTGATGTTGCAGTAAATGTTGCTGTTCTAAGTGTGGTCTGGATAAAAAAAAATGCAAAAAAGAACAGGAGTTTCTTTGTGGTGGTCAGTGTTTTCCCAGAAAGAGATACCCATCGCAATGTTGGAATGGAAACATTTTTCTTGAGCCTGACTAATTCTCTTTGAGCACTTGCTACACAAACATGGATGTAAAATGTTATCCTTCTGGTTCAGTGCCACTGAAAAAACAGTTTGTTTTCTTTTTTCAAAACACAACTACCTGACAAATGAGGAAGCACAGGACTCTGTTGCTCTGCCATCATGTTTTTCTCAACAACCATGTGCAATCAGAAGTCCAGCAATTGTTATATTCTGCTTTATTTCATGTCTTTGACGATGTCTTATTCATAATAGCTGAATAGGTGACAAGAGTCTGAAGCAGATGACTGTGTACTATCCTGTGGCATCACAGCAATCTAATGCTTAGACTGTGTTTACTGCAAAATCTGGAAAAAAATATGCAGGTTTGGGCTGTTTGAGTTCGATCTGATTATTATATTTCTATGATTTCATTTGAAGTAATGTCACCGTTCACTCTTGGAGACCTAACTTCTTGACAAAATTCCAGCCAGCTCAGCAGCAGACCCACCACAGCCCAAAGCAGAGCCCATCAGAGGAGTCCATGATGCCTCTGTGAAAATACAATTTTAAAATGGCAGAAAACACCAAGTGGGAGGGAATGAGGGAACATAGAGAGAGAAAGCAGGAGAGATATCTCAACAGAAAGAGAGAAAACTAGAAAGAGTGTGAGAGGTAACACAGAGAGAACATCAAAGTCAGAGAAAAGGTGCTCCATGGTGGACCAGGTCTCCCCTGAATGGACTGCAGCCTTCAGAGTACCCATGGACATTATGCTCCTAAAAAAGACAAAAAAAGAAAAAAAAGAGCGGGGGGGGGGTGGATAGGAAGCAAGTCACGTGTAGGAGGCTGCCCAAAAATGAGAAAAAATTGTTGAAGTAAATTGGGACTAAATTAGGAAATTATATAAATATATAATAAATAAAATATAAAATATATAGTAGAATATATAAAATATTAATATATAAATTAAATTATGTTATCTATAATTTATTATTACATATACATATATATAATAAGATAAATATAATATAAATAAAAGGAATAAAGCTATCTTGTGACTTTTTTATATGGGACTTTTTTTAAGGCTAACACTGCCAAGACAAGAATGATTTCTGTGACAGCTAAGTGGATAATTTATTTAACATTAATAACTAGGAAAGGTGAAACATGTCTTGAAACTGTGGCAGAGTTAAAGTAAAAAATGTTAAAACCTCAGAGGTTGTTTATTGTTTCATGCACCTAACTTCTTTGGCTTTTCCTGAAACACAACTAGCAGCTACTCCAATTGCTGCTGTCTTTATGGCCGTTGTAAAAGCAGCAAATAATTGCTTTGCTTAGGCTTGCACAGTCTCAACCTAACACTTTCCTGGCGTAAGGACAGATTAACCCTAGTGTGCATTTTAGAGCTCTATGCTTGTAATGAAAACTACTTGAAAAACCAAATGTACACTCAAAAGGGAAATTAGTATAACTGCTGTTAAGGGAAACAAGTGTTTAGACTCTTCGCAGCTTCAGAATAGCTGTTAATTAGATAATGTATTCTGAAAGCCAGAGAGAGATATTAAGATCATCTGATTTTTCCTCCTGCATAATATAGGACTTAGAACCTTTCTGAATTAATTATTGCATGTTAGGATGAAGTATGTAGGAAAACACGCTACCATGACTAAAATATTTACTGTGATGAGGACTCCACTTATGCACTTGACAAAAAATTCCCACGGGTAACTACACTGGTTAGATATGACTTATTATAGCCTGGAATTTAAGTTGAAACTTGACATGTTCGCTATTTTTATGCTCGTTTACCACACTGATGTGAGCTCATGTTAGATTTCTATTTCCCCCACAGATTTTCATGAGAGCTAATGAATGGTCATCAAGTCACACTTTAACCATTTACTTTGATAAGCTAAACTAGACTGATCTCATTGAATCTTCAGCCGTAACGCACTTTCAAAAATCATTTAAACTTTCTCATGTCCCTTCCCCACACTGGATTCTGGGCTTCAGAAGTGGCTGAGTTTTCCAGTAGCCACTGGAACAGCGTCCAAACCCAGGGAAATGTGCTGTTACTGCTGTTCATCATTTTATTGTGTGCACTATCCGAGGTTAATTTAGCCTTTCTGACTACAGCAATGTGTTGGAAGTTCATATCTTAGTAAAATGTTATATGAATTTTAGGAATATTGAGAAAAAATATTGTTATAGTTGTGGGGCATGGCTTTAAGAGTGGTCATGAGGCATGTCTTTTGTCTAAAAGCCACAACAGACCTCACTGGAGCTGGAAACAGTGTTAGCTGATGTCAATCCTATAAGAAAAGAAAAAGCAGCTAAGTTTGTTTATCATAGAATTATAGAGTGGTTTGGGTTGGAAGGGACCTTTAAATGTCATCTAGTCCAACCCCCCTGCAGTGAGCAGGGACATCTTCAACTACATCAGGCTGCCCAAAGCCCCATCCAACCTGGCCTGGAATGTTTCCAAGGATGAGGTGTCTACCACCAAAGTACATCTTTACGAAGTAAGACAGGCAGACAACAGAAGCCTCTCTCTAAATGCCTGTACCAGGTGGGAGGGTTCACTCTGGAGCAACTGTTAATGCCGGAATTAGGGAATTGATTAATTGCAACTTTCACATACCTGAGAAAGAAATTAAAAAGCCCTGGAAAGCCCAAGAGGTAGGTGTGAGAGAACACGAGATGTTTGGTTTCTTTCTTAGAAACTGTAAGAGAGGAAGAAAGTTATTGTTGCTTCTTACAGTGTTCAGAGAAAGTTTGCAGATAGGAACTGGACTGTAGTAAAGAGATACCTGACCCACGACTTTTTCTTCCTAAATAGGTCCACAAGTTGTTACGTGTTAGACAATTAGATAAGCTACAGGACAACACGGGTGCTTCTAATATAGATAGAATTTCTAATGATCTCTGAGGCTTGCACTGTAACGCAGGACAAATACGCAGTTCGTCACCTTGCGCCGTTGAAGATGATAAGACGAAATAACTGAGCAAAATTCTGGTCAGTGATTGGTCTGGAGTGAGAAACATGACTCCTCTCTCTTTCTGTGGTGCTTTACTGATTAGTCTGCTGCCTTCCAGTAAGAGTAAATATTACGAGCCAAAATGAGAACAGGACGAAAAGAAACGCTAATTTCAGTGTTTATCAGAATAATGACACATCCTGTGCTTGCAAAGCACAATGAAACAGGCAAGTTTAAAGGAGTACGCTGATGTTCTTTTGGTAAAGTCACGAGAATCTGAACCTGATTGCTAATCCCTAGATGCGAAAATTCCCCTTAACTGGTGACTATGTCTAACTGCAGAAAGATGAAAATCTAAGCCTGGTTTTCTTGTCACAAAGCGCCTTATTTACTGAGCTCTGAACTTACAGCTAGTATTATGAATTAGTCTTTTAATGAATTTTCATATTTTGGTAAGGCAAAATTCTGCAAACATCTATTTTTTATTTTTATTTAGAAAAATTGAATCTAGGTTGCACAAAAATCAATGTTTGTTATACTTCCATATGCTGTGATACACTTTTTAAATTTCCCTTGCTAGCTGCAAAGAAAACTGCATTTAGGTATGAACTGTCTCCCTGTTAATTAGTCTTGAGTTTCTTTTCTCATTGTATTTGGTGGCATCTGCTGATTTGATGGTCATGATACACCACATTACAAACTGCATCTAGTTTTCTAAACTCATTATATTCTCTTTGTGAAATTTGAAACCTCTGAGTAAAATGTTTACTTGCTGTTGTTCAGAGAAGACAAGATTTGTTATTTTTATGTTGACTCTTGGAGTACTGTGGAAAAATGGAGGTTGAGCAACTCATACTGCTTTCAATTCTCAGTTGATATTTGTTTCCATCCTGACATAATCAACAAATGAATGGGCTGTTTTCAGCTTATGGCAGAAGAATGTATAGATTACCCAGTCATGTCCAAGACAAAGAGTGAAATCTAGATTTCTTGATACTCGATGATTTTATGAACTGCTTTGATTTGTGGTTTTGCCACGAATCTCAGTCATGTTTTTGACTATTTAATATGAAGTTCATCAACATAAATCAGTTCTAGTAAAACAACTATAGTATTGTTGTAAGGCATCGTTGTAAAGCACTGCAAAGATATGGTAAATAATGATAATATTTGCCTGGAATTATATTTTTATGGGATGAAATAAGGCCTGTTAAATCTGTCTATTCTTTTGTCAGCAGATAGTGTTCCACGTTTCCACATTCACTTTCAGTGAATGTATTGATCCAAATGTGATTATTTCAATAAATTAAGTAAGAGAACTTTACTACTTCCCTCTTCATGAGAATCACACATGAAGAAGTAGGTGTAAGCATCAGACTGTGTAATGAATTTGTCCACAGAATGCTCATTAATGTCTCTAATTTAATATTAATAGTATTACTGTATCAACGACCCATTTTCTTGTAGCTCGGGAGATAGGAGCTATGAGTTTCTTAGTATTGTTTCCACCAGGATAGAAATTGGGTAATGATCAGCCATTATTGCTACTCACAGCTTTGAGAAAAGTGTGAGGCGAACAAAATTGGAGAAATGAATGGCACTAAGAAATGCTCGGGGAAGCATGATCCAGAAGAAAAAAGCTGAAGGGAATTGAGATTACTCTAATTGAAGTTGCAAAGTGAAAGGAATAGAAGGATAAAGTCGGAAAGTGCCGTGTATGACAGGTACAGGAATCTGATGGCGAGGGCAAGAAAAATGTAAAGCAGAGTGCCCAAGTGAAAGCAAGTGTGAAACTGTGAGGAACTGCTGGATGTAGGGCATAGCCGCAAAAGAGAAGTAGACAAATTTATATGGCTTACACCAGAAAATACAAAAGAGCTAATGGAGTCATTGTCCAAGGGGTAATGGACAAATACCTAGCTGACTAAATACTTGTGCATATTACCTGAAACGTCGATCTTCTGAGAATTTTTAAAACATACATGCATAGCACAGATCTGTCTAATACATTACATTGCTTTTACAAAATTCTGCACTTCTCAAAATGTTAAAAGAAATTTACTTGTGGTTTCTGAATTCTTGAGATTGAGGTGGTGGTGTTACTCTTTTCCTGAGGTGTTGTTTCCTTGAATGGGTAGTGACTATTTATTAGTGTATGGAAGATTAAAGGAAAACTAGCAGTATCAGCATAGACACGATTTTCTTTACAACCCAATTAAGAAGAAAAATAGAATCTGGATGCTGGATGGTATTTCTTCAGGGAATGGAAGAGTGAGCATTCTTTCAAGGTGCTGTTGATCTCATTTATCAAAGGATCATCAAAATGTATCATTTAGGAAGAGCAAAGGTCAGTTCTGAAGCAAATACTTTCTCAGTTTCTTTCTTTTTTTTTTTTAATATGCTCTTGCCTTCAATCCTTTAGTAATTGCATACTTACGAACAGTGAAGAAAAACCTGTATTGATAAATGCCAGCTGGAGAGGTGCTTCCTTTTGCCTAATAAAGCACTTGAGAACTCATATAGGCAATGACAGGAGTGTTGAACATTTTAATTCTACACCCTAACCTTCAGCAAATACTTTCTGTGGACGGTCCAGTTTCCACCAAAGCGGAAAAAGTTACAACACATTGGCAACAACTGAATTGAGTACAATACACTCAATAATATGATATGATCTATGTTTCAGTTTTTTGCTTCTTAAAAAGTAACCTGATGAAGTTTAAATTATAATGTGGTTTATTCCAGCAGCTAGAGATTGCAGAGTACGCATCTATGACATAAGTAGGGTAGGTATCCTCCTCCTACAAAACGCAGTTGCCCTTTTTGCTCAGGAAGAGGTGGCAGTGACAGCAACACAACTTAGCAGCAAAACACACCGTATGTATTTAATACAAATATATATATATTAAAAGCTGTGAATAATAATGTGAATGTGATATAATGTGAAAAATAGGCTACTACCTGTTCTGTTACTTATAAGTTTTCTTGAAACTTTGCTGAAGAGCTTTCTCCTCATGATTCTTTGGATTTTGTTGAGTTTCACTCTTTACACCACTCTAAGGGAACACTATGAATTTCAAGGAATCAGAGTTGTTATTCAGATAACAAAAACCATGGAGCTTTATTAGAAAATTTAAACTTACTGACAATTAAATTCAGTCAAAGACCATTGTAAAATGGCTGAAGCAGAAATGTTTTGTTTCATTATAGAAGGTCACCTATCTAGCTTTCCTACAAGCTAAAAAAGACAACCCTGTCAACCAATGAAAAAACAATGAAGGCATTACACTCTCATTCCCTCCATAGTCATCCCAAAGGCAGGAGTCTGTTGCCTAGCAATTCTGACAGATGATTTACGCTTTCCTGGGTGTCACACATACTGTGAGGTCCAATAAAAAACCCCAGAACAGTACATTTTCTAACGTCGGATGTGGTATATTTTCCAGGCACACTATATTGTTGTTTCGAAGGGCTCATATTTAATTTTGCAAGCAAAGTTGTTTTCCTCTTGGGCAAGCCCCTTTCCTCTTTTCTACTTTTTCATTCAGTCTGCCTTAAAAAAAAGATGTTTTGCAGTTTTTCCCTGATAGCCTCGTCTTCCTGATCTTTGAAAGAAAAGAAAGCTTCTTTTGGTGTACCCCTTGGAATTACATTGACCAGTAACACCATGTTCTGAATGTTGAAAAGACTGTCAGTCAGAATTGGTTGCATTTGCCAATTTAAAACAAATTCTGTTTCAAAGCACTTTGCCTGCCATCCAAGGTAATTGGAAAGCCAGTTTGAAAAATCTTCTAATGTGCTTTTTAAAATTGACCAACGCTGCAGAGGCAGCTTCTTAAACAAAATATAATTAATTTCTATCTGTCTAAGCTGATCATTGCAGGCTGACAGTCCCTCTGTATTCTTTGGTTTAATGCATGTGAATTTTTTTCAAATAGACTACACCTCCCTTTCAACTCCCTCTTTTCCTCGTGTAAATTGGCACTTTCTGTCTTCTAGGAATCTCATTACCATGTACTGATTCTCCATTGCTTGAAATAAAGGTGCCCAACTGATGTACCAAAAGAACTGTAAATATATGTTTTCCTCTACCAAAGTTTTCTTTCCATACAAGCTTTATGGTTACCGTGGTTCTAACATGCCAGTAGTTACGTGAATTATCCTTAGCCATGGTGTCTATTCAACTCATTTTCATTCTACATCTGTACTGTTTGGTGTTATATGGTGACTTAGATGTTCCAGGGTGATATAAGTAACTTTTCCATTAATCTGTAGAGCAGCAGTTAATCAAGAAAGATCCTGAAAGAAGTGAGTTACGTAGTCTGAAACTTTAAGTAAAAAAAAAAAAAAAGAAAAAGAAAAAGAAAAGAACACAAGTCCTAGGACGTAGTTCCAGTACCTACATGGACTTCCTGTGTCACCTTTAGGAATTTTCCATCTCCAAATACAAGATCAGGCTTCCTGAAAATGAAACCCCAAAACCTAACTGTCAATTAAGCATATTTGTTTCTTCAGCTGAGACATCAATTTTTTTTTTCTGACCTTCAGAGCTATCACAAAGCTTAATCCACTATTTTTATGAAATACAGGTGTCAAGAGCAAAATATTTTTTCCCCTTGTTCTCAGCTTAGAACAACACAATACCACTAGTGTAAGAAATTCCTTGAGGACGGTTGACTCTGTGGGTTTGCTTTTTACTGCATTGCTGGTCATCGCCTCATCCCAGACCGTTATTAATCCCCAGAAATGTCCCAGTCCTCTAATTTCATTGCTTAACTGATACCTTTTGCTTTCAGACCAAGTAATTGTACCAGTCTAACCCTAACTGCAGCAGCAGATGAATAGCACGTTTCCACTCAGTCTTAGAACTCTCTGATTGCATACATATTTTAAAATTTTCCAAGAATAGTTCCTTCTGTTTGCCTCAGGCTTTTTTTTTCTTTTTCTTTGTCTTTCCTGAAGAGATTCATATTTTTGCAAGTGAAAATTAGCTGCTGGTGTTGGACTTCCACAGGGCCAAATAGATCCCTTTCTTCTCCCTAGCGCTATCCTCTTCTTCTGAATATATCATTGTTTATGACTGCCTTTTCACCAAGTAAAGCAGATATAGAAAGGAGGACTAGGACAGAACTTGAGAGTTTCTTATGAAGGGATGTTTTTCTTTCCTTTTTTCATTATCTTCAAATTTATTCTAACTATTTTCAGGGGCATCTTTTGATCTTAAAGAAGGGCTAAAAGCAGCTCTTCCTGTGGATATTTGAACTGAGTGACAGTCATAAAAAAAATTAAAAACAGCTGTACACTACTGGGCTTAAAACACTTGTGAAGTGTTGCCTTCTTTATTCTCATAGTTTAAGAAAGAAGTAGTTTTGTTATTATGATAGTATACAAGATGCTTCAGATGACTATCAGGAGGTCAGAAAAATATCATGAGCCAACAAAGGCAAAATAGAAAACTGCATTAAATTAAGGAGGAACTGATTTCAGAGAGAGAGGGAGGCATTGGTTAATATATTTTAATCTAAAAACATTGACTTTGCCACTTAATTCTGCAATGTTTTTTCAAAATGTTTTGTATAATGTCCCTGAACGAGGACTCAAACTCTGCATTGCTCTGCAGAGGACAGAAGGCTTTGTTGGTACTGATCACTTTTGTAATTTTCCTGCTCCCGGAGGAGAAACATGGCATGCATGAGGACTTTTACATAACATCCCATAATACTTCTGCGCATCACTACTAGCTTGAGCCTCAATAGAGTATGTCTTGTAGCATTTGCATACCATGAATGTATTTATGGGGTGCAGGGGTAAACTACAACACAGACCACTGTATTTCGCAATGTCCCTGGTTTTACAGGAGCGATTTTTCGCTGGTAAACACTATTGGCAGATTTTTATTTTTACCTCGAGTTCTGTGAACTGCAAGATATTTTATTCAGGCTGCAGCGTGTCCTATTGTATGAAGGTGAAAAGTGGCAGTGATCAAGTTTTAGACAACGAACGTTGGGAGAAAATCAATATCTGATTAAAAAAAGAAAGCTCAAGAGGCTTCTAACCCTAAAAAGTTGATTTGTTACTTCTCTGTATCTCATTGAAAGAGCAAACTATATTAGTCTTTAGATTTACCAGGAGCATTATTCCTTGTGTAGTTTCAGAGGTATCAGCAGTAATGAGAAAGAACATCTTTAGGTTAGCCCTTGTTTTCTTCAAATGTGTATCAGTTAGACCTGTGGGGAGAAATACTCTATACTCTATCACGCAGGTGAGCTATAAACCCTGCAAGAACGGGGGGTTCTTTGCACTGTTTTTGACCCTGAAAATTAGATTGAAAAAGTCTTGATTTCAAATATTTAGAAAATTTACTGTTCCCAAAGAGACAATGAGGGGGGGAAAGGAAGAGAGGGGGAAGGAAGATTATAAGTAAATGTAAGTGTGTGGGGGCCAGTGTTTGGGAAGGAAAATAATTTTACATGCTAAATATTAAAATAAAAGATAAAAAATTTTAATATTTATTTAAAGTACTAAATGGATGACAATGGAAAATAATGGTTTGTACTTTCAAAAGAGCAAAAGTAAGAAGTCAGCTATAACTAGATAAAGTTTCTGATAAAAAGGGATAACAGTCACTGGGCATTTAAGGCAATAATATCGGAATAATTGTTGAAAAAATATTTCGGGAAACTTTCCAAATGGTGAAACAGAATGCACTGGGTCAAGTATGGAATAAGCAGGGTTTCACTGTAAAGTGTGGGCAGCTTCTGTACTAGCAGTGAACTTTTGCTGATGAACCGCTGTGGACTCTTTGAAGGAGGCAGGTTTCTGGGACTCAGTCCAATAAAGCACTTATTTTGGACTTAACTTTAAATATGCAGATCAACATGCTAGACTTAATTCATAGAAAAGCATTGACTGAAAATAGCATTTATCATGACATAGCCTGATAGCTTTTGGTTTCAATGAGATCCTCCTTTGTCTTCGAGCTGTTAAAAAAATTTTGACTGCTGTAAATCATTAAACTCTGAGAAAGTGTATATAGGCTACAGCCCAAAACCTCAGAGTATTTCAACACCTACTTCACTTGAACATTGTGAGCAGATCTGATCCCTGGTATCAAGAGAGATACATTACTACTAGAAAAAAGAGGCAGAATACTTAATGAGAGTTATGTTCTCATGTAGTGAGAAACTAGGTGTTCATAAAATCAAGAGAAGAAAGATGATTCTCTCTTTCTTTTTTTTAATTAATGGAAGAGATATAAGGCCCCAATTTAAATTACCAGCAGCATGTTTAAAACAAGTATTAGGAACTGTGTGCACACTGTGTTTAATATAATTGTGGGGATTTTCATGGAATCATGGAATCACAGAATGGTTTGTGTTGACAGCTTCACAAATGCTCCCCCAGCTCCAATTCGGCCCCACATCTGGCCAAGGCTGAGCCAATCCACGCCTCTGCAAATAAATGTATTTAAGAGGGGAAACCTGTTTAGCAAGTGCTTTTGTTGTGGGAGCTCTCTTTTGTTTTGGAGGGGTGTAGGACAGAGGAAGAGACAACCATGTGGTCACCCAGGTTAGTGAGGAAGGCGTTGGGGAGACACTCTGGAGCAGCAATTTCCCGTCAGTCCTGGGCAAGAGGGCAGGCTGAGCCCTTGAAGTCCTCAAAGATCACTTGTGGAGAGAAGATCGGTTTGAAGAGGAGAGGCTCATGGTGGAGCAGGAGACCACTCCTGAATAAGTCCATGACTTTGAGGGAGATTCCCACCGGGATGGTTCAACACTGATATTGTTTCCCCAAGTCAAGTCTTTTCGCCTGTGACCATAACTGGTGAATGAACCGTCCCTGTCCTTTATCTCAACCCTTAAGCTGTTTGTCATATTTTCTCCTACTGGAGTGAGAGAGCAGCTGCTTGGTTGCCAGCAAGGTCTAAACCACAACAGCCCTTTTTAGGTACTGGAAGGCTGCTATAAAGTCTCCCTGGAGCCTTCTCTTCTCCGGGCTGAACAACCCCAACTCTCTCAGCCTGTCTTCATAGGAGAGGTGTTCCAGGCCTCTGATCATCTTCATGGTCCTCCTCTGGACTTGCTACAACAGGTCCACGTCCTTCTTGTGCTGGGAGTCCCAGAGCCAAACACAGTACTTCAGGTGCGATCTCACCAGAGTGCCGTAGAGAGGCAGAATCACCTCCTTCAACTTGCTGGCCATGCTTCTTTTGATGCAGCCCAGGATGTGATTGGCTTTCTGGGCTACAAATGCACATTGCCAGATCATGTTGATCTCCTCATCAACCAAAAGCCCCACACCCCTCTCCACCGGGCTGCTCTCAATCCACTCATCACACAGCCTGTACCTGTGATTGGCATTGCCCTGATCTGACCTCCTAAGACTGTCAAGGTCCCTCTGGATGGCATCCCTTTTCTCTGGTGTGACGACCACACCACACAGTCTGTGACAACTGCATTCCAGCATTCCTTTCATTGAAGCAGAGCAAGCCTTTGCACAACAATTTTTCTCAAACTGTTATTTTTTTTCTTCTTTGAAATGTACCCTGATTGAGTTATAAATTTATTAGTAACTTTGGATCATAATGCTGAAAATAAAATTTATTCTTTCTACTATTCTACTAGTGTTGTGTTTTTCACTTCAAGGCTTGCAGACCCCCATGGACCGGATACTCGCTCCTCCCCGGCGAGGACCAAATGAGATGCTGACTCTAATGTAGAGGAAGCTCAAATGGCGTTTATTGCGCAGTTACAATGCCTTATATACTAGGGGCTGATTATAGCCCTGCCCTTAGACTGCCTTCGTGGGAGGGTCCCTATTCTTTCCGTACATTGCGAGATCTTCCGAACGCCAAACCTTACACTACATACTAGCTATGCAAAGATGTTGTGCTATGAAAGTGCACAAAGTTCTTTCTCATTTTGGGAACTAAATTATGCCTACCTACTCATCCAGTATTTCTAACTGAGATAGGAATTACTGTACTAAGGACTGCAGATTGAATTACAATGGACAGCTGTCCATTAATATGAATTGTGATGCCTCCAAAGCAGTTGCTCTCTAAAGAGAGAAAATAATTAATTAATAGTAAAGTAACAAATTAGTTGTGAGTGAATCAAAGCAGCAGAAGAAGGAGCTCAGAGTAGTAAATAACCCATCCAACTAAACATCCCGCCCCCCAACAAACTATAAAGCAGAAGGAAAACTGTAAGCAGTTTAAACAACTCAAGACAAGAAAAAATTAAACTACACAATAAAGCAGACTAGCTACTGTGATTGAAATAGGAATGCAATTCCGGTGTAGATAAGAAACTAAACAAGATGGAACAAAATTTAGACTGTAAAAAACATGAAATGTAAAAAATATTTAATACGCCTTAAAATCCAGTACATGTATTCTTTAATGCTGAGTGGTAATTAATAACATTTGCAAATTAAAATATTGTATTTCTAGTCCATGTTAACTTAGCTTGGAAGCAAACTCACTCAGGACTGGAGAAGCTTGGCATGATTCTAGATGTGTTGCTTGAAGGGAAAAAGCACCCGTTTTTCACGCAGGATAGTCTCTGTTGATGAAATTAATATAGTGTATTGTATTACAGTGTGTTAAATTGAGCTTTTGGGCAAGTGGTAACCTAACTTAAAGATGACTCAATGAGAAATAATTTTTAAAACTACATTTGGAATTGAATTTGTTATAAAGTCTATGGGGTGATTTGACTTAAATGGAGTCATCAATATGACCCACCACATAACACAAGTAACAAATTTCTTCATGTACCTCAGTCTCCAAAGAGAAACACATCCAAGGAATATGTCTTATCTACCTCAAGTTTCCCTAGAGGCAGCTACCTCTTTGCATGCAAGCACTACTATTTGCCACAGAATTACCTAGGAAGCTCCAGATGAAGACATTAATAAACCATAGTGCTATTTCAGAAAGACAGTTCATGTTTTGCTTCATTTTAATTAGCTGGAATAGGTTTAAATCCCCATGGGAAAATCACAGTAAAGGCAAAGAGCAAGGCAAGAAACTGGTCAAGATTAGTTTTTAGTGGGAATATGCTTCCTCTACCTAAAATATCTGCTGAGATGAAAATTGAGTGTTGTTGTCTTTAAAATATGGAAGGATCTGCAGCCTCTGCAAGGACATCTCATTGAAGGCACAGGCTAAAATCTCCTGAATAACTTCTGTGACCTCAGGGAACTATTTCCTATGAGCTTCAATGAAAGCCAGAAGCCATCATCTACTACTTAGCATCATAAAACTACATTTGCAATGTATAAGCTTTGGATTGTATTTCTGTAATTGGTAGAGTATTTTTAGAAGGTTCCAAAATGAAACATCAAGCAGGGAGAAAATGTTATGGATAAGTAAGTGTTCTAACTCCTTTTCACTTAAATTTCCTTTTAGTTCACAACCCAAGTAGCACAACCACTCAGGTTTTTTCTTTTTTTTTTTTTTGCAGGCTTTGTAGTGATTAGGTTTTATGACCCCTTCTTGGAGTCTGTACCGCACCAGTCCTCCAGGAAAGTGCAATAGGGTGCTATGCTCATCGGAAATGTCAGTTCCTCTGGTGAGACTAGAATCGACAGGTTAGTAAAATTTCCCATGGCAATTTCCTCAAGATACACTGTAGTCGAATTCCAGCTGGACATTTGCATTCAGGTGACATGCGACTCCAATAGTGTTCAATCAGATATGTAATTTTTTTTCAGTTTGGAGCTGTAAGTGAGCCACTCCTTGAATGATACTCCATTTCAAAGGTGGCTTCATACAATGCTATAGAGGTGATTGCCTGGTCTATACAGTGAACAATGTATACAGATTTTGCAATCAGCCTGAAAATTTAGTCAAGTATTATTTTGGCATTTGGGGAGATGTAGATGTAGGAATGTCAGTTAAAGAGTCGTTAAAGGAGATCCAAACACTATCCTGAAGTGTTAAATGAAATCCAATTACATGTAACTCAAATTCATTTATTTGAGATCTTCTCGTATCATTGAGATGGAGATAATAAATAATAGATTAACTATATTTTTGCTACTGGGGAGACTACATCTTTAATTATGTCTGACATCTTATTTAAATACCAAGTTTGCTGCAACTAAAAATGACAAGAATCATATAGAACTTTCTGCCCAGAGTATAGTCCTTAAAAAACATGCTTGGCAAAATATGTCAAACATGAAATGCAAATCTGCGGCAAGTCACGCTTTAGTATGAAGGTGTTCAAAGCAATGTGGTGTCAGTTCGGAGAACTGCATCTGATTCAGTCCAGTATAGGAACTCATTTAATGAACACTGGGGACAAGACTACCCAGAGCCAGGATAAAGCAGGAATCCTGCGTAACCCGCATTCAGTTAGAAATTCTAAAGTTGGCTAGTGCAACCCAAGAGCAGGGAAGGCGAAGC
The DNA here is from genome assembly GCA_009769605.1 of Bucorvus abyssinicus. Lineage (NCBI taxonomy): Eukaryota > Metazoa > Chordata > Aves > Bucerotiformes > Bucorvidae > Bucorvus > Bucorvus abyssinicus. Next base: position 6,968,747 of record CM020042.1, read on the forward strand.
AGGGACCTCTCTTTTCACAAGACTTTTTCAGACTGGAATCCCAATCATCCCACCCAGTACAGCCCCAGCAAGAGTAATAACCCTATCTGCTGGCTTCAAGAAACGCATGCTTTCATACGTCTATTTTACCTCACGTATAATGTGCATTTCCCGGTGTCAAAGTGAGAGGATTAAGTCCCACATGTGTTGATTTTAATATCTTTGTTCTTTTATTCTTCGTGTAAGCAATGAAGAGCTCCTCTGGGCATTAGAGTTGAAAATCAATTCCTCTGAAATAATTTTAATTTCTCTGCATTTATCATGAAATAAATGAAGCAGAATTTGTCTCATTTTTCTCCCATACACAGCAATTAGACAATCATGAAAGTGCATTTATGAGATTTTTCCAAATTTAATCCCAATATAAATAAGTCATAACTAGGCATAACTGACCTGCATATTTTTGAAATTGAAGCATGCAGATATTAGCTAATTCTACTTGTTAATACCTAAACAACGTGTAGTAATATTGAAATATATTTCTGTAGTCTTTTTTCATAATATAATTTTGTTCGGTGATGTTAATTTTTAAAACATCAGCAATTGTGGACCATTTATCTTATATTAGGCCTTAGTTCTCTTTCAGGACAGTGGACAGTAATTTCTGCCACCTAAAGAGATCTTGATTCCACTGGAAAATATCAGATATAATTAAGTAGACTTCTACAGTTCAGCAATAGATAAGAAATCTGTCATCTAAAAAGTAAAACACAATGAAAATCAGGTGATAACTTCATATTTACAGTTGGATATGATGTCAGTCAGAAGGCTAGTGCTGGCTGATTTTAAGGGCAAGTGTATTGATTTCAGAGACCAGTTACTTCACAAATGGCAAAGACCATTAATAACTAAAATCATAGCACTGAGAATACAAAGAATAAAAAGGGACCTTGCATTTAAATCTCTTCCTTCCAGGTAAAAAGCAGGTCCTCTGGACTGAAACATATTCCCAGATGAAAACTTATAAGCATCATTATTATTTCTTTTTATTTATTACAAGGCAGGATCTCAAGATTCAACAAAAATAAAAGAGGTTTTGTTAAGATCTCATAAATTAAGGGGTTTTTAATAATAGCTTAAAAGTTTGGCAAGGAACAACAAAATAGAATTTGACAATTTTTTATAGATTGCTATATTTAAAATTTAATAAATTTATTATGAAATGGAAATCATAATGAAATAGATTTTCACCCGGAGTTAATGATGTCTTTCTAAAATGGTCTTAGAAATTATTCCCTTTCCCTTTCGGCCAAGTAAATAGAAGGAAAAAAAAAATATATATAAAGCAGGTAAAAGAAAAACAGGCAGGAAAAACAGGACAAAAAAGGTAAGGAAATGAAGACTCTTAGAAACAAGGATGAAGAATGAGCAGTGGTTTTTTTCAGTTCCTCACTTTCCTTATAGTTTAGAGCACTTTCTTGTTAACTCATAGTATAGTGAAGACCTGACATTTGTAAACTTTCTTTAGAAGAGGCCGGTGATTTTTTTTGATCTTTATTTCCATTTCATATTTTTCCACTTTCTAAAGACTACATGTAAGAGATGAAATGGAAATTATGTTTCTACATCTGGTCAAGTAATCCACGTACAACAATTTTGAGTTTTCAGTAATTTGTGTGCTTGTATAGAGCTGACCACAATTCTGTCCCTTACCAGCAGACCACACCAGAAAAACAAATTCATACATCCATGAAGTCAGAATAAGTATACGCAGTTTTCTTTGCTAAGTCATATGTGAGACTATTTGAGACTACATGAATGTGACAGCTTTTCACTCAGCAGGACTCAGTCAATCCTGTACTTCTAAACTAATTCTTGTATCATTAAACCGATACTATATTTCATGTACTGCATGAAGCAACAAATGACCATTAATTTGAGAACCAATGTTCTTTGACAGAATCTCTGGTCAGAAAACCGATATACTTTTCTATTATCAGAAGAAGATAAATTGCCCTTTTGCAGTTATGCAACTTTTTGACATCTATCAAATTTTCTGTAAATGACAATAGGGATGCCTCAAATTGTTATCAATTGTATTTATGTTTATAGATTAAAATATTATGTCTTAAGAACACAGATAACCCTGGTTTCAGAGTTAGGAGAGATATCAACATCAATCTCTCCAGGAAAGGATCATATGGTTTAGGGAGAGACTAAAGAGCAGCTTTGTATTTATGTAGGAAATATTCTCAACCAGACATTAGCTCCTACAGAGTGAAGTAGAAGATGGTCTACCATCCGCTTCAGGAGCCCCACAGTCTGACTGTAAGTTGTCATTTTATGCAGTTGGCATTCTCAAGCAACAGTCAGCCTATTTTGTAAGGGTGTGAACAGAATCTTTGTTTCCACATGGTAAATCACTTGTTGTAAGCCAAGAGCTGCTGAATGTGATGCAGTATATTTGTTTAAGTTAGCACCGTTATCATGCCTAGCAGGGAGTAGTCGCATGGCCAACTTAGGCTAGCTTTAAGTAATCTATCAAACAAGGAGCAGATGTGTGACAACAGCTGTCAAAGTTGTATTTTAAAGTACAGGGAATTGTTATCTTCTGTTGTAATTACAGTCATAATTAATACAGAACCACTGGCTCCAGTGGAGCTATGCCAATCTGAACTCATCAAAGGACATGATCCACAATTCCTATATATCAACATATGGACACATATTCAAAACTAGGAGTCCAGAAATAAAGAAGAGAGGCGGTCAGCTCTGAGATTTCCAAATTCTGAACCCATTAGGCCATACTAATAAAACAAGTAATGGCTTTTGTCAATAATTAGTAAAATACTTATTACTGTCAGCATGTATGTGTGTATAATAGGTTTCCTCCAAATGCAGGTCTAGTGAAGTCAAAGCACTTAAATCAGCACATAGCATCCGAGGTTGTAAGAACAGCTGTTTGGAGAGGTCAGAGCTTCTCCTGAATTTTACAAGAAGGCAGCATGCGTGCTGTTACCTCTTGTCCTTTGCGGCAAGTTCAAGTTCTAGCGGGATCTGAAAACCCTGAACCAATACTGCTCACAGAGGTATTTTGGTAACTGCAGGAAGTTCTGGCTGTTGCCCTCTATGACACATCTTTGAAGGAGCCATGTGTTGCTCACAGACAGTTAACGTCCAGGTGTCAGGAAATGCCCATTCTGGGAGCAGCCTCTAAATGCAGAGTCACTTTTCCCAGACAAGTTAGATATTCAGAAGAAGTTTCGTGTTAGGACTAAAGCATAACATTAGTCAGGCACGCACTCGACTCTAGGGAACTAAAAAATAAGCAAGGCGGTAACTAAAAAGACAGCAGTATAATCTACATTAAAGAGAAAAGTTGAAAATCATGGCTGCTTTATAGTCTTCCTAGTGGCCATGAATACGTTAGAAAATACAGCTGGAAAAAGAATTTTCTCTTTCACTCAAAGGGTTCTTGTGGCCAGAGAAATAAGATAGAAATACCTTTAATCACAAAAACAACAACAAAAAAAAAAAAAAAGAAAAGAAAAAACAGAAAGAAAGAAAGAAACCCAGGATCTTAGTATGAAACAAAGGGACAGATTCTGGTCTGGTATATGATGTTGGATGCCTGGCCTGGGGCATCCTGTGTCGTGTCAAAGAGCTTGCGCAACATATTGCTTTCTCCTTTTTCCCCCCTGTGTTTGCATGCAACCCCAACCGTAGTTCTGTGGGCTGTTTTATTCCCGGTTCCAAGCCTTTGAATGCTGAAGTCGTGCTATGCAGAAGCAAATCCTGTTTCATAAGTTTTGTATGATAAAAATAGACTGTATTTTAAAATGTAGTTGGCCAAAGCAGTTCTTTTTTCTACCTGCAGCCAATGTAACTCTCTCCCCCTGTCAGCACAGCATAAAGCACAGTAAAAGCCAGGAAAATCTATGGGGCTGGAAGGAAGCAGAAATCTTGTGCCAGGAGCCTACTCTTTGATTTATCTGATATCGCCTTCACAAAGACAGCAAACAAGACAACTATTTTTTTACACCAACTCATTGCGGACTGATTGCAGTAGTCTGAAAGAAACAATAAGTGATTTCAATAATTAATTCCTTCTGACTAAAGTGATGCTGCTGTTTATGCACTCTTCCCAAGGCCAAGTAAAAAAGAACTTTAAGCCAGGAGTGCATAAACACTAACGTTACTTTAGGGAGCAGAAGTCCCCTAACATACTGTTGATTTGGGAAAGGCTTTTTTTTACCCCCAGGCTATAACAATTTTATTTTATATTCTCACATGTTGCCTCAGGATGACCCTGAGATTCTCTCAGATTTTTAAAACAAAGGAAACAAAGAAGTGAATTAGCTGTTTTGGCAGCCAAGAAAGAGCCACAGAATTAAAAAATGTAGTTTCTACCAAGTTGATCATAATTCTCCAAAATGTTGAAGTATACTTAAAAAACTATGTTGAATTACTGCACAATTCAAGTGAGAACAGAAATTAAAACATTCTGTGAGTAATGTATTTCATTTATTGGGACTTAAGTTGTCTTCTAGATATTGTTATCTCAGCAGATTAAGTTCAGAACAAAAAGCAACTTTCATTACAAATGTTATCATATTGTTGAAGTTTTCATGGTAGTCACACTGATACCCATCATGCATGACCTCCTATGGGTCTACCAAGCAAAATTCTCACAAGCATTACTTTTCTTTTAAAGATTATGTTGTTTACAGCATAAACTCTGCCAAATTCATCTCAGGGGCTAGCCCATTTCACACCAAAGTGATTTTTCTTTCACGTGCTCAGCTTTCTTGCATCTTGACTGTATCACTTCCTGTCTTTTTCACTTGTCTGGAATTCATTGCTTAAATCTGCTGTAATATCAAAGTTTTATTATTAGCGTTACTCTTATAAAATGTTATAACATAAATACAAAGCAATCCGTTATTATTCACATATAGTCCACATTAACTCCATGCAGGTACAGAACTTGACCTTGTGTGACTCCACTGGTCTCTTGGTGCTCAGGTTCCTGCTGTATAGATCAGAATGAAAGCAAAACTAGACCAGATGTTTTTACTATTACATAGATTAGCCCAAAACTAAAATTAGGAAAACATACTGGATCTGATTTACTATCAGTGTATGATCTGTTGCTGCACAGGGAGCAATGGATAGTAGAGCAGAGGCAAATGGCAATTTATTAACGTGGGCATGGGAGTTCCATATCCTCACCCCTGACTGCTCTAAAAATGCTGAACAGAGGGCCCCAATCTGGTGATGAAAGCTGGTTTTTGACAGTAAAAGCTCAATAAAAACAACATGAAATAATTTTTAAAATGGTGCATGAGAAAGTACTGGCGGAAATACTTATCCCCACAAAAATTGCTTGTCTACAGATATATAAACACATATAATTTCAAACTTTGCCTTAAGTATTTCCTTGAGAAGATTAATTTTCCTAAAGGTATTGTGGGGAGCCACCAGACAGTAACATCCATATGATCCTGTTCTTGGTTAACAAGACCCTTCTTTCACACTATGCAGACTATGTTTGTAAAGAACTTTGGACCTTGGATAATAACACAAACTTTTCATAGAGTATTCCCGTTATGGCGTAACTGAATTATGGCATGAAAAGTTCATGCTCGGAGGCAGGCTATTGCAAAGTCTCGGGAATACAGGAGACTTTGTCACAGCCTGCATGTTAAAAAATCCTTACATTCATATAGCAACTGCAATAAAAGATTCTCACGATGTTTTTATAAACCTTAACCAAGTTCCCCGGAATTTTGTGAGAATGGTAAAGAAGGTCATCAGAGTTCTTCAAAGATTTTCAGCCAAATATTTTATTCACCAAAAATGTCGATTTAGGTGGACTGACACTGTTTGTGGATTCAAGCTCAATTCATGTAATTGCCTATGCTGAAAACTCCCTGTGTGTATGAGAAACTGTGTATGGCAGGACTGTTTTAAAAAAGTTGGCATTTAAAGAAAAATATACAATATTAAATGAAGCTGTCACTGGTTTTGAACAAAACGAATCTGGGGAATATTTATTGCATGAGGAAAATTACAAAAAATAAATGGTTGTAAAAGATTATTTTAATTATTCAGTTTGATGAGGGAAATAAATAAACCCCGACACAGCCATGTGCTCTAATCATCATCGCTGTTTGGTGTGTAAGTGAACTGAAGCCTTACATCTGATTTTGTGACACGACCAGTTAGGGGCAAAGTGAAGAGTGAAATGAAGTTTTCTTTTAGTAATCTGCTGTCTGTTTTCCTGGTTGGTTTCCTATTCACTCAGAAAGCACTACAACCTTCACAGCAGCAAGCACTGGATCCTAAATATCTAGCTTTTTTTTTTCCCTTTAAGGCACAGCAAAATCAAAGTCATTTTCCGTCAGTGTGAGGAGGCTGCTGAATCATGATTTCGATTATAGCAGTGCCATGACCTGTCCACATACCTTCTCAGGCAAACAACTGCTTTATTAACCATTCCTCCAGTATGGAGGTAGCACAGACCCGTTTATACTCTAGCCGGTTTTATTTCTCTGGTATCTGGGTTAAAGAGCTGATCGCAGGAAGAGCTGCCAGGCAGCAGCAATGTTTATAGCAAGTACTGCAAGGTAACTTCACAATGTTCACTTCAGGACTCTGCAGCTGGTGCTTAAAATCTGTCCTGGAGCAGATGGGGAATACTCTCTCAGGAGTACGTGTTCACTTCAGAAAGTATGTTAAGCATTCCCAAAGGCTGCTTCTGCTGGGACTCCTGTCTGCTTTAGAGTAAAAGAAATACTAAATGGAGGCTTTTGCTCTGCAGTATTATCTCCACTTTGTGGTCATCTGCCTACACACATCTGCATATCCGAAGCAGTTCAACACACGTGTGCACTGCTGGGCTCTGCACTGCGCACTCACATACCGCCTCACTGGTCTTGGTGAAGTGAAGGCTCTCTGACGAGGTGCAGCAGGCTCCATGTCTACCCTGGCAAGCTGTTTCAAACCACTTCCACGAACAATCTATTTCTCGTATGTGATATAAAGTATATTCTGTTGCTGTTTTCTTTCAGACAGGCTTCTGCTGGCAAGGGAGAAGAACAAGCTTTGGAGGGAATTATGGTAAAAAAGAAGCTGGTGAATCAGTTTTCTGTTTGCCTCCATCAGTATTCCTCGCATATTCTCTGTCCCACCAAACCTGCAAACCAGCAGTAATAACACTGCAACTGTCAACTCGCTGAGTCTCGCCTAACTATCCCTTTGTCTCTTCACATCCGCTTTTTATCATACCTCACATTGTCCTATTTATAAACAGGTTCACTGAAAAATTTGAATTTCATTGTATCTCTATAAGATCATGTCCAAACTTAGCCCAGATTGAATGTAACATAAATAGGCACATTTATGACTGTGCATAAATGCAATATGCATTCTTACTGTGACACAATATGCAGTGAGAACATTCTACATCTGGTTATATCTGAGGAATTTAAAGAATCATAAATACCAGATGTAAGCAATATTTTAGCATAAATATTGGGATTTTTACCATTTGCAAAGTTACAGTGGTGTTTCAGAAATACAGACTAGCACACTGGAGCCTGGAGGAGCTGGACAGGCTACTTAAGAAGGTGCTTTCTGTTCGTTGAAAATGAACTAATGAGCAATGTGTTTTATTCCTGTGCAAACCGACTGTTCTGTTATAACTGCTTCCTTCTACTGCTCTGCAGTCTCGCCTTTGCACACCTTTGGAAGTTTAAACAAGGATTACACCGAGAGCTAGAGAGAAGCTTTCTGCTGTTGCTGCTGGCTGCTGGTATTTTAAGTGAAGATTCCAACTGATATTCCTCAACTGAGAGACTCAAATTAAGGAGATTTGCTGACTGTTAAAGTTCCATTTCCACATCAGAGGGAGAAGCAGTGTGACACGCTCTGCATCACAGCAGTGCGGCTTTGGCCAAGCTCCAAGTGAGCAAGAGCTGACTTAGATCTCAGTGGGTGGTGCCCATTACGCATTTTGGGGAGGCTATTTAAAACTGGCGTGTGAACCAGTTCTATCAGGGAGGAGAAAGTACAGGTAGTAAAGTCACCCTGTGACATCTGCCCTCCTGCTGAGGGTTAACATACAGAAGTGGAGCTATCTGAAGCACAGAGCCGTTCACAAGAGGGAAATCAAACAAAACAAATTGGAGATAATTTGATGTTGTTAAAATCAGAACTGTCACACCAAGAATTCCTACGAAGTAGGAGCTATAAAGGGCTTCCGCTGTGACTAAGCACTTGGCAAGGCAGTAAGATCACTGCAGACCATGCCAGAATGATTATTTCTACCCTTAAAACTGATTGAGGATATCAAGTAAGCCTTTTGACAGACAGTCCTGAAAATGATGAACATTTCTAGTTAAATGGAAGTCTAGAAGTCAAATTTACCTTAGATTTCCAGTTCATTAGAACACTGAAGTTTGACACGACTATCAGCAGATGAAATATTTTTAAAATATTTTTAAAATATTTTAAATGTTCCTCACTGTATAATACCTCAAGTCATTGCCCAGTACAGACCCTCTCTGCTATTAGCAGTAGGATACAGGTCCAGGAAGAGTGCTGCTGCTTCACTGGTGGTAGTCAAAATCAAATATTTCTTAATATAGTTACCATAGAACATTTTAAAATACACAAAACATGGAGTCAGAGACATAAAATAAGCATTTTTTAATGTGTTGTAATGTTCACTAACACATGCTCCACATTTTTTTGAAGTTACTCTGAACTTACTATGAAGTAACCCTGTTAACTCAGATACTACTCCACAGCGGCTACACATTAAGAAAATAATATTTTAACACAAACTGCTGATGCTAGCTTATGTTAACCATTAAGGGGAAATCTTTTGTTATACTTTTACAAAGTTCAGCTGACAGAAGAAACACCATTTTCTTGCCAGTACTTCCCAGGGTCAAAAAGGAATCCAAGTTCCAGAACTATAGGTGACAACTGAAACATTTACTGGTAGCAAGTATTAGCTCAAAGCAATTGGAGAAAATCAGCTGTGGGTCAAATTGACTTAATAATTAATAAATGGTAGTGATTCCAGTGAGAGAATAAAAAGTATAGCAAGTTACAGGAATTTATTACCCCAAAAATTCAGTAATATATGTTCTTGCAAAAGAATTTCTTGGAGCAGACGCATTTTGTCTATGACAGTACGAGGTACCAGGTAAGGCTATCAGTAGTAATAATAACAGCAATGCAACAAAGTATGAATTTGGCTAGTTACCATATGGGCTAACAGAGACCATAACATTCATCTAGTGACAGCTATTTCAAAAGCAAAGATACTGTAAAAAGCTGAATGCCAATGGCAGTACATTAGTACAAATACAGACCTGCGTTTTTCTGCTGAAAATCTCAGCAAATGGTGTAAAAATGTAATGACTATCAATAAATACTTAAGCATAAACACATGGCCAGTTATGACAGAGCCCAGATTTCATTGCAGTCAACAGCACAATGCAAACTTGTGGTGTGAGGAGCCATCAGCTATCCCTAAACAGGACGGATTACTGCTTAAGTAGGCAATAGGTTCTAAAAATCCCTAGACCAGATGCTCCTCTCTGTGGTAATACAACAAAAATTCTGGAAGAGAAGGCCCTAAAATCTTAGGGACTGCTTATTGTTCCCAACCTATTTGCAGATTCAAAATTTGACTTGCCTGGAGCCTGGATTTACAGAATGGCAAGTGGAATGAGGAGGCAAAGTCAACAGCACTGTCATCATCACTTTTGAAAGAAGGAAAACTAACGAGAATAGATCAAATGTACTGGTATTACCTGCTAAGTGTGAAGGAACTGTATTTACCTTGATCGGTCTGTTTGAATAGGAATGTCCAGGGGTTATATGGACTCACACAGTTTCTTAGCTGCTCCACGATGTTGCTATTTCCTTTTCCTTGGAGGGAAGGAAATGGACAGAAATTTGGCTATATAGATAGCATTAGATTTTTGAAAACATTTTTACCTCCTGAGGATTTTTTTATATGGAAGAATTCAATTGTATCTAGGAATACTCTTACTGCATTTAAGATTATAATTTGTTTCTTATCTCTTCAATCGGAATATATTTGAGCTGCCTGAAGAACAATCTGCGTAATTGTTATTAATTATCAGAAATTCACTATTCTACATAAGAAATACACATCTAAATCTCAGAATTTTATGACATAAACATTTATTACATAAAACAAAGCAATATTAGAGAAAGGGGTTATCAGATAGTAAACTGTTAAGATGCTTTGAACCATATGATGAAAGTATGGCTCAGTTTTCAGTTCAAGAGTGTAAGAGTACAATTAACACTACTGTACAATGAGTTGTTGTGAAATCAATAGTCCAAATCTCTTCACCCATTTATGTGTAAGACATAAATCTAATTCCTCTTCATCTGGTTTTCTTTGATTTCAGTGCAGGGCAAACACAATTGCTCTAAGTTTGTAGGTAGCTCTCTCTATGGCGGACTTTTACAGTGGTTGAATTTCCTGTATATAGAGCCCATTATTTCACTGGTAGTGATTGCACAGTTTTCTGGAAGTGGGTAATTCTGCCATTTGCAAGTTATGGTACTACAGGGATGAAGCGTTATTAATGTCTCGTATCATACCTGAAAATAATCATACCGTAAACCCCTTAGAGTTCATGACATTTCAGTTTTGCTGTGCTATGGATATTTGGCTTCAGTCTGATGTCATCAAGACCGTTTTAATACTGGTGAAAGACTACCGATATTAAAGAATGATTACTACATATGTATGCAACAGTAAATATATTCTCAGTTAAGACTTTCAGTTTCAAAGTACTATTCCAGTAGGACTGAACATACACATAACCTACAGAGGGACTTTGTTCCCTGGCTATTTAATCTCCAGACAATGGGGTTTATGTATTGTGTCAGATGCAGCGATGGAATGTTAGCATTTCTTACACAAGGGGGAGATGAACTTGATAAAGAACAGTTATCTAGGACTTACATTTCTTATTAAAGTTAGCGTAATTCACAATGTAATCAATTCCGTATTGTGCATCGAAGGTAAGCATACAGAGATTATTCATTGTTTACCATTTTGTACATTTTGGCTGTATAATCTTGTATCAAACTCTTCTGACAACTATGATTTATATTTTTAAAAATATATTTGGATTTTGAGACAGGTTATTCTATTTGCACATATTAACAGTAATATGTCATTTTAAAATTTTATTCTAGCTGATGTTATCAGGAGTTTCGCCTGTGTTGTTTTGAATTGGCAAAGAGTTACAACTATTTAAGCATAACCAAATTAAAGTGAAGATTTTTAGATATGGGAAATTGTAAGTAGTCAATTATGTTGTTCTTCTAAAGCATTCTCAGTTGTTTGTTGCAATATGATTAATTTCATAATTTTTTTGATCATTTAAATGGTACGATCCTAGCAAGACATAGCTGGTCTTGATTTTATCTTTTACATAGATATTTTTATTTATTTATTTCATGCACAACATTTGACATCTGATTGAATTCCCTTCAGGTTTCCTTCATTAAACACTGCATGAGTATTTTACATTAAACATATTGGTTGTCTGCTGCAATTAGTATTGGCTGTTTGTTCAATAGAATACATCGGCAGTTATCAATGCTTCCTAATGCCATCTTAATAACTGATATGCTGCAGATGCTAACGGCAGCCATCAATCACAGTTCGGGCTGAAAACTTCATTTAATCTTAATAAATAAAAAGTTAAATCCTCTCTCATTTAATGATTGCGCAACAAACATTCATTTATGAACCAGTATGTCAAACCTTCTGATAGTAATGAAATAAATAATCCAGTGATTAAAAAGTAAGGGATAGGTTGGGATTCGGGTTGCAGTTATAGATAAATGTGTTTTTAAAGATCTGGGAAGCAAAACAACGTTGATGTTGCAAGAGGGCAAAATACAGATTTGGCCCTCATAAAAAGGTTGGAAAAGTAGAGTTCCCTTTAGGCACACTTATTCTTGGAGCAGAAGAAGGTTCAGAATAACGAAAACTTTTCTTAGTGTTTATTTATGTTATGTTCACAAAAAGCAAATTTTCTGTACATTTTTATCAAATGAATTGGACTGTAGCTCAAAACATCTCAGTAATCCTCACCATGTTTTCCTTCTGATGGAAAGAGAGACAACAGGAAAGCCCTTGAATATTCGCTAATTAATTGAGCTTAAAGAGACTACCAAAATATGGTGCTCTGTGTTGGATGTTCACGTGTAAGATAATAAGATAAGAGCCCTGCAAGACTGACTGCTGGTAAACATCCTGAAGGACAGTGAAAGAAACAAAAATGCAAACAGCAATGAGATGATGTATCTCTCATTCAGGAAGGTAATCAAGTATAGAACTAAAGTCTTTGAATCCCACACTTCTTGAGGAGCATCGGATTCCCTGGATAAATTCTGCTAAATTCGTACACCAGTAAAGATATAAAGTATGTGAAAGCGAAGTTTCAAAACCACTCAAACAAAATGAGAGGATTAGAGAGACTCCAAAATCTTTCAGAGTCAAAACTTTCTGAGAAATACAGCTGCATGGATTTTTGACTAATTATAGTGGTAGATGAGAATAGTTGAATTTTGAAAGATTTAAACCAAAGACACATTTTATCACTCTATGCCAAAGTGTGACTGACTGATCTTTATTGTATATGAAGGATAGATTTTACATTTTTTCTGTAGCTAACACTTCGTAAGGATTCCTACTGAAATTGATGTCTAAGTCCTAAACACGCTAGCTGTGGAAGACACAAACTATTCATAGATCATTAAGCCTAACCAGTCATACCAGTTATATTTTTGGATGCAAAAAATATGCTTTAAAGAAATGAAAAATACCTAAACAGTACAAAAATTGGGAATTCACCTGCTTTTTCCAATGGGTATACTAAAAGATAATATGACCTGTCTTGCTAGTATCTTAATATTATTGTATCTTTAATAACACCAATAGTACTAGCTACCCATATATTCTGTCATTGTACCTCTCCTGTGAGGACGAAATGGCCAAATATTTGTACATATTACATTTTCTCTATGTATTTGTGTTTTGCCGACTTTGAAAATTAAAATATAAACATTCTGGTAAAAAAATCTGTTCTCCCCATCATGCCACGCAGTCAAAGACTAAATCACTTTTGCCTTATTTGATATGGTGTGTATATGCATGTATAGAATACATTTAAGGCCTTTGTTTTACCATATCGTGAAATTAAAAAGCATGCAGTCTCTGTAATTACATTGTCCTTTGCCGTCTCTTTAAAAAAGAAAAAGACTGTGTTCAAATTTTCCCCCTGTTTTATTTGCACCCTATTAACAACTGTTACTAGAGCTTTAATTATGCCCCTGTGATTGCAGAGATGCGGCTGACTTGTGTCATTTTCCTCCCAGGGGATGCTTTATAATTACCAGCATCCATCGTGGCTGCCTGTAAGCTGATGCTTTTTTATTACCAGTTCAATAATCACTGCATCCTTGTGAACATCTGCTCTACAAGCCATGCATCGGAGGTCCCAGTGCCTGTCACTCGATGCTCCCTTGCTGTGGCGACCCTTTTGCCCTCACCTTCAGTTTATATCTAATTTGCTTAGCAGAAGCTCCATCCAGATTGCCTCACAGGAACACAATTAATGCTCCAGATTTGCAAACAAAGAAATTTTCCCCTCCTTTTTTTTTTTTTCTTTTTTGTCTTATTATCTTAATGTCATATCCTATCATTTGTATTCACAGCAGGGTGAATCAATATAAATCCAGAGAAAAATATATTATTTGGTTGGTTATCTAGCTTCATAACGAAGAGCATGTAAGTGGTGAGGATTTTTTATCCATGAACATCCATATAGTATTCTCAAATAAAAGACAAATGTCAAGGCTTTCTGCATATGTTTTCCTACAATAAAAGTTGTAGAAAACAAGGAAATGTTTTCTATATAAGAATTTAAATATTTTCTAAAGAAGAATTCTTTAGTAAAAGAATTTAAAAGGCAGAAAATCGCTACTTTTATAAACATATAATTCCTTGTGCTTGTTTATATTTTTACATGGAAATACATAAAGTCTGAGTGAATGTCTTTTGATGAAAGAGATTATTGTTAGTTGCATATATGAGTCATGTAGAGGTGACTGAAGTAGCTGGGAATACCCTCAGCTTGTCTAGTTGGCTCTGTCACTCATGAGTGATGAAGCCTTTAAGCCATGCAGACTTCTCCCAGTAAGTATTTCTGTACTGGCACACCTCATCAGGCCTTCCATAGCCAGGCAATGTGCAACACACCTTCAAACAAAATGCAGTGAACACCGTATGGTACAAAATCAGTAGTGTCAGTGTTTCTCCACATGTTTACTGTAATTTATACAGGTCTCCAGCTGAAGATTTTCACCTAACCTAGCAAAATTCTTAGAGCAGTGAACACTGATATTATCTCTTAGAAAGAAGGATGCCCAAAAATTCGTAAGCATTAAAGTACCGATTGGAAGCCTTTTCCTTGTGGACATTTCTCTATACTTTCTGGTAATTTCCGCCTTGTTTCTTGTTGATTAGAACTACCTCATTAGTAGTTTGATCAATGGTTACGAGCTATTATTCAGTGTTTCTAGAGCAATGGTCTAGATATGAAACTATTCAAAGGTTTGAATACAGCCTTCAAAGGGCTTATTACAAGCCCTGTGAGCCAGTTCCAATGAGTAGAGCTGCAGCTCCTGTGCCTAGGGCGGGCCTGGAGTACCACCACAAGAGAGAAGAGAAAGCACTTGCTTGGGAGATTGGTTATACAGTCGTTACCCTGCGTGGTGGGATCAGGGAGGCATTTGTGCGCACTTGGAGGAAAACATAACCTCACAACATCCATCCAAATCCTGTGTTACACGCCCTGTCTATCCACATGTCAAAGCTTTCTGCCAGTTATTTTGTTTAAATTCTGTCTCACCTGGTTCTGCATGAGGGAGGGAGATTTGAATTACCTGTCTTGATGTCTCCTATTTAAAAAAACCCCAAACAATAATGATGTGGGGTATACTACACTTGACTCTATGGACTTCATGGTCAATATGGTGGGCCTCATTAAAGATGAATGGTCAAGATATTGTAATGTACTCTAGTGGTCAGAGGTCGAAGGGCTCTTTAGTATAAAATAGAGACCATCCTGACCTCTTTCTATCTTCGTCCGCTGTGAAGAGCACAAGGGATGCAGAGTCCAGCTGCTTTCCCAGCACTTCCAGTGCTTTAAGAGGTTACCATGGGAAGACAGCAGTCCGCTCATAAAGCACAGCAAGGGCACAGCCAAGTTTTTCGACCTTGCATCTCCAGCAGAAATATCAACAAGGGCGCAGTGTACCTACATCAAATATGCAAAAGTATATTCAAAATATATATACAAAACTACTGTACTGTAAACCTGGCTTATCCACAGAGACGGCACCCCAGAGACCACTCTCGGTCATTTTGTGCCTGCCTGGGGGAACCTAACAGAAATCTGAAATCAAACAAGGACCCTGGCTTGCAGGGAGATCTAGAAAGCCCACCAAGGTATCATTAGTGTGGAGAGGCATCACGGCATCGCTCATTGCCCTGCTCTGAGCAGGAAGAGTGGCTCCAGCGCTATAACTTGCTCATGGTGGGCATATCCTCGTGTCTCCCTCATGTCTCTTGCCGAGTCTGAAAATATAGTCTGGCTAATGGGTCCTGCAGCTGCTACGGCTGCCGCTGGTGAGGCATAAATCTGCCTTTGCCTTTAGTAGGTGCTCTCTCTCCTCATCTCTTCATTATTTTCCAAAGGGAAAGCCATGTCACGCAAAAAAGACACTCAACACTCTTAAAGAAACAGTGTTCTCTCTTGTGTTGAGGCAAGCAGAAGTTCAAAGCACTTTTCTGAGCAGTATTGCACCGCTTAGCTGGAACTTTATGGCTTTTTGGGTTAACAAAGTGGAGAAAAAATGATTTCATTAACTTATCTATTGAAAGACTTTGTCTGTATGATATTTAACACTTTTTATAGCCTGTAAAGTACAGAGTTTAGTCAGCTAATTACTCTACTTGAACGGTTTTTCATCCTGTGTTCTCCAGGATGAAACATCCTCCAGTGTTTCAACACCATCTGTAGATACCACCATCAGTACCTGTCTTGTAGGACACAGATTGTTTTTTAAATTTAATGCTCAACACCTTAAGGCTCTTCAAATTAGACGATTGGTCTTGCATAATCTTTGTGCAAGATACAGTACATGGCGAAATGGGATTTATCTTTCCAAGAGAGTAGCTTTTATAAAAATCTGATTTTTTTTATAGCCTTTTAATCTATCCGCCTATACTGAGATGTTTTTACTATGACTGTAATTCACGTACTTGGAAGTCACGTACATGAGGCTAGTTTTTCAGAAGACATAAATCCCATTGAACTCGAACATAAAGAACTTACTATTTGGCAACTTTTAAATGCTGAGTATAAATAAACGGTGATCAGTCATCTGTCTCAATTTCACCAACCACTGTAATTTCAGAACTTTTTTTTAAAGACAATTACTGGATTTCTTAATTCATTTTTTCCCATCAGAACTAAGAAGCTGGAAAATATTCAAGACTAGAATCAAATTTCACAGTATGATAAGGAACTAACAGAGAATCTTGAACTGTGACTGATCTCACAGTAATTGTAAAGTAACTGAATCTTTGACAAACAGAAGCATATAAGCTTTTAAATAATGGCTCATTTCTAATACCACATACTGGCTAACAAAACAGAATTTATTTTGATCATTTACAAATATAGGTCAGTTCATTATTCTTAAAATAGCTTTGTGCTCTAGTGGACTAAATACAATAAAAATAAGAAATTTCTGAGTTCTAATTGCTAGTTTGATATTTATTTTATGTAGCTGTTCTTAGGTAAGTTATGCAGATTTCCTATGTTTTCCTTTTGCTACCCATAGAAAAATATGATTCATAAGTACTCACAGCACTTATCTATGTCAGATGTCATAATTGCTAGAAGTTTGTTCAGCTTTTAGTAGAGTCATCTTGAAATTCTTAGTGAATAAGTTTTCACATATTCCGTTCCATTGATCTTCAATTTTTAGACAGTAGTTTTGAGTAAGATAAACTGAACTATCCTCAGAAAAATAGTATTATACAAATAATTTTTAGCAAACATAGAATTACTAATTTAGAGTTAGAATTTGAAAACACTGGTTTGGTGTGTAGATTGAATATGGTAACCCATTTATAATGTTTGGTCTTGTTTCTCCCAATTTGAATATATGTCAATTATTTGTAAAGCAACTTAATTCGAACTTATAATGCAAGTGGGCCACACATATTTATAAGAGAGTTTATTGGCTTACATGAATAATTGCTTTAATAATTTATTGGAGTTCTTTGAAGACGTGACTGTTAAGTTTCATACAGGATAGATGGCAGATGGGTGCTTTTTAAAGTACAAAAATCGTTTGAAGATAGTAACACAGTGATGCACATAGACACAAATAGGTGGAGAGAGGTATAACAAGGATAATGAACACATACATGATGATACAAGATTTATTATTACAAGGTTATTAGGTTTTATTTTAACAGCGGGTATACTACAGTTATGGCACCACAGAGGTTGACTGAGAAGACATCTTAATTTCATAATAATAATAGAATCACAGAATGCTTTGAATTGGAAGGGACCTTTAAAGGCCATCTAGACCAACCCCCCTGCAGTGAGCAGGGACATCTTCAACTAGAGCAGATTGTCCAGAGCCCAGTCCAACCTGACCATGAAAGTTTCCAGGGATGGGGCATCTGCCACCTCTTTGGGCATCCTGTGCCAGTGTTTCACCACCCTCGTTGTAAAAAATTTCTTCCTTATATCTAGTCTACATCTCCCCTCTAAAGTTCAAAACCATCACCCCTTGTCCTGTTGCTACAGGCCTTGCTAAAAAGACTGTCCCCCTTTAAGAGTCCCCTTTAAGTACTGAAAGGCCACAATAAGGTCTTCCCTGGAGCCTTCTTTTCCCCAGGTTGAACACCACCAACTCTCTGAGCCTTTCCTCATAGGGGATGTGTTCCAGACTGCGGATCATTTTTGTGGCCCTCATCTGGACTTGCTCTAACAGGTTCCTGTCCTTCTTGTGCTGAGGACTCCAGAGCTGGACGCAGTACTCCAGGTGAGGTCTCACCAGAGTGGAGCATCAGAATCACCTCCGAGCTGCTGGCCACGCTTCTTTTGATGCAGCCCAGGATACGGTTGTCTTTCTGGGCTGAAAGTAAGGATATAATAGAGATCATTGAAGAAACTTAAAAAGGCAACATGGAAATAAATAAATATTCTACAGGATACTAAATAAAATATAGTTACACAACAGAAAAACAGATCTATGTACAAATCTGAAATAACGGTTTTATCGCTAACGAACTAGGCATAGAGTGTTGAACAATGTGAGCAGTGATAACTGTTAGCCAAGAGAAAGATTGAAAATTGCCAGAGAAAAATAATTATCAGGATTTTACTGCAGAAAATGTTTGATGGTAGAACACATGAAGAAAATATCATGGGAAACAGCAAAGTTTAGCATATAAAATAAACTGCACAAGGCAGCGGACTGTTTTGTAAATGATATTTGGGGGTCCTGGTAGACAAGAAGCTCAACGTGAGTGAACAGTGTGCTGCTGTAGCAAAGAAAGCTGACAGGATATTGAGTGGCATCACTAGCAGAGATAAAGAAGTCATTATCCCACTCTACCCAGGACTTATCATGCCACACCTGGAATATTCTGTTCATTTTTGGTCCCAGCTATACAAGAAAGATATGGACATGCTGGAGAGGGTCCAGAGAAAGGCCAAAAAGATGACTAAAGGACTGGGAAGCTGCCATATGAGGAAAGGCTGAGGGAAGTGCATTTGTTCAGCCTTGAGAAAAGAAGGCTTAGGGAAGACCTTACCACCATGTTCTGATATGTAAAGGGTGGCTACAAAGAAGATGGAGACTTCCTCTTTACAAGGATTCTCATGGAAAAGATAAGATGTAATTGCTACAAGTTACTCCTAGGGAGATTCCGATAAGACACAAGGACAATCAGCCGATCACAAGGACAATCAGCCATTGGAATAATCACCCCAGGGAAGTGGTGGGTTCCCCAACGCTGGACACTGCTATGATTTAGCTGGACAGGGTGCTGGGTCATCTTAGCTAGACTGTGCTTTTCCCAAGAAATGTTGGACCAGATGATCCCTGAGGTCCCTTCCAACTTTATATTCTATGACTCTATGATTCTGCCTACATCCCTGTCTTTTAGGTGAATACAGAGGGATAGGCCATTTTTGCGTATGTAAATAGGTCATTATAGGAAGAAAATCAGTGTTAATTAGAAGTGGAGACAAGGTAGTACATGAGACTGACCTCCAGAAGAAATGAACTTTATGAAGAAGGAAACAGGTGCAAAAGTGGAAAGTCTATTAGAAGCATATTCTGAAATTTAGCACTGAATTAAAGTTTATGTACTTGTGAAGACATTTGGAGAAGGAAACATGGTAGGACTGGAAAAATGCTACAGGTTTTCGTTTGGGGTTTATTTTTTTTCATTATGACTAATGTAAAACTGTTAAAATGTTAATTCATTTCAAATGTCATTTGAAAATTTTCTGATATAATCATGAGAAAAACTTGAGCATGCTAGTGCAGTGTTCAAGGCTCCATATGCTACATTTTTTTAATAAAGTGAGTTTATTGAATGAGGTTGAAACAAGATGGCTATATTACATACAGATAGGGCGAGATTTCTGATTTTTTGAAGGTAATAATCATCTGTCTACTGACTCAGAGGTGCTTTTGATCAGCTTTTTTGATACTTCTCTTTGCTCTCTTGTATTTTGTGCATGTAATTATTTGCTGCTACCACTACTTTACTAAAGATCCTTAAAGAAGTCTCCCTTTAGATTAATTATTTCTCTTCATAATATATGAAGAAAAATCCTAAACATTCATTTAACATACAGCAATGTAATGTCAATCTTTTTCTGAAAGTGCAGTAAAGACACAGTTATTACAAGTACTTGTGTTACTTGAATACAATGTCAGATGGATGCTCTTTGCAACAACAAGGTAATACATGCAACATTTGAAAGAAAATTAGTAAAAAGCAGTTTTGCAATTTTTTAACTGTAAGTCAAACAGCAGAGCTGAAAAAAAAATCCTTTTCACATTTTTAAGGCTGGTTTTCCTCACCTACCTCTCATCTGGTTTAAGTCAAAA
Organism: Bucorvus abyssinicus; assembly: GCA_009769605.1. NCBI lineage: Eukaryota > Metazoa > Chordata > Aves > Bucerotiformes > Bucorvidae > Bucorvus > Bucorvus abyssinicus. The sequence goes on from CM020042.1 coordinate 6,989,018, forward strand.
TTACTCCCCTTTGTCAGAACACTGAGGTATCATTCAAACCATTCAGATGTCTTTATTTCTGCAAAACGTTGGGAAGTGTTGTACTCTGAAGTAGAGCCATCCTGCATAACATTTTCATTAACTGAATTATTTATCCAGTTCACAGAATATTCTACACGCTTTTGCTTTATTCTGTGTTAGAAAACCATCTCTTCTTGCACAATGCTTGTTTAAATGTGGATTCTGGTAGGTTTTATTTATAAGACAAATAAAAACAGTGTAGTGTAGCTTTTCTTCTTTAACGTGCAGTACAGGATATCTCCTGTCCTAAATGTCTAGAGAAATTAGTGTTACAATGTGTCTTAAAACCAATGAAATTGGTCAAAGAGTCTCTTTAGCTGCAGCAACCCATCTAGAATCCATTATCCATGGATGCTGATGAGAATTTTTCCAGCTGTTCAGAGCACCCTTAATTAGGTACAAAAACTAACAAACTAGGCAGTGAGTATTGAACAACGTGAGCAGTGATAACTGTTAGCCGAGAGAAAGCTCTTTATATGTCAGATTCTCAGGACATGGATAAGTAACAATTCATGAAGTTAAAAACTCTAGTATGAGAAATCAGTCACGTGAACATATAAAACATCCTCAACATGAAGCTTTTCTACGTTGAACCACCGACAATATAAAATCAAAATCATTTACAATAAATCAATTAAACCCCAAACATCTTTGCTGATATATTACAGAGCTGGAATTGAGGAAACATATAATGTGTCTCTTTTAAAAAATAAAAGATGATTTGGAGGGAGAAAGGGAAGCATTCAGGAAAGTGGATCTGAATTATGGCAATGCCTTAGCTGTAACTTGGGAAATGAGCAAATACATTACAGTTTCTGGAAAAAATAGACTTCAATCTCTATGGTTTTTAGTGAGAGGAGAGCACAAACTTTACTTTCATACTTTAACAACACTTTTTATTAATTCTGTTCCTTTCTTCTTTTCCCCTTTCTGTCAATACGCGTTTTTCTGAGTATTCTTTTTCCTCAAAGCATCTGGGATGAGCAGCCCTATAAAAAGGGGCTGTAGAGCCCTGATGCAAAGGCTGTGGGACAGTTTCTATTACCTAACCAAGGCAGCCTAATAAAGAAGCATTCAAGAACTGGCATGCTGAGCACTTTCCTTTTGAATTGAGATGTTCAGGTGAAGAAAACTCTAGTTCAAAACCTGTTTCTACACCTGCTTGTTAGGTGGGTAGCCCTTAGACAATTATTCTTCATTCATTTTTTCAATGAAAGAATCGCAGAATCACAGAAAGAACCTCAACAGACTCTGACATTTATTTTAATACAGATAATATGCTAAGCTTTGAATTAAAAGCTCTGTTCTGCGTGTTTATTGAAAATTCCTAGAAGCACTTGGGTTTTGAAGAAAGAAGCCGCAATCTCATGTGAAGAGGTTCCTTTTTTATTCATTTCTGCTAAGATCCAGTTATCTCGGGGTCACTTCTGTTTGAGTTCCTAGAAAAGGTACAGGTCACTTTGCTCTTTTCTTTTTGTTTGGGTGGGAGTTTTTAATCCTATTTAAACCATTTTGTACAGCACCTAGCAATATCTGCGACATACAAATTACAATCAAATAGAATCACAACTGATCAATAATAAGCATTAACAAAAGAATAACAATGAAGAATGTAAAATTTTAGGAAGAAAGATGTAGTTGTCTAAATTTTTTGGCAATACACAGCAGCCTATTCCACAACCTGGAAAACTGCAGCTAATTTTAATACTGCAAAAATTCTTATTTTATCACTTAACTGAGCAATGAATATGAAGTGACTGAGCAATAAATACAATGTAAATATTAAAAATCACCTGAAATCTCAAAAAAAAAGGGTCTTCACCTTCTCTTTATCTACTATAACGTGGCAAATCAAGATTGTGTCTCCATTGAGCTAAGTACTGTATAAACCAGTTTTGAAGTAGTAAATATGTCAATGCTGAGAAAGCCTAGACAATACTCAACTGCTATGAACAACAATCTGCACGTTGCTTTAGAGCCATCATTCCTACTTTATAATCAGTAGTAACTAGGTATTTTTGGAATAATGTTATTAGGTCGCATGTTTGCCAATTGAAAACCCAGCAGAAAAATAAAAAATTGACCATCGATAAAGAGAAAAACTGTTAATTCTTTTTCTGCTGGTCATGTCTTCCCATTGCTCTTTGCTTAACTCGCCACTAAAATTGACAGATGGTTGAAATATTCTGCATTTCTTTGGCCAAACAAATGTATTTTATTTGATTTGCCTATAAGAGTTGATGACAATTCAAGAAATATTTCTCAGAGGAACTGTAGACTTTGTTCTATGCTTTATATATATCTATCAGATTATGTATATAAACACAGGGTAGCTTTTGCCTAAAACAACAGCGCTCAGATTTTATGTTCTCCATGAAAATTGTTGCTTCTCATGGCTTAGAACAAATGCAATTTAAAGTAACTTCCAGGTAGACCAGCAGCCTTGAAATGCTTTTATCATTAACAAAAGTTCTGGGGGTGTTTTCACAGGGAGTTTTCTGCATTTTCCTGTGGCCTTTGTTTGTTTTACAAATACTGAAGGAAAATAGTGTTCTAAACCTATAATCTGGGTTTATGATATAAAATGGGCAACAGATTTGAGAAACACCTTCTGGTCTAACAAATATATTTGCATTTAAATGCGTTTGCTAAAATAGCTGACTCAAATACGCCCTAATTGTTACTGGTTGGAATTAACTGGTCCCAGTCCCATACCAAACTTAGCAAAGCTTTATAAATTCAAAGGTTTAGATTTTAAATGGAAAATTAAATCAAAGATATACCTGGAAAATGAGAAATGTGAATTATTACCCTTCAGGTTTTTCCCTGAAACAACCCAAGTGCCTCACTCACAGTAACTAAATTGATTTTTGTCATTAAATTATTGTCAATCACAGAAGAAGAATGAGTGTACAGTGGCTTACACACAAATGTTCACCTACGTCTCTTCACACCTGCTGAAGCACTATGTTACAAATCTGTCTTAAACATGTATTTGCATAAAACATAAACCAGTTCATTTTAGATCAATATTGGTGGAGATAGTACTGGTTTTTAAATCTTCAAATCAGTGAGGTGTTGTTTTCTCTATCTAGAAATATGTGCAATGCCACCAGAGTCTTTTCCAAATAGTACGGACCACTGGGTATGATAAAAGAATGGTATTCTACGTGTTACAATACAGAAATTGTAGTATATACACTGTAAGCATAATTATTAATGCCCTTTACTCTAGAGTTTGCAATAGTCTTGGAACTTCTAGAACCTAGTAGACACTATAGGAGAAAATCCGTTAAGGAAGAGATTACGCCAGGAGAGTTATTTGTGTAACTCATGTAACATACTAGGTTGTAATATTGTTGAAATATTCCAGTATAATGGTTGATTGTAATTGGCCCAATACATCTTTAGATGGTAGTTTTAATATATAATCACTATAAACAGAAATATTACATTTCCTATTTTTCTTGAAAACTGGAAACAAAATTAAGTGGACTTTTAATGTGGGGGAATTTGAGCTCACTAGGGAGTTGTTTCTAAACAGGAAAATCAATGTGGTGGGGAAAACCACTGACGATTTCCAGAAAAAGGCATTGTTCTCTTTTGGGAATAGACTAGTTTAAAGCATTCCTTTGGAAGAGAAGGAAGTTCCATAGTCCAGGAGGGAATAGAAGGTCAGAGTGAATGCTAAAGATTGAAGATCTGTTGCTGCACAAGTGTAGAAACTTTTATATCTCTTTTTTAAAAAAAAAAAAAAAAAAAAAAAGAAATATCTTGCTAAGAAGCATTTTGGCATTTTCTAGTTCTAGGGGCCTGGCCAAATTCCAATTCATGTAATTACATGGTTACTTACTCTCTCCCTCCCTGCAGTTTCAATTACTTTCATCATTCTTCTTTCACATCCTGTACAGAACTACCAAAGATTTGTATATTAACAGGACCCACCTCCTAAATAGAGCTAATGACATTTTTTTATCCATAATGGTTGTTCAAAGACCAGATTCATGTAAAAAAGAAAACCTAGCCTCATTTTTGCTCAACTATTTGCAAAATAAATTTGATCTATGAAGAAATATAATTTTAAGAAATCTTTTCTTTTTTCAGTTAAACATTGCATTTGGCTCAAAGTGACCCCTTTACAATTCTGTGGTCCACTGAAACTTTTGTGACCAGCATATTTGGAATTAGCAATGAATCAGTTATTTAAATCAATGGAATTTCAGTCTAGATAATGAAATATGCTTAATAGATTATTTGTGATTTTATGGTATCTGTGGTAATAAAGGCAAGGGACTGAGGTCTAACCTGGAAGGTGAGACAGCACTTGCACTGTGGCCCAGTTGAAATGTGGCACAACACCCCCTGTACTTGCTGGTGCTAACGCAGTGCTGAAACCCCTTAGTCCCCTGGCACATTGATACTTAAGTAAAGCCTGAACAGTCAACTGGAGTTACCTACACGGCTTAAGCTTTAAGCATACAGAGCTGTTTGAAGTCATTGGCAAATTATCACTCAAATTCTGTAGTCAGATTTTCCTCCATCATGCTGAGACGCAGACGTGATTACTGCAGCGGTATGGGCTGACGTCAGTGAAAGCAGGAGGGTGCTAAGGGAACAAAACAAGCTAACTCCCAGCCTTCCACTTTTGGAGGCCTGGAGGTCATTGCTGACCACCTCCAGGTAATCGTGGTCAGAAGTGAAAATGAACTGCCAGTCCGGAGAAATTCAGGACCGGACTAACAACGGAGTTTGTGGGCTTGTGAAATAACTCTTCACAGTATTAGCTTTGTAGTACAGACTTCATCTAAAACGTATGGAAAGCAACTCAGTAAATATTGCTTTCTCTTTTAAATGCTACTCAGAAAGTCAACATTTTAAAAACAAAAAAAAAAAATTTGCATTTGAAAATGTCAGAACCCATTTTCCAAGTGTATCAAGAGCAAAGGAAATCAGAAAGAGAAATTTGAAAATAACTGACTTTTTCTGTGCAACCTAAGGCAGTGCTGATCTATATTTATATACTGCTCTCTGATCTGATCTCAATGAATAGTTCGCTGGGTACAATAGAGTATGTTACAGAGAAAAAGACAAATCATGGCACATACCTCAAGATGTTGTTGGGAATGTCTTCTTTGACACGCTTTGACATGCTTTGCATGCAGCACTTTTATTCAAAGCATTTTGAATTGCTAGGCTCATTCTTTCTTACCAAGATGTTTCTCCCTTAGTTATGCCTCTGAGCCTGAGTTCAGTAGTGCACAGATCTCCACACTTATTTTCAGGCAAGCACCATAGTAATTGCCAAAGATACAAACACAGCAGGTTCACGATGGCGTGCCGCAAATGTGGTCCAGTTCTGGAACTATATATGTTATCTCCATGTCACAGGAAAAGTCCGTTTCTCAACAGCGGCACATGGAGTTTATTTATTGTGCTGCTAATGCAATATGTGTAGTTCAAATGACAACAATCTAACTTCACAAAATATCCTGAGGAAAGAGGGAAATTGGAGTCTAATCCTGCAAATTCCATACAGTTCCTCCAGATTTTGGGGAGTGATTTGCCTGTTAAAAGGCTGTACATGTCAATTAGCACTTGAAAGATTTTCTCCTTATTTGTTCCTTTTATGTCATTTGGAGAATCTGTATGTTATTGGAAACTTCCAATAAAATTTATACTGGGCTACATGTGACCGATAGCTCTATATTTGTTGAAACTTGTAAACACAATTACAGTTTTAATGCAAAGAATGAGAGATAATACATTTCAGAGCTTTTGTGTTTTATCAGCAAACACACTCCATGTGTGAGCTGTGTGATCTAATTTTCATTTTCTTGCTATTACATATAGCATGTCACCAGATCCAAAACATGTTAGAATGTAACCACAATAGATATGTACATCAAACATATAACACGAAAAAAGGATTTTGATTTAACAAGTCCTAAGTGAAAGCAGGAGTAATTCAAAAGTTTTGAAGAAGTGATTGTTAAAAAATGTTCTTTGTTCACTCTAAATGGAGAAATTTATTGTGGCACACGTAATTCTGGAACGGATTTTTTCCCTCGTGTTTCTGTATTTCAGTTATCTTACTGATCATGGCAGCTCATTTTCATTTGCTAAACCATAAGACTGGTTGGGATAAAAGCAACCTCAGATCCTTACCAGATAAATGCATCTTCTGTTCTCAGCTTTAAGCATTTGTTCATTGCAAGAACACATTTTGCTGCCCCAGCAAGAACCAAGCAGTACAATATTTTTACACTTTCTTCCACAAGACCATAGTTTCTTCTAAATTATTTCTTAGTAACCAGCTAAATGCATGGACCTAAAAAATCTCCACGAACTTCTGAACCTTTCAAAGCTGGAACAAATGCTAGCCGTATCACGAAATCACTAACATCTGCTCTGTTGTTATCTAAGCAAGTTTTAAGGAGAATCCAAGGACCCTTCTACCTGTTTTCTGGAAATAAAACAGGAGGAATATAAACCTAATTTGGAAACCTGTACAGTTCATGAGGTAGTTGTTTCCAAATGTCATCTCATCCCCGGGTGTGTAGCTGGAACGGGAAGAAAGCATTGTGTCTCTATGGGTAATGCATACAAAATCTAAAGAATTCCAGCTATTTCCAGAATCAGTATCTTCCACTACAGCTAGCAGGAAAAACAGGCCCATGTTTTGCTGGAATCTGGAGAAAGATATGCTTTTATGAAACATTGTTTTTGACTTATTGGTATTTTCCACAAAGCATCTGTTCATCTGAAAACTCCCAGCCAACTACACCCACTTCATCAGCCCTGGTGTCCTCAGTCCGGTTACTTTGTACCAGTTCACTCAGGACTGAGTGCTGACTGACTCCTCTGCTGATGATTGCGCAGGACAAATTTTCTGGGAGAGATAACAGCCGCCAAAAAGCAGTTCAGCGCCTGACAGAAAATTTGCCACAAAAGCATAATACATTTTTCATTATGGCTGCGTGCTTCATTTACGATTGCGCACTTCAAGCACATGCCTATCTACAGAGACTCTATCGGCACTTTCTGTTGTGTGGAGGATTCAGAGTGTATGATATCCATATATCGTAAAACCTGGACATTTGGGGAAACCTAACATCAGCCTTAACAGCTGTACTGAAAAAACCTACTGAAGTTTATCTCTGTCCACGGCAGGGCAGTTGGAACTAGATGGTCTTTGAGATGCCTTCCAACCCAAACCATTCTGTGATTCTACGATTCTGTTTTTCCAGTAGTGTTACAAACTGCTGTGTATCATTTAAATTCTTTGGAACATTGTTCATAGTCCTGCAATAGCGTGAATCACTCAGTTTGAACCATATGTTGAATTGTTTTGACAGGGAACAGCTCTGTCTTCTGAGCTCATAGGGGAGGTGGTGAGAAAGTCTTGAGGCTCTCAAAATAAACCTAAAACCTTAGAGCAGAGTGTTTACCAATGAGTGCAGACCAAGAGGAGGCAGTACTCAACCTCTAGCAGCTGTATTTGAGAGCATGATTGCCAGTTAGCCTGCACTGGAGGCACTGCTGAACTTGAGGAGTGATGCAGTGGGTCAGTGGGTGGGGAATAGATGCACTGAAACACCACCCCACATTGAAGTCTACTTTAATTGCATACAAGGTGAATAACGCTGATTTGGGTCCATTTGGAAAAGTTTTTCCTCTCATCCTCAAGTACCATTCTGTATAAAACGGAAGCCATGTAATTCTTAAGATCTTTCAAATTTTTGCAAAGGCGCTCTATGCATCTTTTTCACAGATGGCCATAAACGGTAAGTTTTACATTAATATGTACAGCCTTCAGACTTTTAGACCTATTTTAAAGCCAAGTCTACTCTCCATTAACCGTTTTCAGGCAGCAGCGCTGGCTCACATGTCCTTGCACATTGCACGCTGCAGTTCAGAATTTGCCCCACCAAAAAAACCTGTTTTAGTCATGGCAGCACTGAGCTGCCAAAGCTTTCTTTCCAGGGTCCCCATCTGTGAAGCAAATGGACAGAGGATAAAGGAACAGCACGAAGCCCTTTCAATCATTATTTTCATTGATTATGTCTAGGTTAAATAATGGGAAGTATAGCTACGCCTATACAAAATACAACTAATTGCTCTGCATTTCACTCAGCCCCTAGGAATACTCCAGCATATTCGGGCATCTCAACACTGCTCACCTCTGCAAAATGCAATAGGAAAAAGTGGTCTAAACAAACGGAATGTTGATCTGCCTTTTATTAATTTCATTTTTTATCTTCCTGTATACAGACGTTTGACAGCTGTGACATTCATGGGCAATGCATTTGAAAAAGAAGACATAAATATTCAAAGACATATTAGAATGCTGTTCAATGTAAGCACCTGTCTACTTAGTGTTGACAGAAAATCATTTACTTTGCTTTATGCGTGTTCTCTCCAGAGACTACAGAGGTCCTATTTTATTTAAAGAGGTCCCAACATCAGTACTAGCTCTTGAAAATGCAATATATATAGCTAATTATATTTATTAAGGAAACAACTTTGGTTTATATTTTCAATAATACTTAAACAATTTTTTCAACCTGCACCTCAGAATTTCCTTCCCTTAGGGAAATGCAAAAGGAAAGGGAAAAGAGAAAGAGCGGTAGAAAAATTATGACCTCATGCTGTCTTTATTTATGATGTCACAAAAGATGGTATAGAAAGCACAGTATAATGAAAATAATATATCCTGAAATACAAGTAATCAAAAAGGGATCATTGCCTAATCTTCTTTTCGATGGCCAATGCTCATGGAAACAGTTTCACTAACTTTAAGAATTGACATAAATGCAGCTCATTTAAGTATAAAAAGTAAGGAAAATGGCTCCTCAGTGGCAGAGTATTTTTAAAAAACTACTTAAAGCACTATGAAATGTAGACATTTTTCCTCTTTTTGGTTGTTTACCAAAAGACCAGTGGAAACAAGAATCATCCAATGACCGGGACTGCTACAGCTCTCCAAAAAAAAAAAAAACAAACCCCAAAAACTGTGTCCTGAGCAAAATAAGCACACATGTGCACGTGAAAAATTTAGAAGTCATGAATTTCAAGCCTGGGAGAGTATGACGTCCACAGCAGGTACTTCTCCAAGGAGGGAAGATCATTTTGCAATAGTTGTCTTCACCATGACATAACTCAGAAAGAGAATGACGGATGCAAGGCAAGTTCATACAGCCTCGGTGTGACACTTAAACTTGTGCTTTTATTTTTCTTATGATGAGGTGGAGATTCTGGTCTATTCACATGAAAATGGGTTTTAAATCTCAGTATCCAGACTCACAGACCAGGATGATAACTGTAATGTGGGGAAGGGAAGGGAAGGGAAGGGAAGGGAAGGGAAGGGAAGGGAAGGGAAGGGAAGGGAAGGGAAGGGAAGGGAAGGGAAGGGAAGGGAAGGGAAGGGAAGGGAAGGGAAGGGAAGGGAAGGGAAGGGAAGGGAAGGGAAGGGAAGGGAAGGGAAGGGAAGGGAAGGGAAGGGAAGGGAAGGGAAGGGAAGGGAAGGGAAGGGAAGGGAAGGGAAGGGAAGGGAAGGGAAGGGAAGGGAAGGGAAGGGAAGGGAAGGGAAGGGAAGGGAAGGGAAGGGAAGGGAAGGGAAGGGAAGAAAAAAGAAAAAAGAGAAGAAAAAAGAAAAGAAAAGAAAAGAAAAAAGAAAAGAAAAGGAAAGGGGAAAAGAAAAGAAAAGAAAGAAAAGAAAAGGGGAAAAAAAGAGGGAAAAAAGGAGCTAAAAAGAAAAGACTTTCAGAACGAAACAGCCTAATTTTTGGCCGGAACATTTCGCTCCGTTGTGCGTTACCTGACGCGGGTGCGCGATGCTGTTCACTCACCCTGATCACAGCGCGCGCGGAGCGGGGGAGGTTTGCGGAAAGGCTCCGATGCCGCAAACCCTGACAATGCTGCCACCTATAGACCAAAAGTGACAACATCGGAGCCCTTCAGAGGGGCACTGAACAGCAACGAAATGATTTAACAGGAGCAGGAAGGTCCGAACAAATCCAGACTCCCGCACATGGTTAACTCACCTGGTGAACTGATGGAGCAGCTACGTCGCTTTATCTAGCTCAATGCTTTTATTTAATTTAATTAGGATCATCACGCAGCAACCCGACCTGTCTACAGAAATTATGAGCTGCAAGTCCAGACCCCATATGAATCCTTTTGCTCAATTAAAGCCAAGCAGTTTTTTATAGAAAGATTTTCTTTTTCTTTAAAGTGCACACAAGGAGCAATGGGGCATGATATGCCTTTTTTTTTTTTTTCCACATAAGGTAATTATGTAAAGGCAGTAACATTGACAATACTTGCTGAAATCAAAAATTTACGCTGTTATTGCAAGCATTTAAACCTGTCATTTTTAAGATATTGGCACAATTTTCCTATGCTATGGGAGAAGCATGGGTGATTAGACCTAATGCCTTCAGATATCTTCATGTCACTCTCCTAATATTAGCACTTACTACTAAAACACCGTGAATAGTCTACAAAATTAATTTCTAAAATCTGTTTGGAAATAACCATCTGTATTTACACCTATAATTGGCCTTTTCATGGTGTTTCCATTTATACAATATATATTTTTCATATACTAAATAAATATTGCTAATTTATTGTCACTTCTGGCAAGTTCTCTCTCTTTTCAATCTTGCAGACCTTACTAAGAAGCTAATTCACCCAGCTGGAGGAAAGTAGCCCTTTAACAGATCTACTTCTCAACTGTTAAATAATAAAATAAAATAAAATAAAATAAAATAAAATAAATAAAATAGAATAGAATAGAATAGAATAAAACAGAATAAAATAAATAAAATAGAATAGAATAGAATAGAATAGAATAGAATAGAATAGAATAGAATAGAATAGAATAGAATAAAACAGAATAAAATAAAATAGAATAGAATAGAATAGAATAGAATAACATAAATAAAATAAAATAAAATAAAATAAAATAAAATATTTTTCATTTGTCAGTGTTGTACCCTTATGCAGCAAATAAAGCAAGATGAATAGGGCACAGTGGAGGGCAAGTCAGTATGTGGTTATCTACCCAGCCATGGCGGGGCTGATGATCTCAGGAGGTTGAGCAAATCCTAGGTGCCACTCTCTACTCCAAAAGCTATCTCTGCATTTTATATTACAGTCACTGAATGAAATGCAGAAGCAGCACCCTGACAGGATTCAAAGTAGACGGAAACAGCACTGGCACCCAAGCTCCAGAAAAGGGTAGGATTTATAACCTTTACGTTATTGCCTGTCTGTAGCTCCTTGGAGAACCTACAGGGGTTTTTTGAGCACCTTTGCAAAGCAAATGATGTCCCTCATGTGTTGTACCAGGTCGTTACGGTAAATCAAGATGCTATTTGCCATGTACAGGTTAGGTCCTTAGAAATTAGCACCTGTGGACAGAAGAAACACCATGAAAGGAAAGGAGACTAGAGTCACCTCCCATGTCTGTGGTAAATCACACCGCTCACCAGCTGTGCTTTGGACCTCATGGTCCATGGAAGGACAGCCAGCATGTGGCTGGACCCAGGGATGCAGTGTGAAGACAAGGCTTGAGACAGAAGTCTGAGAAGAAAACTTTGGTAGACCATGGATGGCATACAAGTTTCTTTGTTTTATGTTGGCTCCACTGTGCATTTAGAAATGATTTGTCTGCTTTTTTTCAGACCTTCATGATTATATCATGTCCACATTTCAATGTTTTCTGTCTACCTGTACATCTCAAGCATCACTCTACAAAGTAATCAGTTCTACAGTTTTCCATGTTTTCCCACATTTTCCATCCTTCCCATCTGACCACTAATGAGCAAACTTTCTATAACAGCATTAAATCTCAGTACTTGGGAAAAACCCTAATTAAACTAAATTTTGTTCTCAATTATTTTCATACAAGCCATGTAAGAAAGGAACTGTCCTGATGCAACTAGAAGAATAAAATTGATGTTGGTAGACAAAATGAACTGGAGATTCAGTCCCACAAACTAAGAAGCATTTGAGAAAGCTAGAACATCTTCTTTTAGATTTCCTTGAAAGTAATATCAGAGTTATTTTTAAATGTATTCATTAGTAGCTTCTTATTTATTATGCACATGCATAAATGTGAGAATAAGAGTTATCCTATTAAAATCAGTATGAGTACTCCTGTGATTAAAGTTTCATTTATGCTGAAATAGGGTCTTACATTCTACATACACTTCCATTCAATATGTGCATATTGTGAATATTAAATAATGTTAAATTACTCCCTTTTTCATAATAGAATCAGCTTGACAGTTACAATGTTCAAGCACTAAGCATCACGTTACGATGGCAGCTCCCTATCATTCAGTAATTTTCTCCCTTTTAATATTCTTGAATTTTACCTCTCACAAGTAGATGAAATGATCCTGTCTTTGAAAAGTGATTTGGCATATTCCTTAAGATTTTAAATCTAGTCAATAAGATTCTACTCTCTCACATATCATTGTCTTTGAGTAACACGAGTTTGTTGAGACTCGCTACTTTTCGGTTCGCTTTAGGAGCATAGTGAGGATGGAGAAATTAGTCCATCCTAGATTCCCCTTTGAGAACAATAAACGAGGCCATCATCACCACCTTTGCTATGACCATGGAACCATCATGTTTGGTTCCACAGCAACGGGGCGGGTGACTGGAATAAGTCCAAGAGAGCAAGGAGTCCGGTCTTTCGCTTCCCATTAGATACTGGATGCTCTGCTTTTCTTCTCTGGCTTAAAGAATACTAAAGCTGAGATGGAGAGGGTATGAGGGGAGAGCTTCACCAAGACAGCACTAAGGTCTCCTTAAGCATTTCATAAAGTTGGGAGTCCATAGATTTAATAGAAGAATATAAGAATTGCATGAACGGTGATAGAACTAGTAGATTCTGAACTGAACGCACCTTGCTTTCATTAAGGTTCACTACCATGACCCAGGCAGAGAAAAGGAGCCCAATGGCAGCTCCTGCACGCCACTCTTTCAGGAAGTACGTGTTGAGGCAGACAGTGAGCCCAGAAAGACCAAAACTGGCTCAGACCTTGTGTCTTTTTTGCTGGATGTGGCAAGATCTGTTTGCAGTCTTCCAGGAATGTAGATTTCTATGGATGTCCCACAGCTAATTAAAAAAACCCCACTGTTCCTTCAGGGTTTGGTTAGAAACTTCTGCCTTCTGAAAGAGAAAACACAAAGGTGAAATTACTGCACTCCTGCCACCTGTACAGTATTTCTGCGATACAAAAATAGATATTATCCATAAACAATCTGGATTTGGAAAGAAACGTGCATTAGAAAAAGAAAAAAGATCAGTCATATAATCTATGATTCTATTAGTTGCAGTTTTATCTGACAACTCACAGGAATGCCACAGTAAACAACAATTCAAAGAGAATAATATATTAATAAAAATTAAATATAGAATAGTCCATTTCATAATGACCATTTCTTTGCAGCGCAGGATTATCCTCTGCACATGTTAGGCAATATATTACTTTGCTCAATCTTATTTTAAGTTTTTCTCCAAAACATCATTCTTCAGAGATTTTAGTCTAAAATCTAAGGTAATTCAGCCCAATTTACTAGATAATATAATAATCAGGTAATTATCATCTTTATCAGAAAAGATGACTTCACTGGACTCCAGAAATGTCTACCTATATTGGACTTAGATTAACTAAAATGAGACACTCATTATTAAAAACTGAACACTGTGGTTAGGAAATACTGAAAAAGTAAATTCTTGCATTTATGACTCGTTTGTAGGATTAACAACTCCTTTAAATACTAGGTTGATTTAGCTGTAACAAGTGCATTGATGTAAATACAATAGGACATTCCTAAGGGGAATTGCAATTTCACAAAAAAAAAAAAAATCCATATTTACTACAATAAATGTTATGCCAAGAAATTTTATAGCTACCAGAAACATAGAAAATACTACACCCAAAGCTAGAAAACTGTTCCAGTACAAAGCATGCCTAATATATAACCTCCCAAACACAGAGTATATCCCTAGTAAAGTTGTAAATTATGGTTGCAAATGAGGCCACAAAGAAAATTTTGCTCAAGGCATGAATCATAAATTCAAACAATAATCATCTCCTGCATGAGGCACAACTACTTTGTTTACTTCTTATACCCTGTTTCCTAAACATGAAGATGAAAGTAGGTCAAGTAAATTTAGCATCTTTTCACATGAAGTATGTTATGATAGCGGGTGGCATAGCCTAATTTACAATTACATGAGTTTACATGAATATTAAAATATGTGTTTTCACTGTGCTGTGTCATTACACATATTGACTTTTTACCTCACTATGACACAGAATCATAGAAAACACCCAAGATCTGGAGAAGGGAGGGAGCAGAAGGGGAGAGAAATATTTACCACTATTACAGCCTGAATGAAATTTCCACATGTTAGGAAAGAGGGTCATATGATGTTGAATGATATCTTTTGAACTGATTCTTACTACTTTGGGGGGAGTTTCACAGGTATGTTTATACAGAGAGTTGCATGGGGGAAAGAGGGAAACTTGGAGAAACCACTGGTTTCTTTTATTTCAAAAATGCATCAATTTCATTGTAACTATTTATCAAGAAAGAGCTTTTCTGAGAAAATTCCAAAATTTAACTGCCGCAGATTTTCTTATCATTGGATGGAAATGCAAAAGAAACTTTAATCAGAAGCTGAAATCAGAAATTTTGTTGTTCGACATTCTGCCATGAAGTGTTAAATATGATTCACCTAGGAAACTTCCTTGAAATAAATAAGTGATTAATTTTATTACAGTGATTTTCTTTTATGGAAAGAATTTGGATTTGAAATAGTTTAGTACTTTTAATTAAAGACAAGAAGTCAAATTTGGGAACATCACAAATAGAAGGCAGGGCACTTACCACAAGGAGAAGAATTAAATTATCCAGTTATTTAGTCTTAACATTATACGTTGTCTGTTGTGATGTTAGAAATTCTATTTGTACTGCATAGTGAAATACAAGAACAAGAACAAGGTGATATTGACATGTGGAAAGAAACATCTCATGTTTGTAAGTGAATATTTACAAACATAAAGCTACCAACATTTAGTCATGACCCAGTCATAGTAATTAAAGTAAAAAAAAAGCGAGTAATAGAAAAGCCATAATGTGCAAGCACTGAATAATCTAAGCTGTAATGAGATTTGAAATAACAAGAGTACAAAAGACAGACCAAGATAGAAAAGAAATATGAAGAAAATTATTTTGAAAAATATTGACTCTGAGTAGAAATTTTGGGCACTGCCATCCACAGGTAGTAGAATAGAAAAATGCAGAATAATATTTGACACAATTTGCTCAATTGTCAGCTGCAATTAAAACGCAAAGAGAATAAATATCGAGATGAACAGTTTTAGACTCTTCAGGCTTCCATCCTTAAAAATTCTTTAAGCATATAGTACTGTACCTACAAGAGGAGTCTAAACTCAAACAAATACAATTTTCTTACTAACCCCAGCAGGGAATACATTTCCACTGGCAAATAAAACCAGAGCTGACTGAAAGCCATCCAAAGATGGAATTTGAACATAACTCTCAGAGCAAAAATTCTTTCTTTAACAAGAATGTACAACATGAATATGGCACCATGATGGAAGCAAAGAAAAACTGAGACAGAGACAACATCGTTCCAATTTTCAGCAGCATACAGATTGCAAAGTAGAGCATAAAGTTCAATTTCTTTGCCCAAATTCAGACTTTGTTCATATCAAAAGAGTATGTTGAATACTCAGGTACCATTGCAATGAAGTGTTGGCTTGCAACAACGCAGCTAGTGGACCATAATAACTAGTTTTCACTATTACTGCCAGACTGGAGTTTCAAAAGTCCATTCTTCAGAGAAAGAAAACTTTATGATAATTAATATTTACTGTGTGTTTAGTAGATGTGAGGCGAATCTTCATTATCTCAAATCCAAAGAAATCCGGTAGCAAATAAAAGCGTAAGTCAGTCTTCAAATGACAGCATGCCTGCCACAGCTAGTCAATGAGGGGTCTACAGTTTATTCCAACAGGAAAGATATTGGGGTTTTAGGTTCACAGAACCTCTTTTTAGATGTGGCAGTGCCGGCTTTTACTAACACAGTCTGCCTGTTAAACTGTGCAAAATTCCTGAGGAAACTTGTCAGTATTAAGAGGCATCCCATTCTAATTAGGCTTCATTATGATCTACAGCAGTATTTGAATATGATAACAGCTATCAGTGTGTTTTGAAATCTCTTTTCTTGCAGCTGAGACTTTGCCTGTAATTTCAGCCCAACTCTGAAAATCCAGTCAAGTTACAAACCACTGAAAACAGGAAATTATAACGAAAAATGAGACTTCAAAAAAAAAGAAAAAGCCACAATCCTTTTGTCCTACTTTGATCAGAACAATCACAAACAACTAAAGAGAAATATAACCACATGTTTCCCGTGCTTGCCACTGCGGATGCACCAACACAAGCTGGAATCAAGGAAGTTTCTCTGTCTTTAGACCTACCCAAAAACTATGGCCCAAAATTTAGAGTTGGACTCCAGTTATATATTGTGAGCGGGAAGAATAAAGAAGCTCTGCTACCAAGTTAAATAACAGTACACACTTGTTTCATCTTGCTGGTGTCCACGCAAACTCGGTTTTATAAAGGAAACGTTGCTGAAATAGGACATGTAGTCCTCCATAATATCTACCTTAATCTAGAGATTATATCATTGGCTCCTTCCTTTTCCATTTCCAATTGCTTTACTTGTCTGTGGCAATTCCAACGATCACTTACTAAAAAGAAAGATGCGCCATTAGAAAGCTGTATTTTTACTTTTTGTTGCAATAAAGCTGGTGAAAACAGGGAGAAGCACCAACACAAGCTGAGCAGCCCCTGCCTTTTCAGACAACATGTTCTTTGCAAATCACAGTTTAAAACTCAAAGATACCAGTGATTCTTAAAAATTGTCAAACAATGCCCACAGCACGTACAACACGGGCAGAAATAATCATACTTTATAAGCAGGACAATGAGATCACTAAACAATGGATAAAGTCATCCTAAATAAGGTTGCCATATGCTGCAGAAAAATGAGAGGCCATAGCTACTCTTCGGCTGCTTGTTATCACAAGTTATTTGCAACTGAGGACTGACTCTGAGGCTTTGGAATAAACCACAGCGTGTGGTTAGTTCCCAAAACATAGTTACGTGGTATGACCAACATTACCTGTTTAGCACCTCGGTAAACCTCAGTAAAAATGCTTGTCTGCGTTAAGAAAGCCAAAAGCACTGTGAAATGTGTTGGCAATTTTAATGCTTACTGACACTTGCTCACTAGTAACTACGATAGGGATTTCAGCCTGACCACTGGAAAGCTTTCAAGGGTGAACAACTTTCAGCCACGGTATATGTGGAAGTTTGCAGTTCACCTCTGCACAGACACTGCACCTCTGCCCTTGTTCGACTTTCTTCTCCTTCAGGGATCTTTTCCAGCTTTGCAAATGCCAGCCTTTGGAATACGGCACACCAAAGTGCCGAAGCCAAAGGGAGACACCGTGGTTTAACTCCAGCCGGCAGCTAAGCACCACGCAGCCACTTGCTCACTCCTGCTCCAGTGTGATAGGGAGGAGAACTGAAAACAAGTAAAACTTGTGGGTTGACATAGAACAGTTTAATAACTGAAATAATAATAATAATAGTAGCAGTAGTAGTAGTAGCGGTAGTAGTAATGAAAAGGAAGATAATAAAACCAGATTGAAATAAACCCCAAGACAGACAAGTGATGCACAATGCAATTGCTCACCACCCACTGACCAATACTCAGCCAGTGTCTGAGCAGCAATCCATTCTTCCTGGCCAACTCCTCCCAGCTTATATACCGGATATGATGTCATATGGTATGGAATATTCCTTTGGCCTGTTTGCGTCACCTGTGCTGGCTGTGTCACCTCCCAAATTCTTGTGCTCCTCCAGCCTTCTCGCAGGCAGGGCATGAGAATCTGAAAAACCCTTAACTTACTATAAACACTACTGAGCAATAAGTAAAATCATCAGTGTGTTACCAGCATTATTCTCATCCTAAATCCCAAAGCACTGTACCAGCTACTAGGAAGAAAATTAACCCTATCCCAGCCAAAACCAAGACAGCAGTATAGCAAAGGTTCACATCTTCTCCTATAGAAAACAGTAGCAAAACATGGCATTTTACCCTCAAAACATTTGTCTTTTCTGGATGCTGCTGGTTTTTTTAACGGTAGAAAGATGAACAAGTGTCAAGTTTCTTGGCAGTACACTGAAATGTATATGCATTCTTCCAGGCAGTCTCACTGTATTAAAGTGGATTTATTTATGCTAAGTATCTTGACAGCCAAATTCCTTTTGAGCTTTTGCATGCAACAGGATACTCATATCACCAGCCAAACTCGGCCCTGGTGAGTAACCCAGGAAGACAGATCTTTTGCTGCAAAAATCTGCTAGTCTGGGCTAAACTTATGTCAGTTATGGTGTAACGTCATTCTGGGAGAAGAGATGTATTCCTTCAGTCAGCTTGCAGATACTTAGGGATCTTGATATCAGACCTAAGCAGGTTTGTGTACTGGAGGGATCTTTTACCACTAGTAGAAATTCTTCATTTAATCCACCAAAAGTAGGCAGAGTCTAGCTCTGGGTCATTAAAAACCAAACAGCTTCAAGAAGACTTTTTTCCTGGCAGATGACTGTCATTGGAAAATTAGCAGCAGACCCAAAAACAGTGTCTACAGTGTCAATTATAAAGAATGTTTCAATTTGTGTACATGAAATATCACCAATAAATTCCACATGCCTTTTTCAAAACATGTAACTATCTTCCCATAGAATGAAATATGTAAGAACAGATTAGTACTTAACATTTCCATAAGACATTCCACCTAAGGATCTCAAAACACTCGCAAGCTCCTTTAGTTAGAAA
Source organism: Bucorvus abyssinicus (assembly GCA_009769605.1). NCBI lineage: Eukaryota > Metazoa > Chordata > Aves > Bucerotiformes > Bucorvidae > Bucorvus > Bucorvus abyssinicus. The sequence continues at coordinate 7,008,039 of CM020042.1, forward strand.
TGTATCTCTGGGCATGCATTCACCATGGGTGCACGCTGGTTTTATTTTAACGGACTTTTCCAGAAGGTTCTTCTTGGCCAGGAAATTAGAAAATGTGAATTTGAAAGTTCCATCAAATGCTGCTCCTTGAAGTGTTCCCCATACCTGTTTTTTTTTTTTTTTTTTTTTTTTTTAAAGACCAGGGTACCCCCATGTACTTCGTAGTACAGGCCAAAGTCAAGATACTCCCTTGCAGAGCTACGTATGTGTAACTGTCAAGCAGAGGAAGGATCAACAAGCAAATGGGACACACCCCACCTTTATTATTTCCAAACAGAAGTTTTATGGATTTTAAACCAGAATAACAGGTTGGGGGGTTTTATGAACATGCTTAAAGTCCTAGTACTTTCTGCATTTCTCATAACCAGTACACAGAACAACACTGCAGTTCTTTCTGGTCTAACGGAAGGGTCAGGTAGAGGGTGATTCCCTGTGCCAATGTGGTGTCAGACCCAACTTACACCTAAGCATTTTTAGGTGGGATTACCAGTAAACGTTAAGGTTGTTCTATAGTTATTGAATACTTTATTTGAGTAAAACATGTCCCCAAAATCAACATTTAAATCATTTATTAATATGTGAGAAGTTATCATTCACGACTAGACCTTGGCTCCTTTCTAAGTGTATATGAGTTGCCGTGTCATGTTATTGAATAGCCAGCGTAGCTTGATAAAGAGAAATAACAAAAGGATAAAAGAAAAGAGAGAGGAAATGTAAAAGACTTGAGCCATGACATATCTAACATTTTAAAACATTGTAAAACATTGTAAAAAAAACCAAGGAGGTACATTTTCAGAAGTGTTTAAGAAATATGGGTCAAACCAAAGCAATTTCTGAACAAAGCACATTTAGAAAAAAATCTTGGGACAGATGTTTGCTGATAAACTATTGAATTGGCACATTTTAAAAATAAAAGCAACCAGTGGGCTCATCTAGTTCTACTTCTTCCCTCCTTTAACCTGCTCAGTAAACTTTTTAAAAAAAAGCGCCAATTTCTGCCAAACTAAAATGCAACATTTGTAAAGTGCAAAGTCTCACTGCTCCCCTCCCTTGAGTTTTGAGCTTTGAAGACTGCATTTTCTTAAACAATAATGAGTGAGACTATGTAGCATACAGAGAATTAAAGAGGATTTTGTGACCCTAAAGCTAAAGGCAGGAAAACTGACCTTTAAAAGAGCCAAGTGACCAAGCCCTTGGCATGACTCCGCAGAGGAGCACAAGAAGTTTTTCCCACAACGAAAGCAGCTGTTACACACCAAGACCTTCAAAGCTTGAAATCTTGTTTACTCTTCCCTATTTTTATAGAAAACCCTATGAATTCAGGGAATCTGACTGCAATAAAAATTGAAAATTGTCTGGAAATCCCATCTTTTAAATAACACACGAGTCACCTCCATTACCTGTGTCACCAGGAATTTACCCATCTTTCACACACCTGAGGCATAATGTATCAGACTTGAACTCATATGTGCTATCTTCTAACGCAAATCTGTCTTCAGTGTAAAGCGAAGGCTTCTGTGCAGTAGGTGGAAGGAAGGGTGAAAAACACTCTACCAACAGATAACCATCTGGCAGATTCTCTTTCTCTCTCTGCTATCTCCATGTGATTTTTAGCACTTTACAAAATGTCATTAAGCAAACAGAGAAGACCACAAGCAAACCTCTAGTTTCACAAAATCATGTTTTATAAACTGTTGAGAAACACTGACATGTAATGAAACCCTATTCCCTATATGCCTTCCTCTTTGTAAATGATTTGCTTCCCTCCCTTCATGTATAAACAAACAGAAATGTGTCTGTATATTTGCTGTTTGGTTTTTTTTTTTTTCCTTTGGTCATCGTAATCAAGGGCTATTACAGCAATAGATCTTATCTCTAGACTGGCAGTCCCCTTGCACCTTCAGTTCACATTTTTGTTTATGCTTGGCTGCAATTGCGGCTGTTTCTGATAGTTTTAGGTCAGCCATGACAGACTATGGGTGACACTAAATAAACAAGCTGGGAGTCTGGGACCAGGAAGGAATGATACTGGTGTGTTTGGTGGAGTTTGATTTTCTCTCGTTAATCAATGTTTTCATTCAGAATAGCCCGCTGTGTAAAGTAACTGTTTCTCTGACCACGCATATTATGCTGTAAGGTTTTAAAAAAAGGTTAAAGCCACCCCCCACACCCCTCACGCAGGCAAGCAGAAAGAACAAATCACGCTGAATCTTGGTTTGGGTTGTAGTAGGCTAGAGAGATTTGTTTGTTTGTTTAATTTAGATTCAACCATTTCTTCCTGCCTCCTCCCTTCCTTCTCTCAGATAAAATCCGTCGCAGTAAGTTGATCTGAGCACAGTCTGGCGTGGAGTGGATAGGACACTTCCTTACAGCCTGCTCTAGGGGGATAAAAAATTCCATGACCAATTTACTAACTATACTCATTGAAGAAGGGGTGGAGTAAGATCCCATGAGAAGGGGTAAATTGTCCCAATCAAGCGGGTACCAATTCCAGCTCTCTTTGTCACTCTTGAAAGAATTTATGCATTTCTTATAATGCCTGTTTCTGTAGTCATATCGTTATGTCAGTGTCTAAACTCAGTTTTCATTTATTTATTTTGTTAACTGTATCGCTTACCCCCATGGTGATGGAGTAAACCTTAAAAAATGTGTACCCTGAGGCCAAAATGACGAAGTAATAATAATAAAACCTTATTTTTAGTTATTTATTTTTAAATTTCATGGATTTTAAGTCGTTCTTACAATTAAGAAGAATATGACAACAGACCCTTTTAAACCTTGAGGTTGGTGATGCTGCCTATGATGATTTTACTGCATACCAGGAATACGACAGGACCTTCAAAATGCATGTAAACTGCAAGGATAACAGATTGCTTTCATGTAAGCCTCCACTTGTTTAAAATTTGGCCCTGAAAGTCAATAGCAGCCAGCAGTCAACCACTGGCCTACTCAGGGGTGAGCAGTGTCTCAGTGCACTCTCTAGTGTACAGATATTCCTTTCAGAAAACAAACCAAAATATCACAATGTCCATCTTCTTCCAAAAACCCCGTGGATAAGTGAATGGTTAGAAAACCTACTGTACCTTTACTTCCATAGAGGTGGACTTTCTGAACTGGATTACTCATTATGTACTGGTTAATGAGAAGAAACTGTTGTGAACAGACCCTTCACTAACATCTTGAAAGATGTCTGGGTCCTGTTCACAATTCAACTGATGTGGCTCACTGAACTACCAACAAAACTATTTCTTAAGCTCATCTTGGTCACAGCAATGCATCCAGATGCAATGTCTAGTAGCTACCTAAACTAAAGCATGGAAGTGTATGGAAATACCAGTGCTGGTACGATTTTCTTGAGCTATGCTATGGCAACCGCCAGAGCCTATCCTCATCTCTTTGAGAACAACCAGGTGTCAAATTGTCCAAGTTTAACATTGCCTAGGGTTATTTTATTTTTAAATTGCTTCTAGATCCACCAAAATAATCTCAGCTAAGTCTATGACAACCAGGTCTTCAGAATCAAACCTTCACCAGCACTACTATGGTTTAATTAGCTGCACATTTTCCTCCTGGCCACGTCCAATAAATATGCATGTACTGGCACAGCTGCACCTCAGCACACATACTTAAATTAAAAATGTTTTCTTTGATGCTCTGGCAATCTTGGCATTCATTCACTTTGCCAGAAGCTGCATTGAATCACAAAATACTTGTCCTGTCATCATCACAATGTACAATCATGAAAATGTGCTACCAGAGTCGCTCCTCATGTTACATGTGTACTAACCTAAATTCATCATGCTTGCTCCGCCGTTAGAGAAGCATGCTCCCATGTGCCAAATAAGCTGAATTTGGTCCAAAAAAGGACGTAAATCTATTGATATTAGTTGCACTGATCCACACCTAAAGTGCTATTTTCATAACTACAGCTGCATTTTTTATTTAAAAGTTGCAGAATGAATTTGTTTTGTTTTCTCCACTTGACATTAGCAGTTTTATGGAACAATGACCTCGCTAGTCACTGATGATGAATTATTAGCTATTTTTACCCAAAGAAGGGAAACTTGAATATTATACAGACTTTTTAAAGCTATTTTAAAGACACACTTTTCTTACCAATAGGAATTTCAAGTAACTTGAAATGCTTGAAAGAAGAGAAGCCATGAAGGTAGGACCCATGTCTCTGCTTTACTGATTGCCTGACCCACTGACTATTAACATCAAAGTAACCGATGGATCAAACGGTCCTTTAACATGTTCTTTTTTTAGACACTAGGTTGGTAGATACTCATTCCCCATTAAAAAACCAAACCAAACCAAAACCAAACCCAAAACTCCTCTTTTTGATAAGTATTCAGATTTACCTCCATAGTACCTCTGCAGTACCAGACAAAGATACGGTTCTTAAAAATACAGATTGACAGAACTGCCTCAGCAGCTCCCAGGAAAATCAGGCTTTTCACCTCGTGTCTCCAGCCATATGATAACGTCCTCTGAGAAGCTCCTCAGGACACAGCCTTTGCGTAAAATCCCAGAATTACTGAAGTTTATGGCAAAGTTTATGCCGACTTTACAGGACCAGAACGTCAAAGCACCATTAGGTTCCATGCACCTGACCATAAGATTTTAGTAAACATTAACTTTTACTTAATCATCTACAGCAACGTAAGCATGGATGGAAAGAATAGTATCAGTTGAAATACAAATAGCACATCTTTATTTTGGTATGCAAAGTATCTTAAATTAAGAACATTTATTTATTCACCTGCTTATGTGTATTCCATAGACAATCACAGTCAAAATAAGTGCTGCAGTATTGTGAAATCAGAAAGGCCAGCAGTGGCAAGAGAAACTCTACTCTGCTTTAAACTAGTGATAATTACCAGCTCATGGTGTCCACTGGATCACTGAAAGAAGACAAGGTTTCTCTTTGTGATAGTTTTCTACTGCACATTAAGAAATGGCCAGATGGTTCTGCAACAGCTTCTTGCCTTGCTTTGCTTTTGTATTAAGCCACATGTCCAGGAGTGTCACAGTGTGTGTGGGTGGTGAGGGGAAAATCATTAGATCAGGTGTTGCGCTGGATTTAAGAGCACTTTCTTCCTACTGAGATTCCCTGGGAATTCAAAACATCTCTGCTATAAATGACTGATTATGCTTCAATTCTACAGCGGGAATCCACCAGCTGAAAAATACTCACAACGTGTGCTATCTGAAAGCAGATAAACAGTCACCGTTTCTGCAGACAGTTCAGGTATCCTGTTAATCCATCTGAAGTCTACAGGGGTGGGTTGGTCTGTGGTTACTCTGGTGGAAAAGGAAGAATTGAATTCCTTTTTTTCTTTCACCTCCATCTAGTGTGAGCTATTTAGGAAAGATCTTCCCATGGTAAACATAGCTGATATTTCATTGCACCTTAAACCAGCCCCTTTCTCCTACCACGGCTTTCTTGAAATTAGGATTTGTGTTAATATTTTCAGAATTTGATTTTTGTTGTCACATCTTTCATTTTACTGAATGAACAAGACACTCTTCCACAACCATTTGCATAGCAGTACATCAAAATAAGTACTTTTTCTAAACCAAATAGGGTCCAAATGGCCGAATCTGCCATCAAAAATACTTTATCTTACAAACATCAAATGTAGAAAAATAAAATCCTTACAATGAGATTCATCACCATGCTTAGCAGGAGTTGTACTTGCAGATCAGGGAAAAAAACTTTATTGAAACCATTAGCTGCATGAGTTTTCTTAAATCATCACACAAACAAAACAGAGAAATGAAATCTCTCACTTCACAGCAGAATTCTCAACCTACCAAGAAACAGTCCCCGAGCTCATACTCATTTTATGAAGCAAGATCTACTAAGGTAAAACCAGACCAAAGAAACATTTATTGGTCACCAAATTAGTCAGAAATTCTAATCAAGATTTATTCAAATATATTTTAAAAATTCTCACCACTGTGAGAATATAACGTCTGTTAAATCACCTGGTTTTTAAATCTTGGGTGTCAACACAATGAATGGTTTGCTGTACTCTTAAACATCACCTCTTTGACAGCTAAAAGTGCAATTGAGAGAAAATCTTTTGCACTAAGATAACTAGAAATTTAGGATATCAAAGATGGAATTGTCAATACTGAAATTTCTCCTGAACCTTAAGGGCTATTCTGAGGAAGAAAATGGTGCCTTCATATAATGGTCAGAATATTATTTTGTGAGAAATTACTTTGAGTTTGATTAGTGACTAAAGACTGAACTTTTCTTTTCAGCATAGTTGGACTTTAGAAGTACCAATGTACTCTTCCACCTAATAGAATGAGACTATTTCACAAGTCTTATATGTGCTCCGTGTACCTGTAAACCTAAAATACACATTTTTTGCATGTTAAATACTTCTATACAGTGTGGTGAAATACTGAATTATGCTGGTGGAAAAATTAACTATCAGTTTCAAGGGAAACTCCAGGTTTTCGTGGAGTTTTTTGTGTTCTAAATTTTAACAAAATTCTCAAATTTTAAATTCTTATGGAACATAAAATTCCAATTCAGGACGATTAAAGCATTTTGTTAAGATAAAGTTATATTTCTCTCATTAATACAAAAGCAGTGTAATACTAAATTCTCAACAATATTTTTTCTAATACACAGTAAACTTAAAATAGATGAAAACTTCTAAATAAATTGTTTTAAATAAAATAGTAAAAGAGAAAAATGTTAACTTCATCCCAAGAAAACTTACGTGAAAGATGTATGTTTTTCTGAAATTACTTGAAATCAGTTGAACTACATTTCCTGATGGAAAACTTCCAGACAAAATTTCTCAACCAGGACTAAAACATGTTCCCTGAACCATTCTTTCCATGTTTGGGTCAATTTTGCTTGTTTGTTTTTTTGTTCCTGAAACTTCAAAATAATAAAAGCAATCATGCATTCTTCAGGGATCCTCCGGAGGGTATTAAATTAAACTGACAGCACTGATACTGCTATTCATGTTGAAATAATTAGCAATTCCAAGGCTATTAATGGTGTATTGTATCACTATTTTAGACTGGGTAGGATGAAAGTAAAAACCTTTTGGTGACTTTTGCTCCTACTAAAATTTAATTAGCCTTACTTGCTGACCTCATGTTTTATGTAACAGTACACTCCAAAATGACCTCATAAATGGCTACTAATATAAAGGTAAAGTCTTCCTTTTTTCTAAAAACTATCATAGCATAAAAGATTTTTTTTAGGGTTTTTTTTTTTAACTACTTTTGCAAAGTATTTTTATAATTGCTAACATTATACATTTCAGCATTACCTGTGGGACCAACTGAGTATGAATTTAATTGAAGCAAGAATGCCTTACTTTGACAAGGTCACTTTTTAAAGTGTAGCTTTGCAGAGGATTTTTGATTTGTCCTTTCTGAACTAGCTTTAACCTGTAAAATCATTGATCAAGAATTATATCTTTGCCATCATATATTAGTAAAGATAAAAAGTGAAAATGCTACCATTAATGGAGGTAAAATTTATGGATTATGATAAACCTGGAAGGCTGTACCTCATTAGTGAAAAAATGTAACTGTGGCCAATGAACACCAGTTTTCAGAAGCTACTTAAGACGTAGCATTTAATTCTGCGAACGTAGACCTGCGGGGTTAAATCGACTCCTGATTTCACTGTAATAAGAATAGCTGAATGCACACTGTTGGTTTGCCTTCATAAAAGAAACAGGGGAAACTAACCTAATTAAAAGCTCCAATCAAACAATTTGAATCTCAAAATAAAGATACAAGACAAATATGAGAGCTAATAACGAGGTACTGAAACCAAAAGTTCTCAAGAAGGAAAGGAGAAGCACATTTTTAACAATAACGCATTTAGCTGTTCAAACATACTACAAAGGGTGAAGTGAGTTTTCATCACCTCAAACAAATACTACCAAACTCCAAACAACAAAGGCACAGCATCTGTGGGAATTATCTTACAGTCTCAGAAATTAGGAAAATAAAGCAGTTTACATTAGTATAAACAATTCCTTCTAAAAGCTTGGTTTGGAATGGAATCTGGAACAACTTCTCCATCTGATACGTAAAAGGAAGCTCAAAGATGTTTTGAATTATTTGTATTCATTTTTTCCACAGCTCTTTCTTCTTATATTACTTCATTTGTTCATTTTGGCATTAGAAAGGAAAAGGATGGAGAACAAAGGAAAATAATCAGAAAAAAAAAAAATCAAATTGAAAACTCCAGGGAGATACTTTGAAAACAATTATTGTCCTGAAAATGTGGCATAAAATTTTTCAGAATGAGATTTTTAGCAGAATTTAGAAGTAGAGCAATAATTCAGAATTCTATTTAATGATCTATTGAATGACAAACACAGAAGCAAATTTACTGGCTATTTTATGGTAAGAAACATGGAGAGATTTGAACCCCTGAGAAAGGTGTTTTCTTAAAGTCAAGAAAAATTATAATATTTTCCTTTCTGATGAGTTTATTTCACTTCATAAATGGAAACTGAAAAGCAGTCCTGAAAACACACAACTAACATCTATTCTTTTGCTAATTCTTATATATAAAAACAGAAAAGCAACAAGGAAAACAATACCACCACCACCAAAAAACCTCAGTCATTAAACACATCTCAGTGGCATTCTTCATTCCCCTCAGGAGCACCAGTCACATTTATTTCAGTAGAGCTCCGTCTTCCACACATTTAAATCAGCGGAAGCATGACCAATTTTTTAACTCAGGGGAAAGAATCTTCTGTTGAAAGGTTGGAAATAGCAGACTTCAGATATTCAAAACTTTCATGGGCAAAATTTTTTACACTTGTCCTTGCATTATGTTTAGCACACCTCCGCTGATGCATGCACACATTGGTCAGCAGGTCAGGAACCTTTTAAGGTAAAGAAATCAGAGGACATAACTAGTTATTGACACATATGCAAACTCTTCAACAAATTCCAGAATGTGGCTTTTGTATTCGTGAATCTGTGAGTCATATGTTCATAGATAAACCAACCGTATCTGATACCTTCTGTGCATTAATACATGTTCCTGGGCTAGCGCCCATTAGTGGGATACAAATGGACGTTTTGCCTCGGACAAAACCTTGGTGTGCCTTGATACTCCTCTTGAGTAACATTTGCATGTCACTGTATGCCTTCTCTCTGTGGGATGACTGTAGTGGCCAGAGCAAATGTTGAGAAACATCGTCTACAGCCTTTTTTTTTTTTTTAGAATAAGTAAATGTGGTTTTTTTCTTACACAACTGCCCAAAGGCATTTAAATATTTTTGAAGAGAAAAACAACGTAGCAAACCTAAATATTCCCACAATGAGCTACACAAAAAAAAGGAGACCCAAACTTTCCAAACTATCTTAATGAGGGTTAAAGGTCATTGCTAAATAAAACTGAGAAACAGAAAGGACCAGGATCCTGTTTCCATTTTAATGTGCCTCATGTTTATGTTTTGCTGTCGGCAGGGGAAAGGCTGAAACAATTCCACTTACAAGGAGGTTACAAACAGGCCGAATATTGCAGCTGGCTGGAGGAAAAGGTTTGTGCTCCACAGGGCTAAGGTGAATATGAGTGCACACAGAACAGACACATGTTAAACACAGGGCTTATAGCTGACATTTCTGTGCAAATCCTTTCCTAAAAATTACAATCTAGGCAGTGGCCTGAATTCCAATTCCTTTAAATTATGTTCCACAGACCCAAACCAATAACATCGACTTTTAATTTTAATTTCTTCATTGCTATTAGCACTCAACTTTTATGGAAAAAGGTTCGATTCTAAAGATGTGTTGTGCCTGCAATTAGCATAACATTAAACAGAGGAAGATCTTAAATTCAAAGATCCCTGGAATAGGAAACAATTGCTGAGGCTACTCATCAAAGCAATATGGTGAACTCTAACCTTTGTTTAATCACTTCTGAATTCTGAGTCCTAAAAAAAAGTCTACTACTCTTCTGAATTTCATTTTAGTGGTTTGAAACCAGTGGCAGGATTCTAAGGAATTCTTTTCTTCTTAAAAATATATAGACTGCTCTGCTAAGCACATTATTTTCCTACTCTCTATCCACAAAAATACATGGGTAACTGAAAGAACGTGTTGCATACTAAATTGGGAAAGTCTGTCTTTAATCAACAAGTTCACCTTAAAAGCCATATAAAAATAGCAACATTTCTTATCTAGAATATAGGATGCTTTGGGATACTAGTTCTCAACAAAGAGTAGTTCTTGGCTGAGATAGGGATAAATGAGTTTGAACTCAGCTTCTGCAGTGATGGCCACCCTCAGTGACGAAATTTTGGTGAAACATGCAATGATAATTACATCATTTGACGGGACAGTTACATCCTCTTAAGACAAGAACAGCACAGACTTTTCTAAACTGACTAATAGTCATTAACAATGGAAGAAATGTCAGTGATCACTTTTCCATGGCCAGAAGCTCTAAAAATGGATTTCTAAGCAGAAGAGGTAAAACACAACACCACCCAACTGTAATTCTTACAGTTGTGACTCTGGAAAGCCCACATCCCCAGATGCTCCACAACTCCTAGTTCATGAGTTCTAGTTAATGAACAAAAAAATAACTCCTTGTGAAAGACAATGTAAAACTCTGTTCATGCAAGCAGCTTGTCATCCTCAAAGCTTACCAAATAAAATACCTTTGAATTTAAGAAATAATATTTTACTGGAGAGAGATTGCCCTACTAACTATGAAAACTTAAACCTCAGTAGCAGTACTTTTGTCAGCAATCATGAATGCTTTTATTCATATGAGAAAAACATTAATCAAGGGATGCCCATGTCAAATAGTTTATTTCTCATTACATTACTGAATCACATTAAGCAGTATGTGGGAACTTTGGAACACTACTTTACAATCAGGAATTTCCTATCAATTTTTTTTCTTGGTAGGTTGTATGTGTAACAATTCAGACTTGCACCGCACTTGGTGTTCTGAAGTCATCCTGAGAGAGGGATGGACACAACTACCTTGTCTGATGTAAAAATAAATTACTTTATATATCACACAGAAAAATTTCTGTGGACCAGCGGATAAATGAGCCACCAGGATTTTCATTCATACAGACAATGTGTCTCAACAAGATGACAAACTTAGGCAACACCTATTTCTATCGAAAGGCACCCCTTCATACCTTGTTTCTGCCTTTCCAAGCCTGAATTTAAGTTGGTGTGCTCTTCTCACTATTTTACCAGTATTTTCCAGGATAGACAACTGTCTGCTCATAAACAGAATGGTCTTGAAGTGCTCTCCCAGGTAAAGTAACCTTTTAGTCTAGCAGACTGTCAGAGCTCACAGTACACCAACCCTTCCTAGGAGTTAAAGTCTGTGCACCCAAGGTCAGCTCTCTGAAAGGAGAGATCTGCCTAAGAACCCCCAGCTGGCCTTGGAGGTCTTTGAGAAAAAGCTGGAAGAAGCTGCAGCAGAAGTTCCTACGTCTTTTGTTCGGGAGATGGTTTTAAGCCGAGGTTGTCATGCTCGGTTCATGAGAGGGCTGCCTTGCAGCTATTGATTTACACCCTGTGGATCTGGATTCTGACCCTGACCCATGGACTGACTTTCTGGCCTTGACCCTGGACGTGCCTCATTACAGTGGACTTGTCTGGAGATCTGGACTCCTGTCTGAGCCTGCTTGCTATCACTGGGCCTGCCCTCCTCGCCTCCCTCGTGCTGTGGGACAGGACCCTTGTCAGTGAGGCCACTGCCTCTGCTGGCCGTGTTATCGTGCTGGGCTGCTGGCCACCCTCTACGGAACAGCACCCGCTCTCGGTGCTCCCTAACAGAGAGGTTCTTAATCAGAAATACAGACCTATACTTAAACCAAGGATTAACGGCTTGAAAAAATAAAAGAAAAGGCTAATTCAGGCCATTAATAGGCTGTTTGCTTATGATATTTCTAAGATGAAAATCAGTGCTGACCTCTTCTTCCCAGTCATCTTTTTGAGACTCAGTAAGAAAGATCAGCCTCTGCAGTGCTTAAATTTGATCCTAATTTAACATCTCCACTGAACATAACTTGTGAACAAAACAGCCGGTCCAAATGTCTCATTAGGAATAGTTTTTTTCTTTTAAACGCAGTGGTAAAGCTTGAGCTCATGGAAACGTTCTGCTGCAGTGTCCATCTGAGAAAAAGTAAAGATTTCCAGTCACCACTAGGAACTTTTGAAGCCAGAATGAGTACCTCAGTGATGGTCTATACCAAAGGAGGGTGAAGCTCTGCTTAGGAGAGGAAACAGTTTTGTAATCTTCTGGCCAGGCTGCCTCAGCTCTCTTCAGGCATCTGCACATAATAAATAGAGATGCCTCACTGCAAGTCCTTGAGAAATTAACAGATTTAACAGATCGTTCCATTACCCTGAACTAATGGAAGAAATTAAAGATAAATAATTACATTTCAAAATGTGGATCTGGCACTGGAAACTTATTAACTCAGATGCAAAACGATGTAGGCAGGGTATGCAAATGAGAAGTTTGACTCACATTTACACCATCGAGTTATAACTGACCATACATCTGTATTACCTTCAGGGAGGGCACGCTCAAGATTAGCTCTGCAGTTTGTTCAAACATCAAGTTCAAGCTCGGCAGGTTGTACGGTGCTGGTATCTCTTTGCTGCATTTAGTACACCCATCAAATACCATCCGGACAGGCTGCCTGCAGTATGCCAGTGACAGCTCTTGTGGAAGACAGAGAATAATGTAGACATATTCGGTGACACAGTTATTTAGTTGGTGTAAAACTGTCATAGCCATTGATTTCAACAGATCTTTGACAATAAACCCGATCCAGGAACTTCCCAGTGTTGTCTTTGGTATCCTGTTTTGTGGTGCTCAGATGTTCACCACAAAATCCTGTGAACGCTCTGGAGATAATTTCTCTTTTCTTCATCCAGCATGTCATCCTTTGTCCTACGGTTTTCATGGTTCTCAATGGAAAAGAGAAAAAATACCCTTTGTACCAGGTTCTAAACTCCTGACAAAATAACTAACAATGGAAAGGACCATAGTCACCACCGGGAAAAAGCACTTCTGCTAGCACTCCTAAAAGTCCCTTTACCGTGTACTCCTACTTACTTTGTAATGATTGCATGTTTTCCCTTCGGGCCCACTAAAGTATTTAATTGCAATTACACTCATTTACATAGCAGATGAGGCTAATTGCTGGTATTAGTTACCAAATGCGTGCTTGTATTGTGAGGGTAAAAAAATGCCCTACAGAAAAGAAAACGACTATGCTTCTAATTAAGGAGCTATGAGTCAAAGTGAGCTTGTTCAGAGATGTAAATATAGAATCAAGGGCTTTCAGAGTTCTGCAGTGCATTTTATGGCACCACTAGTTCCCATATTTCAGAGATAACACTGGCAGACCTCATAGTACATACAATGACCTGCTCTCATTTTCTCAGAAGCAGGGATGATGGGGACCACGTGAAAGCTTTGACAGAGAGATCTAGATTTCTAAATTTTTTAATTAGAAATAAAAATGAATGTCATATTAGAAAGGCTCGTTGTGTATAATAAATCCACTGAACTTATTCTTTTAAGCAGTCCCATCAACTATTCTTTTGAGCTAATTAAGTCCCAGGAAAAGTCTTTTTTTACTTTACCCAGAGCTCACTGTTTTGCATCAATGGAATCCATTTTGCATGCAATTATACACGAGGACTTTTAAGATAATATGCTGCTAAAGTGAATGCGAGAGGCATCAGGTCAAGTGGAAACCCAGATGAATAAGGCCAGGATTTGGCCCTGAATGACATTCCTAATATAAAAATTCTTATAAGATTTGCATCTATACATCTATATACAGAGAGAGAGGGCTTGCCCCGGATGGTGGAATGAAGATTTTTTAATTTTAGTTAGCTTCAGGAGGTCACGGTGAGAACAGAAGCGTGCCCATCAGTATCCCTTGGACAGGGTTGAAAAGCTCCCCACAAACATTTAAAAATTAGCACTTTATCAAACTGTGCCTTAAATTTTTCCTTTTCCTGGAAGTCTACCAAATCTTGACAGCAGTTAAGCTGTGGGTGTGCAGAAGCACTACATACCGTATTTACTATTATCATCTTTCAGGTAGTTTCCCATTAGTCTACTCTGGTTTTCCTATGTTTGAAATTGAAATTCTTTTGGTCTGGGAGTGGGTAGCAGGAAACATCCTTTTCTTTCTATTTATGCATTACCTAAGAAGCTAGCAATTTGACTGGACTCATGAAATGGGTTCCCACATGTTCTGGAAATATAGATGAACATAGAAATAAATGAAAAGGGTGTGTTAAATCAACACGGTTTCTTTCTAGGCGTTTTAGGATTTAGATCTCAGCTTTCCCACCACTATATCTAGTAGGTGTCACTGGTTGGGGTCCGATTTACCAGATGAATGAGGGTTGTGAACTTCAAGAGACATCACAGAGCCACAATCATATAATTTTATATTGATCTACACCTCAGCTACAGAAAGCATGACACACTGTGGTTATTTATAACCATTCTTTAGATTTCTGCTAATATTAAAATCAATTCACACTAATCTCTGAATTTGCCACTTTGCTCCCCATTTGATTACAAGTTGTTTCTGCCTCCCACCAAAAAAAAAAAAAAAAAATTTGCCACCCCCATGCAAAAATTAATTTCAAGTTTAAAATATTTAGCTTGATTTTCTCTTGCCTTTCATATCACCTAAGGTAAATCCTGTGCAATATATTACCATTCTGATATAGAAAGCCTGTAAGTCACAAAGGGATGACAGAAAGAAGAATCTATCCCTCTTGCTTTATTAGTTTTGTTATTCCCAGATGCAGCTTTATGCTGGTATTAGATTTATCAGTGTTTGGTTACCTACACAGGTCATTTCATAAAATGAGAGTGGCTGTGAGACACATTATCAGCCCCTCCCTATTTTCTTTCTGAAAAGAAGATGAAAAAAGTTTTAAACCACCCAAAATACATTCCATGAATGCCAAGGCCTCTCCCTTCTGACTGCTTATTCTCGTTAAATATATACCTTTGTAGGACTAATCCCAAATGGTTTGATGACAGAGGTCATGCAAGTGTCATTTTTCAAACTTGTGTGAAAATCCATTTCAAGCCATCTTCCCCTCTTCCATTTCACCTCGTTTCTGGAGCACTCATGCAGCATAATTACTTAGCAAGAGCACAAAATGTAAACAGGACATCCTCTCAGATAGGAGATCCCAACATGTTGAAAAGTATATGCCTTAGTTCTTACCCAGTTCTGGAAAGTATCCCGAGACTTCCACAAAAAGATCCTGTTTCTGTTAATGTGGAACATAAACTTAGCCCTTAACATAAAACAAAACCAAACAACATCTGTCCTTACAGTTTGATTGTTTGTTCCATCCTAGTACAATTATTCTTGCATGACAGCAGCCCCTGCAGGCTATAGCCTTGCTTACTCTGCTTTGCCCTGAAAGCACGCCCAGCATTGAGAAATGAAATTACTGCATCAGAACTGCTAGGGAACATTCATTAAGAAATGCATAGTGCTACAGCGCAGTCACATTTTTATAACTACTTAGGATTTTTTTTTAATAGCTTTTTGCCAATCCAAGTTGGCTAAGAAAGATTTATGTCTCCTAAAATCACAGGTCTCTGAACAAATCCCTGGAGCTTCTAAGGGGAGAAGCAGTCAAGGTGGGAGAGACATCAATTTTTCACTCCTTTGTTCCTTTACAGGAATAAGAAGGATTTCTTCTTAGGTTTATTATTTTAAGGCTTATTTGCAGTTTTTCTACCTAGCAGCAATAAAATCTTAAATGTGCATAAGAAAAAGGGAGGACGTGCTTTAGTTACTACCCCTTCAGATAGCGTGGGGACAGTAGAAAGCAAAAATTGTCTTGTCCTAACAGAAGCCACACATTTTCTGCCACCGTGACCACAAAGGGTTCAAAACAACCAAGCTCCCAAAACTGAAAAATGATCCAAGAAAGCAGGGCACACATCGGAGAAGTGTTATATCTCAAAGCCTGGTAACTTTTTCAATATTTGTCATACAGTTGGCACTAAAGTAATATGCACTTCAATCCCATCCCTGAACTGGTACATCCCTGCCTGAACATCTAACTTCCTCTGATCTCTGGATCTGCAGAACTCCCCCAGGACTGTAAGACTTTGTCACAGTCAAAAGGCTGTCTTGTTCTCTTGAGAGGTATGTGATCTGCTTGGAAGATTGTCACATCTAGTTAGGTGTGGAAACACCCTTTTTAGAACTTGATGCTGCAGGGATCACCATAATCTAACCTAATCAGAAATGTCTAAGAAGAACAGATATAGACTGTGTCTTGTCTGCACCCTCTCAGTGGCGTAATTCAAATCCTAACTCTGATCACACAAGCCTTGGGTAAAGTTCACACCTAAATACCTGACTGTGGATTATTCTTGCTACCTGCTTTTCTGATTATGTAATTGCAGATATTTTCTGCTATAAACATTATTATGACAGTAGTTGTAGCTCTTTACTCCCTTTCTCTGAACTGTTCACAAAGCATGAAAAGAGTGACACCCTTTGGATTCGTGCTAAAGATGAAAGTTCATGGCTCATAATTTCAATCTAGTTTTCCATTGAGAAGTCTGTCTTTTTTGAGCACTATGTGGTTAGTGAAGTTGCTCTCCAAGTCAAGGTACTTCTCCCATCTTGTACACTATTTTAATTCTTAACTCTCCACACTTTCTGTGATAACAGAAGCTGTGATTTATTATTTCCTTTTAGAGATCAGTTGCCCATACATTTCAGGTGTAAAGTTTAAGAAACCAAAATACAGTATTTTCAAAAAAAAAAAAAAAAAAGGAGCTGTTTTAGGATCAGTAACCTGATCCTAAAGTTTGCTTAAGTTTAAGCAAAAAAGTTTACTGAAACCAGAGCCAGATTCCCATGCAGTCTGCGTGCCTGAGAAATTGCTTTAGAGTAGGATGGAGCTTTTGTTAAGGGACCAAATTCTCCTCTTTCCTTATAAAAGTACACAATAGAAGACTTACCTCTAAAGACTTATGGCTCCTAGGCAGATTCCTTACAGTCATACCGTTCCTTTAGTAGGAGAGGCACTGTGAAAAGAACAGAAGCCACAGCTCACAGTGAACACAGACAATAGCCCCACAAGTCTTTGCCAAAATTATAGGTTCATCACCTAGTCATTATTTTTTCCCATCAGTGGCCAAGAAGTTAGCAATAAATGTTATTAATTCAATTCCACACTTTCTAAAAGCGGTGTTGATTGTATCTATATTTTTACCCTCGTAATGAAAAGAAGGCTGCTATGAGATAATGCTTCTCAGCTTTTTTCTCTCTTCTATTTGTCTATGCTCAAAAGCAGATCTTGGGACTTATAGGGCTGATGACCCACAAGCTGCAAATTGTAGCTCATTCACTTCTGTATGAGCTCTGCCCTTGTCCATTTAACATTGCTATAGTTGCTCTGCGATGTGGAATGAACAGAAAAACAAAGAAGAAGGTAAAAGATTTGGCACTGTCACCTTGAAATTGGTTGGTAGCCTAAGTGTTATTGTGCTTTTTAATGAGGATTTCTTTTTCGATCTTTAAAACTTGCTGCCTCCCGGTTGTACTATTGCAAGTATTGAGTTGAAACACTCTCCTTTGTACATTATTGGTAAGGCTACAACACCCCAATAAGCTGCGGTTTTAAAAATGCTGTTTGTGAGAGAAAGAATAAAAGAGCAATTTGATTGATTGTTTGTTTAATCAAAGAGCCTAATTATTTTAAATTTCATGTTTTTAAGTTCTTTACATATCTGTCAAGTCTTCATCAAGGGAATTATCCCTGTCACATCTCCACTATGTTTTTGCTATCATTCACGTTCATTGGTTCATCCAGAATTGGATGCACAGTAAACAGCACTAGTAACATCTGAGCATCTTCTAATTAGCAGGGGAACCATACTCTTTTTGGATCTATGCCAAACATCTGAGAGCTGGAAGTGAAAGAAGCTTTCCTTGAGAAGGTCTTCAGCAGCAGAAAACCCTTACGACCAATAACCCTGAGAGACCAGACAGTGTTAGCACAGTCCTCTAAAGAGCGCAGCACTATGCATAAAGGGGTGCAGGCAGGGCAGCCAGGGGACACACCGATTCAGAGGTCCCTCTTGTAACTTCCACTTGTAGGACTTCTATGGAAGTCCCAGTGGTGATTAAGCATGCTTTTCTGCTGTACATCCCCTCAGGAGGACAGCTGCGGAAATGTCCCCTCCCCTCAGTAAAATTAATCACCCCTGGATAGAGTGGGTGTAGCTGTTTGTACATCTCTTATCATACTAAGGATGTGCTAATATCTTGACCCGCAAACCACAGGACCACCCAAGCCTCTCGCAGCTAACCTGAAATGATTCAGTTATGATTTATGTTGGGAGGTTTCCTCTGCAATATCTTCACCCTTGAAGGAGATGAAGAAAACACACAAATATGCCTAATTAATCTAGAAATGGAAAAAGAGGTTCAAGTATTAGTAAAAAGCTCTCAAAAATGGGTGTGATAGCTCAAGGCATAGTCTCCTAGATGCCGTACTTAAATGAAGACTGAGAAGGACACAGAATAATGCTTAGTCACTTGACCTGAAAGGAAGATTGAAGACTCAAAAATGGGAAGTAGAGAAAAGGCCACACGTAGAGCCTGGGAAACAAAAATCTGTCCTGGCAAGAAGGGTTCATACGTCTAGACTGTTTCCCCATAGTGTAATCTTCCATATAAGCAAATTTTGTGGAGTCTAAATCCGCCTCCTTGTCAGCCATAAATTTCTCTGAAGATCAGCACCCAAGTCGGACAAAAGCTTTATGCTTTGGCTGAAGGTATTGAGATAGCCTTGTGAAGATGAAATTGCTGGAGACCCTGCTGTGAAAAACAGTCTACAAAAAAAGCTAAAATTATTTCCATTTTTCTTTCCCTTTAAATGTCCATGGGGGTTGCTGTTCATGACTAAGAGTATTTCAAAAAGCCATAACAAAATCACAAACTGTTTTACAAGTTCTGAAAAGTTCTCATCATACATAATGTTTCTGTTTGAATCCAAGGATATAATAAATAAACTCTCAGCACTTGCCAGAAGCAATCCAAACCTATAATTTAGATATTACAGTATACTCAAAAACCAAAAAAGTATTTACATCACAGCCAAGAACAGTTACTTCTCTAAGATCTGGCAGGTCATACAGTCTGCTAAAAGGAATATGATAAACTGGAGTAACTGATGTCTTCTGATAATTCACAACAATACTAATTACATCTCTG
This sequence comes from Bucorvus abyssinicus, assembly GCA_009769605.1. NCBI lineage: Eukaryota > Metazoa > Chordata > Aves > Bucerotiformes > Bucorvidae > Bucorvus > Bucorvus abyssinicus. The sequence goes on from CM020042.1 coordinate 7,027,370, forward strand.
AGTACAGTGTTTTGCACCAATAGTGGAAAGAGATTTGGTGTACATCATGTTATATTTGAAGGAAATCAGAAGGGCTCTTTCCCCTTAAAGAAACAAATTTAGAAGTCAGAAGTCTGAAGAGTCACTTCATATTCCCACTGCTACAGAATACGTGAGAACTGTTAACATGAATTACGTGATTCTAAACGGAAATCAAGATTCAGAAGGACTTGATATTTTCCAAGCATCACGACTTACAATTTGCCTGCTTAAGACAAGACCAATGTTAAAAATACACTGGTCTAACGTATCAGCGGAACAGGGTTTACAGAACTTTTCAGTACTCAGAGAGACAGTTAAAGCCAATATGAGCTGCAGGAGTTCAGCTCTCTGAAAATCAGTCACTGAAAATGTAAACCTCTAGCAGTCATTGATAACAGTTCATCAGGCATTCAACATAAACTCTCTTTCAGAAGATCACAAATTTAATCAAACCCAGAACATGTAGGACCTTTTTTCTCCTTTAAATGTAATTTTTAAATATAGGTATTTAAACAAAACGCTTGTAGAAAGCCAGATCTTGCCAGGCATACAGCAAAAGCGGGATATTTCCAACAAAAGCAGAGAACAGGTTCCAAAGTAGAAGACATTTCTTGGACAAAGTTCTAATAAACTATATTGTCTTGATTAGACAAAGGGAAGTCTCTTCTGCCAGTAGGTCCCAAGAGATGCCCTGGATCGACAGGTCAGAGCGCCCTCACACCCTCTTTAAGAATACACAGCTACAACAGCTTTTCCTCTTGGCTGCACCTATTTACCTTCTTGTACTTGAATACTAGAAGGTTTTGTAAGCCCTGCTCCCAAGCACAGTGGGCTGCACCCAATCCACATTCAACATGCATCGAGGTTTGTACTCACTATGTGAGTGGCTGAGAAGGCAAAATAGCCAGCAGCCACTTTACTGCATGGTGTTTGTCTTTGGCTTCCACTGAAAAAATATTCATCTTTCCTCAGTCTGCTTAGAGCTCCTGCGTACAGGAGAAAAAGGCCCAAAGCGTATGATGAAGAGCTTTGACAGATGGGCAGAACCTTCTGCATTGGTATAAGATTTTACCCACAGCTGACTGCTCCGCTCTTTGCTCTAGCTTACAGCCCCTATACAAGAGTCAGCAAAAAGCAGTAGGTATCCACAGCTCAGCCTGTGTTCATCTGAACTATTTTCTCCAGTGGCCGTGCTAAGGCATGGACAGGTATCTCCTTTTCTTCACATTTTCAGTCCCTAATCTTCTGTAGAAACAGAAGATAGGCAACCAAGGCCCATGATATTATCATAGCAAGAACATCCAGAGCTTGTCTGATAAGGTGCCAAGATTAAGTTCAGCTTCTCTATAATACCAGATACATTTGCCATCTGGAAATTACAGGTATATTGTGCAGTAGTCAGACATCTTGTGACCTAATAGCTGTTCTGCGTGTCTTTTGCCACATTCAGTGACTTTATATATAAAGTAAATATGGTTACTGAGAGGGAAAGAGAGGGACAGGAATGGAAAGAGAGAGAGTGGGGAAGAGAGGGGGGAAGAGAAACGGGGGAAAGAAAAAGAGAGAGAGGGGAATGTTGCATTAGTATGTATAGCAATGCAATATTATGTAATTGCTTCAATAACTTCCCTGCTCAGGAGATCAGGAATGTTGTGATTTGTTTCCTAACCTGACAGTATTTTACTTGACAAAGGGGAAAAAGGCATTTTTTTGAAGTGGTCACAGGATTCTTAGGGTATATTATATGTACATCCATGAAACGACGTAAACTGTAATTTTAAAAACCATTCTGTTCCCCAGCCCATTGGTGGACAGAAGGAAGGAAAGAGATCAGTGGAGAGGAATGTTTAAATAGCTTCTTGTTTTTCACTCACAGGACAGATGGCGTGCAAACTACTGAAAAATAAAACCCCAACTGACATTGTATAGCAGCTGTGTAGAGTGTCAACTATGGGAAGAAATGTTGCCCACTGGATAGACTGTTTTACTAGAAATGAGGGAACTTGTGTTCTAAGCCTGGTTTCCTATTCCCCAAATGCCTACACTTTTGCAAAAGAAGTCTCTGAAGAAGTCTCTGTGCCTCAGTTTCTTCATCCGTAGAATAGGAATAATTAGATGTTTTACTTTATGAAGAGAATGGCAGCGAGATATAATGAGAACTTCGTTTTTGTGGGAAAGCCCACTGAAAATAAAACATTTTACTGAACTAAGGAGTGGTCGCAGTGCTTGTATGAAGAAAACTGGGCTCTTTCACGGCTCTAGAAATTTTTTTTAGTGATCAGAATTGTGATACTGTTAATAAGCCTGATTTTACTCACAACTGAAAGCAAATGAGCTTCATAAAGTTCAAGGTACAGCCCTGGAACGAGAAGAGTCCGTGAGTTGTTACTCATTTCCTGGAGAGTGCTTTATGGTTTTTTTCCAGAAGGACAAGCTTTTCCTCTTTGCATATTTTTGGTCTGCAAAAATTCCTTCTGTAATGTGGTTAACTTTCTTTTTTTTTCAAGTTGCTGTGCTGATACTCTTCTCTCCAGCCTATGTCATTATGTGTCAATCTTTTCTGCTTTTAAGATGGTTTTATATTTTTTCTTTCTTTCTTTCTCTTTTTTTTCCTTTTTCTTCTTTTTTTTTTCCCCCTCCTTAGTCAGTCATTGTCTTGAAGCCCTGGGAAGAGTTCCTATAATCACTATGATCTCAACTTAGTCTGGGAAGACACAGTTGCCTTTCTACTTCAAATAAATCAGAACACAACAAAATTGATGTGATTTATGTCAGTTTCCAAAGGACCAGGGCTAGCTGCAGGGGTTACCTTGATTTTGATCTGTTGCAATTTTTTTCAAAACAGAGCAGGAAGAATCTCTCCCGTAGCCACTACATTTTTTCCTATCAGGCCATTGTGAAAAAGCCACATTAAATTTTCAGAGAAGCGGTGAAGATAACATTGTGCCTCTCACCGATGCTTTGGAGGCTATCAGCTTTGAAAGGAAGCATGTGCAAGTTGAAAGTTGCAATGATTGTGTTCAACTACTGCCTCTTTGATATACCAGATCTTCTGTTTATCCACAGGATTTGTGAGGGTGGAGAGGAAACACGGCTGTGATATGATTCAAGATGGTAGATATAAAAGAGTTAAGAACTTTCCCCCTGCATTCTCAAATTCTCCTTTTCTCTAAAAGACTTCAGGACTCATTCTCTCTGGGGTGGGGGGTTACATCTGAATGAAATTACACCTGTGCAGTCCAACAGTTAATTTCCCCTGAATAAAGCAGTTAAGAATGATGAGGTTTAGGGGATTCCTATGCTGTGAAAGATTCGTGCTATAAATTAAATCCTTATTAACTAGCTTGCCTAGTATGTTTGTGGCACAAAGGGACATGATATCTTATTATGGAATTAATGACACCACAGAACAACATAGATGTCTTCATAATACCACCCTGTGAAATAATTCCATCACATACCATGTTATCAATATTTAAGACTGCTTAAGACTATAAATGATACTGGCCATATGTGCCACTGTAAAGTACATGTGACATCAGATTAGTTAATATAAAATAACTGAAGAAAACTTGTTTATCGTTGCAGTAGTGGTGGAAGTGATGAAGTGGTGCAAATGCAACGTTTATCATACTGTACACATTAGAAGTTATGATTACACAGGAACATTTCTCAGTTAAATGGTATATGTTGGAGAAAACACTGCACCAAACAACAAAGAAAGGAATACATTTTGTTCCGTCATGCTTTTCTCTTTTTTTCTTCTTTTGAACTAGATCCCCAGTGTAGCCGAGAGGATACTTTATTTACATCCCTGTGGTTCAGGGCCTACAAACCAATTCATCATGCTCCTGCCTTGCCTCATCGGCTGTAAACGAATGACCCCTCCTGCAACTTTCTGAAGTCTGTTTGCCATTATGTAGATTAATGCAATAAATACGCATATGTGTGTACGTGTGAGTGTGAAGAAACGCGTTTATGGAGTGCATTGTGTTATGTTCCACAGCCAGCTTCATCCAGAATCTGTAATTTAGAATTCAGTAAATACAAATGACTCTCCAATACCACAAGGAAATGTTGTGTCTGTGTTCTATTAAGAGTCATATCAATTTTTTACTTAAATGCTATAAAATAGATATTACCTTATGCTGTCTTTTGCATGCAATAATTCAAATCAGATTTATAGCTTCGTGTTACACACATATTCCCACCATGCATACATGATGAGGTTGGAAAGTCTAAAATACAGCAGCAGACATGGACTGCTTTGGGTCTCTGATGATTCGCATCAGAAGCCAATTCCGCACAGTTCTGAGTTTTTGTATTTTACAGTTCAATGTGTTTTGTCAATAGGTATGGGAAAAAGATCAGAAGTTTTTGAAAAGGGTAAACAAAAGGACTGTGAACCAAATTCTCTAAAAAAATATTCTCACAATGAAATGAATATCGAAGGACTCTTTAATTACTTGCCTTGCAGGTTTAATCATATGGCCTCCACTGCAAGAGCATGAAAACTTCAACTAGCTCCAATAACCTCTCTGGCCTGAGTGGAACGAGTCGAGATTGTAAGTATTTAACATGGGATTGAATACTTCCAGGATCTGGCTCATATTCTGAAGCTGTTTTATTTATTGGCTAGCGAGCAGTAAGCTCATCTTTTCAATACAAACAAGCAAATGGGGTTGATTCCTACCAGTCTTAACAGTTTTAGTTTAAAAAAATACACGAGCAACACAGGAAGAGTCCCAAAGAGGCTGTTTCTTAAAAACTTTGGGTTTTCAAGTCTTCACACTCCTGCTTGGAACACTCATTAAGGTTTGAGCCTGTAGATATTTTCCAGTTCTGTAGATGTTTTCCATACCCAGTTTCAGTCATTTGATGAATAAAAAGCTGGCAGAAACTAATGAATTTATAGGAAAGAATGGCAGAGCATGCTAACTAAACTGAGTTAAAGAAATTAAATAAGAACAATACCAGTTACTTATGTCTGGTCCAGAAATTCAATTCTTTGCTATCGGTTTTGATAAGCAGCCTTCCTCACCGATGAGGCTATAAGATGATAATGTCATTCAATAACTCTCACACCCTTTCCTGCTATTTGTCCAGTGCAGGAAACGAAGGGTTTTCTTGTCGTGTGGACACAGAGGAAATATCCAGCAACCAAATACTGACCCTTGCATGCAAACAGGTCCATATCCTCTTTCCGTCTGACAACTTCCTTCCTGCCTGCTAGGAACAAATCTACTCTTCATTTTTCCGGAGTTCTTTATACAGGCTACTCAGAAAGCCCTTGGGTAGGGACAAACATTTTATTAATGTAAACTTCATCTAACAGCTGGATACTTAGGGCAGCCGGCCCCAAATTTACAGTGGAGAATTGTTTTCTTCTTTTAACTATAGTGTTGCTGCAGCTGAGCCACTAAATGCTCTCTAGCAGGGACTAGTATAAAGAGTTTACTGAGATGTCTGGCATTAGCTTAATAAAGACATATTTGCACTTCTGACATTTAGTGAAGACTAAACTTAGGTAACATGACTCTTATTGGGTCTTTCCACAGCATTTCTTTGCATTAACAACAAAGTGAAAGCTTTTTTCTGGTCAGGAAGAATGGAAGTTTTATCTCCTGTCTGACTTCTCTAAAGACTGTCACTGAGACATAAACTCTCTCCTGAATGATGTTCCTGATCAGACAACAAGCAACAAACCAGCCAACAAACAGCTGAGAGTTAATAGCAGAAAACCAGTTTCTTAGGGCTGTATTTTTTTTTCTGAGATCACCTGTGTTATTTATTCTTCACGTGGAATCTTGATTTCAGAATGCAAAAGGAAAACGCAGGTCATATTCTGTCCTATTCCCACTGTTCAGCTACCTGGGAAATGCCCTGTGGCACTACACAGACTTGTCATTCTGTGCTGTTGGAAGAACCTCAGAACTCAGTAATTAAGTTCTCAGTCAGGTGATTAGCCCTTTGTGTGACTGCGACCAGGCTACTTCTCACTCCAAAGATAGTTCACTTACCCTTAGCTTTGGAATTGTTCATTGTACCACCACACATTGTATTGATATATCCCCACCAGAAATCACTTTTTAGTGGAATTTGTGCATTCGTATGCGTGTGTTCCTCTCATCAAAAGGTCATAGAGCAGGAGAGAGAAGGAACAAAAAAGAGAGGGCAATGTCATATATAAAAGTGAAGGCAATTCATTCCTGTTGGAAGTTATCATTACCATACTGCAAATGTGAATGGTATACAACTTGGATGGTTAAAGCATCATCAATAAATATATTTTCTGTGATGATAAATAATTTTTGAAACATTTATTTTAGTTGGATTTGACAAGCATTTACATTGATTTTAACTACATCATTGAGATAGTTTCCTCTTCTATAAATACTTTTCCTCTCTATATATATTATATATATCTGTGTGTATATATATACATATATACACATTTCCTCTTCTATAAATACTTATTAATGGAACCCTAGTATAAAGTATGATCTCAATTTTAAAGGAGAGCAGGCAACTTTTATAAGCCTGTCCTTCTGGTACTCAGTGTCAATGTCTCCTATAGTTTAGAATTTAGAAGACCTTATTCTGTATCGAATTATGACCAAATAATCAGATAAAAAATATAAAGAAGTGAAGCGCTGATGTTCATAAATCAGTTATCCATAAGATGATCAGTTGGTATTAGAAACTAAATTGCAAAAGCATTTTGCCTGTGGCTCCCCATCCTTTACTGCTCCCTGACAATCGCTTTCAAACTAGAGCGGTTCAGCCTGTAAGTGAATCGAGGCAGGGATGGAAAACCAACATGATTTAGTGAATGAGAGCACTCAACAGAACTAGAGCATGGCAAAACTGAAACCCAGCACTTTTCACTGATACCTCTACAGCTAGGCTGGGGAAATCACTGCCAGAAGAAACTGTTGGATTAAAAAAGGAGAGGAAATCACTACAGACAATAAGAATATATGGCTGTAGAGTTGTTACTCAAAAAGAAAGGAAAAAAACCCAAACCAGCAGCATTTATAGCTATTGTTCAGTGTTTAAAACAGCTCCTGTATGAGATCTTAAGTCCTCCAGCTCCATGAAGTTCTTCTTCTTTCATATGGAAGATAAAACACTGCAAATAGCTTTTTGGACTGAACAGGGTCCAAGTCTGAGCTGGTTTAGCAATTACTGTGTTTAATGTTTTTTGGTAGATGCTTTCCTAACAAGAAAATAATGAAGGCTAAATTGCTTTTTCAGTTATGGCTGTACAATTTGAAATAACCTCTGAGGTTAAACACTACCCTTACATCAGGATAACCTGCATTCCTTAGTGCGACGGCTACGGTGTCAAGTTCTGCGCCATGTACACTAGTATTACAAGTGAAGCAATTCTAATAACTCATGGTAGGCATGGTTGAACATGAGAAGCTGCACATTAGGTTTTGCTTGGAGTGGCTTTCCAGATTCAAATTTTCTGGAACATAAAGGAAACCTGTTTGCCCATGTTCCACTGCTCTATGTAGAAGTTACGTCTGTTTGATTATGATACAGGATGGAGGCAGGTAGCATTTTTTTAGCACTGGATTATTTCATTCAGCTTTCTTCTTTAAGCAACATGACAAGTCTGGACTTTGGCTCTAAAATATGAACTAAAAGAAATAATTTCTTAAGTGCCAAGTCCTTATTCAAACATGCATATATATCTACAAAGAATTTCAGAATGAACATTGTCTATCAACATCGTTTTCCTCAAGAGACTGAGATGAATTCACGTTTGCAAGCTACATTGACTACTCAGAGAAGACATAGCAGTTCCCCCCTTCTTCCTGCGTGTAATTACACCCTGAGTAACTCACAAGTTACTGTGTTGCCATATCGTTCTGAGTAATGAACTAGACAGAACTACAGCTGAAAACCAGACCAAGAGCACATCTACCCAGGCATCGCAGAGAAAAGTTAATCATCACATTGCAGGTACCAGGGATGAAATACTTACACTGTTGAACCCTGTGGAAATGTTTTCATCAATAGGGTTAGGATTTCTCCTGAGTTTTTTATCCCTTACTACTTATTTGAATCTCACCAAAAGACAGGCTGGCCATATATAAACTGTGGGTTTTTTTAGTTGTGCCTTTAAAAATATATGAACCAAAGCCATGTGGCTGTGGAGTCTAACTTTAAAACCACTAATAACACTTTTGTATGCAAACTGGATTGTCCTCCAAAATGCTCCTCTGCAATCACTAAAAGAAAGGCTCCAAAAAGCAACACTGCTTATACCTTACTTAATAGCACTTATTTTTTCTCTATGTATTTTCCTTTTTCTGATCTTGCTCTTAGTATTCTATAAGGTGGTATTGTCACTGAGGCGGGGGGTAACTTCAGGCCACTTCAAAATTACCGGCCACAGTCAGACCTGTTGGATTTAAAATTATGAAATCAAAATTACTTTTTTGGTTAAAAGGAATCTAAACATGTTGAACTTTTTGCAGTTTTATCTATACAACAAAAGCTTCCTATTTTTCTTCTGCTTGCGTAAGTAAGAAAATTAAAACAGTTTCAGGGAGAATTCAGACTGACATTTGTTAAAGTATTTTTCAAAAAGCAATAGCAGCAAACATATAAAAATCACCTTCTTACCCAAATATGTATGAAATTATTAAGCAATGAAATTTTTGTAATTTTTATTGTGAGACAGCATATATAAAGTGTGATTTATAAACAGAGACACAGTTATTTAAAAATACTATTCTGTCTCTGGGTCAAACTGATAAGAAGATAATTATTGCCAAGGACCTTCTTCCTTTTATGTCTACAAAGGGAAAAGCACAGTGGCAATAAAACCCAATAGTTAACATTTTTTTGCCAGAAGAATAGTACCATTGATTGGCCTGTAGTTCCACCTACTCTTTCAGTTGCATGTAATAATCTTTGATTCCTGTTTAAATGGTTTTTGCATTTAAACAGCTGTTGACTTTCACCACTGAGGTGGTTGCATTTCAGCATTAAACTCTGGAGACTTCCAAGTAGAAAACAATGTGTATAATATCCATCTATTACTGCTCACCACTATCACTTTATCGCTTATGTACAGTTATAACAGTTAATATTTACATTGGGGTTGTGCCTGGAGGAATCAGTCAGACGAAGGCAACAGCAAAATAATACGGATAGTAAGCACGTAGCTGTTACTCAAACACAGTGTAACTCAAATAACATTCAGAAATCTGTTGTTTTAGTAATACCTCTATGCACTTTGTGACAGTAAAGGAAGAGGATTAACAGGTATTTTGCTATTTATAAAGTAACACACTACAGTGGATAGAACAGAGATGCAATTATCTCTTCTGTCAAGTTTAAGAATATGCTCACAATTGTCAAAAGGCAACATACTTTGGGATTTGCTGGTGCTCGGAAGAAAATCTGTGCCTTTTTTGCAGTAGGTTTTATTTCTGTTCAAGTGGGAAAAAAATCAAAGAATAAGCCACAGATCTTAATTTAGACTTAAAACTGTACCTACAACATCACTACATCTTAATGTTACACAAATACCATTTAATGGAAGAAGACAGATGTCAGAAGGGTTATTTTCTGTAGTCTACATTATGTTGTAATTCCAACAGTGTTATTACAAACTTTGAAAAAAAAATGTAAACCATTAAGTCTTACACAAGGCTGAATCCATTTATAAGTAAAAATGTTGCTAAAATAAATCACTGCCTTGAAATAAAAGATAAAATTCCCCTTGCAATTTTGTGTTTCAAAGCTTTCCTAGAAGTGAGCATTGATGAGTCGAAATTTCACTTTGTCTTTCTGATACTATTATTGCCCTTAGTGTTAGCACATTCTGCGCTGGCTCACGCCCCAAGACAGGACAGTGCATTTACAGAAGTCTGCTGTCTATTTGATCAAGCCACAGCTGTCATCATAAGTCTACCCTTACCTATGTATTGTCTACACATTTTGAAAACCTAATTTCTTAATTCAGGCTCACTATTTCATCCTAAACAATTTATTCTTTCTGGCCTTCTTCACATCCGTACTTGACTCATGTATCAATAGAGAACATCAACGTTAAACATTTCACTTACTTTGGGTACCTCACTAATTTTAATACATCTGCAAGATGCTGCATCATGTTGTATTACACTAAAAACTTTCTTGTTTTCAAGGACTTCCATGCTTCAACATCTCCTTCCTTTTAGCCACTGCAGATGCTCAAGATTGTCACTGTACTTCTGGAGTTCTTTCCCAAGGACTTGTTTTCCTTGATGTACATTTAAGAAATTTGCCATATGATATAGACAGACTGATTGGAAGCTGGAAATAAATTGTCTGAAGAAATTATTTCTTTAGCCAATAGCAGAAGAATTTTAAACTGAGTAAAATTATTTCCCTTTTCCTCATCTTTGTTTCACAGTGATCTTCATCCATTGGGTATATTTCCTGCATATGTAAAGTGATATTAACACAAACAACCGGCTATGAGAAATGCTAAGGCTTGTAAATGTAGTCAGAAGTACAGATCCCTTAACAAAATACTCATTGTTTAGCAATGAAGAAAGCTATCTTTACACTTCTACAACTTCATTTTGCTCCATATTATTCAAGTGTGTCAGTGATCATGCATGTGAGTGATGGGAGTTTCCGTTCCCCTCTCCTGTTTTCATGTTAAAAAACATTTAAGAACTAAAAAAATACGGATCTTACACACAGGCTGTCAAATAGTTTTAATTCTTCAGTCTGTACTTAGAGTGAGACCATGAAGACAGACAGGTCTACCTGTTTTAGCATAAGAAGAAGTCTCTCCCAAACTGACTGAGGTATTAAGCATGAGCATTTATGTGTCAGAGAAGCTTGCCCATTTCCGCTCTGTAAATGAGTAAAGGAGCCATTTCTTTTACTAGGTATATTAATTTGATTTCTTTCAACCAAATATCCCCTTTTTCAGGGAGAAGGGGAGTGGGAACAAAATTGTTTATAATATTAAAATATGTACAAGGATATATAAACCTGACTGAAGTTTTTGTGTATAATGTTTGTGGAACAATAACTATCAGTGACTTTTTTCCTAAAAGCATCAAGCATGTTGTGACTGTGCTAATCTTCTCCTGTAAACCCAACAACTTGCACTAGCAGATTCAAAAAAGGGTCTGGGGTCCCAGCACATGTGCTGTTGAATGGGGCTGGGGTCCCCAGTGGGTTTTGCCCCCTCCACTGCCATGACCACAACGTGATCTCCGATGCCTGCACAAGCGCAGTGACGCCTCCAAACTCAGGAGGGGGGAACCCTAGCAACAGGTTCTACCCCTCCTCTGAGGCAGGGGAACTGGCGCCTCCAAGGCAGAGAGCTGGCATGGGGGCAGGAGCTGCTTCCCATAGCCAGGCAGTTCAAGTTAACGGGACAAAACAGCACCTGTCCGAAAACAATTGTTTAAGTCATCGTACCTAATGTTAGCATTTAGCAGTCCATCACAATTTGTCTCTTACCAGAATCAGTTTTGCACAGAGATCACTGTTGTTTACTTGTACCTTCTGGTAGTGAGAAGAGATGGTTTGGGATCTCAAAGGATATGGTTAAGGTCCTCTTTCGGTGGCATGGACCACCTTTGCATGAACTATTTTCAGGTATGTAGAAGAAAAGTGGCAGAAGCCATGAAGGTGACAGAATCAATCATCCACCTATGCTGTTCCAGCTAATTTCATGGAATGAATACAACGGAAGCTGATCAGCGCGAGATCTGCATTTGCATCTGTCAATTCATTCCTGGCTGTTGGGACATCTTATTCACAAGAAGCATAAGCTCTGGAAGGAATCTTACCCACTAAATATGTTTAATTTTTGATGAAAATGTCTCCAACTGCCTAAACAGCCCGATGCTAAGCACTCGTGACTGATTACTATTCTAGCTGTCGAGATAAGCAGGGGTAGAAAGCCACAAAGATAAATCTTGTGTTCTCAAGCATGCAAGCTAACATGGTTGGTTGAAATGTTTTTAGACGTAGGGTACAAGGCGGTCAGAAATACAGCTACCTATGTCTGCTCACCCTTCACATCAGCATCTTTTGGAAGGGGTTTGTGAATCACTAGGAGGATTATTCCACACTTTCAGGCATGAGATTTATTATCCAGTAGGAGTCTTCCACATGGAAGGATTTCATTCACCTACAGTCCCTCCAAAGAACGTCCTTTGAAGGAATGACCATTTTAATCTGCTATAAGTATTGCGAAGGACTCAGAGGTGTCAACGGGAAATGGCTGAAGTCAAGTCCCTGCAGTTTTTAGAAGGATAATGCTTGCCAGATACACATCCCAGAACAAGAAGTAATGTTTGGTTTGTGTCCTTTCGTGGATGACTTGCATCGTACAAAGAGATTTGAATGAATCTGGACTCTCGTACACAAAACATGTTAATTAGTCCTTACGATATACTGTTTAAGCAGCTTACTCCTACAATTTGATCCTTTGTCAATACCTTTAATATACTATAAAAGAAAAATGAATGTTTAGCTTTGCATGTCAGAGGTTTCCACAAAAAGGTTGAAAAATCAACAGTGTAAAAACACTCAGAATTTGCTTTAGAAAATGTATTTCTTTCGTTGCTCTTGGTAGAGAAAAAAATCAGAATGATTTGTTCTTCTGAGAGCCCTACACACATGATAAACACTTCACTTACTAAGACATCAAGTCAATTATCTTTGAGTGTGATAGGAGACACAGTTTCGGCTTGCTAACTCTGTTAAACCTATGAATCTAAAATAACTAGTGCTGGAAACTGAACTACTGTGTTTCTGTGTTAGGTTTTGTTTGGCTGCCATGGAGGCAGCTGCTGCCCTTGCAAGCACGCTCAGTACCACTGCAAGGCAAGTGCAGAAGTTTCCAAGAAAGCCTGGAATGTTCATTGTAACCATGCAAGTTCAAGTTTCAGAAATCAGCTTGTACAGATAATTTCTTCCAAGTCTTCTCAGACTGCAGATGCACAATGTTTCAAAAGACACTGAGTTCTTTGGAACTGAATTTTGTGTGGTCTCTCTTTATTCTTCCTCAATAAAAGTCATTACTTGTTGATACACAGGTGGACAAATCCATAATACCAGAGATTGACTCGAATGGACAGTGAAATAGATGATTTTCCTAAGTTAAAATACAGTATGCAGGATTTCAGTTTCTAGAATAAACCATATGTCTAAAACTATACACAAATTCATGAACAATAAAATTTTTACATGTAAAATGATCACAGAATGTTATTTCTAATTATGTTTAAATACACCAAGTTTTTTTCCAAGTAAACATTTCATAAGATCCTTTGATGTACATGTCATAGCTGGACTAACATAACGCAGTGTTATGAGCTATTAAATTAATGAGTCATGTACTGAGGAAGATGTACCTTACAGCCTAACACACTTTCTGATACGCAAGCACGCTTTAGTGTGTTACTTTAGATGCCCTGGCACATGGAAAGACAAAATCAGAACAAACAATCCTTATTTGGAACGTACCTGTTTCTGGGCATGGAAGGACTGACACCTACATCACTAGATTTTCTGGTTCAGGCTCAAACTTGATAAAAATGATGAAGAAATTTAAGCACCAGGGAGTCGGTCTAAATGGTTGAATGACAATAGAAGTTATTCTAGCTTTCATGCTTAAATAAGAAGAGACGTGGAGTTATGAAAGGAGAAGAAACTAACAGGAACAGTATAAAAATAAGTAAAGATGAGGACTCTCACTTATCATGTGTCTTGCTCTTTATTTTCCTACACACATATCCTTTCGGTTCCATGACATCCAAACTATGTCAGTTGCCATTCACTTCCATTGATTTATTGATGAGCTAATTACAGCATCACTTTTATTTTCTCTGTATATGGCCAGAGATGCAAAACCTTCTTTGCAATATACAGAACTGGTCTCTGATCCTCAGATTTATTTATTGAAACAGTGACAACAGTCTTGATTCTTACTGATGAGTTTGTTTTCACTAAGGTCAGGAGATAACTAGAGCCAAGCATGTGCAGGTTTAGGATCATCCACAACAGTGTGCTCACATCTGAGTTGATTTGAAGAAATCAGTGAATGGATAAATAGATGCTGGATGAAGGAAGAACACCACATACACAAAGTGTATATATTCTGACCTTATAGAACTGAACGTTTCTAGGAACTGTTGTGATCTGCCACATATACAGTGCACTTTAAACATTTGCATCTCCACATTTCTCAATGCTGTATTTTTCTACTGCCAATACATGCTATGGCAGACTTAGTGCAAAGAACAAAAAAAGATACAAATACTGAAGAGTCTGTAGTCTGTCTAATCACAGCTCAGTTGTTCATCTGTACGGCATCACTGTTGAGCAGGGTGATGAAGGAAGGGTTCATGTGCTAAGACATGTTATTGGGAATCTGAAGATCTGGCTTCTCTTCCTATTTCTTCAAAAGATTTCATGCTCAATCTTCAGCATATCATTTTTGGATTGACTCAATGCCAAAGATAATGACAATCTTTATTTCTTGGTGCTAGAAGTTCTGTGTAATAGGGAGGGTAATAGTGATGAAATTGTTCCAAGGAGCTGTTAGGCATTTCTTGTGCTGTGCTTTGATATCCCCAGATGTCAGAAAGTAGAGAGATGTAATGTGTTTGTTGCTGGTGTTTTGTTCCCCATTTTATCATCTGCTAATGGACATAATATGTTTTAAGGAAGGCTTTGAAGGATTACAGTGAGAATACTTGTAGAAAAAAGAAATAATGCTAGCTCTCAGCATATTTCTGATACCTGAAACATTTCTTAGGCACACAAGAGTATTTATCATTCCAATACTTTAATTTTAAGAAAGAAGTTTGACACAGAAAAAATATTGATACTGTCTTTCATTTTCAATTTTTGGCAGAAATACCACGGTGTGATATACTGCACAAATACCTAATATCAAATAGATACGTGATACTTATCAACTATATGCCAGTATTCATCCTCCGTCTTTCTACATGCATGGGAAACAATATAGTGACCATTCATGGGAAACAATATAGTGACCACTCATGGAACAGAAATAAGTGGATAGTGTCCATAATGCTCCCACTTTTGCTATTTTGAAACTTTTTTAGCATAAGAAAAAATCTGGAGTGGCTTAAAGCATCCCTAGATATATTACTCCCAAACATTCCAAACTCTTTTCAATTCTCTAGAGCAGGAAAAGCAGAATCCTTTATATCTATGGTGCTGCAACAAAGAACTCCTAAAGGATTTTATGGAGAAAAAAAATTATAAATAGAAACACTATCATCACCTCTCTCATAAGGTCTTATACAGAATTGCATTTGTAAAACAAAAGAAAGGGGGGGGGGGGGAAACCCCCGTATAAAAAGGATTAATTCAGAACTCTTAAAATTTAAAAATACATTTTCAAAACAAATAATGAAACAAGTATTTCGATTAAGAAGAAATACATTGTTTTAGCATGCCATCAAAGCCAAATTCTTTCATCAAAAATCACTTTAAAGCAAAGATGCTTTTTTTTGGTAATAAAACTGGCTGAAGAAACTGTTTATGTACACTTAAGGTAAGGCATTTCCAAAAGGCCTCTTTACTGTTGCTGCAGTGAGTAGAAATATTCACTTTAATAAGAACAATCAATGTTAGACAAGGATTAAATGCTTCAAAAGTCCCAGTCTCATTATCTGTCTCCATTCTTACTTATAAATTTTGTTTTAGAGAATCTAGTTTTCTATCCAAATAAATTAGGCTCAGATAATTACAATTTCCCATTTTTGTGTGAGAAATCAACAACCAAAAATACTCTTCAATATATGAAAGGAATATTGTGAAAGGTGTGCATGGCTACTGTTGACTTGCTGCACAAAAGCCTTGCACGTGGGTTTTCCATGCGTATAACTGCAGCGTAAAAGATGACATTATGAGAAACCTTTTGACAAATTGATTAATAATCTTGAGCTGCTGAAGTTCAGCTGAGTGAGCAATTAAACATTCCAAACAGCAATGAACCTTCAGAGATAATTTATGATAATTTTATGCACAAGAGCTCAGTGGCTTTTTAATTTGATAGAATGTTAGTAGCATAGATTTCTAACAAGGGAGTTTCAGTGCTCCATACATCACTAAGATTACTTAAACATTTCAAATGTGGTTGATGAATGAAGTTTCCCGAGATGTGAGGAGATACAGAAGGTGTCAGAAGGTTGAGATTATTCATCATATCAATTATTGAAAGTGGATGCATTGACATCATACTCCCAGCTCATATTTTATAGCTATTATGAAGACAGAGCAGAAATAACAGACTTGGAGGACTGCAAAACTCTCAGGATATCCAACTTCTTCCCTCTTTTACTTCAGCATTGTTCTGTCACCAATGTTAGAACTTCCAGGTGTTTCTTTGAAAGCCATTCATAACATATAGAACAAGACCTTTTGGATATCATCAGCTAATACCTGGAAAACATCCCATGCAGATCAAGAGAGAAAAGGGAGGTGAGATAAAATGAGTCTGAACTCAGTTTCCCAGAAATGCAAATACTGTCTCATTTTTGCCGAGGGAGAGCAGGTTTCCCTACATTTTTCCCACATAATTTTTTCCCTTTTGTTGCTTTCCAAAAACTGCATAGGGTAGTACATTCAAACGAGTCAAAGATTTTTAATTCCTAGAAGATTTCCCCTTCATTCTTTTATTTCTTGTTTTGGCAAGTAAAATATAATGTTTTAATCTTGGATTTCTGACATACTCCTGACAGTTTGAAATACACTCAGCTAAACTAAAGTAAATAATGTAAAGGGGCTTTCTTTATTATATGAACAAAGATAGAGTCTCTGCTTTGAACAGAACACTGAAGCATTCAGATACCACATGTTTAAAAGAACAGCCAGTTGGTGAGATTTTATTTGTTTTTAACACTACTATAATGATCCTGACAAATCATCATTTGACATATTCAAACAGTTATCATTTCACGCATGCAAAGAAAAGAATGCTGGAAAATGGAGGCAAAAGATGGGCAAAAAAATGTGGCTAGAAGCAGGATGGCAGCCCGTTACTTAAACTCCTTTAAGGGAGAGATCACTTCATTTGTGTAAAGTGACTATTAGTCAAAATACTCCGCTAAGCTCAGGAACTACGCAGACAGCTTGGAGAGTGATAGGTGGGAGAGTGGGAGCGTTTTCACAGACCTTGTGGCTTCAAATCCTACTTCAGACTAGAACTATTAGTCTTAGGTTAATTACAGGATTTGTCTGACCTTTTGTGTGTCTTCAACATCATTTCGAGGGCTGACTCCTGCACAGCTCCAAATCAACACCTATCAACCTAATCAAAAGTCTCCCACCCTTGAAGAATGGAGTCAACATTAGCAGAAGAATCACAGAAATTGATAATGAAAAGAAATTCCATAAACATGATGATAAACTTGTGGACAAATTACTGGACTTACGCGAGAGTTGGCAAGAAGCTTCCATAAAGACAGGTCTGAACTTGTGGCACTGAGGTTCTCTTCCTTGGAAAGCTTACCTCAGTTGAGCCAACAGTTAGTTTCACTCACATCTAAATAGAGAGAGTACTTTTCCCAAAATAGGTCCAAATGTTGGTCACGGAGGAAAACTCCCTGGAAAAGAAGGAACTCCAAATTGTGTAAGCAAAAGTAAACTGTTAAAAAAATCCACAACTTAGAAAACTTGGCCTAATTAAAAGTTAAAGTGTGAATTTGTTTCACCTAGAGAATGGATAGAAACAGTCCTCAAATACAAAAAGCTGGCATAAACAGGATTATATTACTTTTACCTCCAGTACATTGCTGAAAAATGAAATATTAAAGAGCAAACAAAACTTTCTAACTATGATGTGAACTTACTGCTGGTACAAGGCATCTGGAAGCAGCTGTTGAGAAATTTCTAGTATTGGAGTCTTTTACCAAAATTTCGTAACCGTCAGAATATCTTCAACCTTCTCTCAGAATTAGTATTAATCTAGGTAACTGTTCATGGCCTGTGTCTCTGTGTCTCAGTTTAATGTCACATAATACATAATTAAAGTTGAGAACAGGAAGTAAGTATTACATAATTTCAAATGAAATTATCTAGCCAAAAGGCTAGACCATCTACTTTCTTAGGCACTGTTTATCATTCTGCTGGCTTCCACAATCTGGTAGCCTCAGCTCTTCTGGATTATCAAAACAGCACTTGCCTGACTCCCTGGGACCTTCCTCAGGAAGTGGCCAGACTGGTAGGTAGGAAGGAAGCAAAAATGAAGTGACCTAAATGTCCTTTCTAGGAATCTCTGGTTCTCCTAACTCTGTCTTCTGAAAGAGACTCTGATTTTTTTCTTTTCTTTTTTGTTTTTTACTCAGAGGGGTCAAATTTGGTAAGAAGACGGGACACTGATGTAAAATACTCCCACCTATGAAGTTATATACCACAGGTATACCTTATGTCCTCCTCAGTCCCATGGTCACAAATCTCTGTGACAATTCCTCTTGGATGCAAAACAGCCAGAGCAGCATAACTCCGGAATACATAGAGGGTTAGCACCTCTCATCTTAATGCACTCAACTAACAGTACCTGGAAGAAAAACCCAGTTCAGCTGACAGCCTGCTGCCACAAGGACATTAGAACAACATTGTCAGTAAATTTCCACCAGTCCTGTTGGGTAGTCTTGATGAAACTTCTCTCAGTTGCCCAGAAAAAGCTTCAAAACTGGTATCTCTTCAAGACACTAGCAAAGAATGGGTATCTCTAAGACTTACTGTGTGTGAAATTAAGGAAGAAAATTTTCTCTGTGCCCCCCCCCCCCCGCCCTTTATTTTTTTTTGAGCTATGACAATGTATCTGGAGAAAGAGCACTTAAAACCATTTTTCTTCCAAATTAATTAAAACAAAGTTATTAAGAAAATTATAGGAAAAGTGCAATTGTCATCTGAAAATGTGTCCTGACAAATTTGGAGAATAAATTAAATCTCTAACAGAGGAATTTTAGTGCTGCTTTCACTGTAAGTGTCAATGCTGCCTTACAGAGACTCTTCTGATGGTTCCATAATGTGCCAATCAATGTTCAAAAGTACAATTATTTGTTTGTATTCTTGAAGGGATACGCAAGACAATTCTGAAGTCCTATTCTACTAATATATGGTAATGAAAATGAAATATTAACAATATGTATATATAACAATATTAACAATGAAATATTAACAATAAATAGTCAACTGTACTATAGGTATGACAAGCAGTGCATACCTAAAACTTATACCTATAATACTCTTTTGACATTAATATTATGGTTCGGTTTTGGCAGCTAAAGTTGTTATTTTTCGGGCAAATTTGGCAACAATTCAGAGTCATGGAAATATTGGACAAACTCCAGCAGCCCTTTGTTAGGCAAGATGTCTATTTAAATACAAGATTTAACCTACCTTTTAATAGGATAAAAATGGATGACCAGGATGAATGGAGTATTTTAAACTTTCTGCAAAATAGGATAGTCTTGTTTGCACTATTTAATGTTTTGATTTCCCATTCATTGCTGAGGCCATAATGAGCATCAGTTATTATATCGTGGCTCAGGTCCAGCATAAATCATTTAACCTCCCCCTCTTTATTGATTTATATTAGCGTTTTATAGATGGCACTCATTGTCTTTATAGAGCCTGGGATCTCACAGTAATTAAGTTCAAATTTAAAATAAACAATGAGATCCAATAGGGGTTGCTGAAATATCCTGCAAGGTTTCTCTCCCAATGCCTACATTCATTTTACTCCTCATCTAATTGCCATTCTAAAAATTCTAACTAGACAAACCAAATGAAACCAAACAACCAAACACAGCAAAAAAAGAACAGCGTGGAAGGCATGTATTGAGTCTTAAAACGGCAATGGGATGGGTTTGTCAAAATTATAGTCGGTAGTGTATTAGATGTCTTTTTTTTTTGGGTGGTGGTATGGTATGTAAGCCTATCTAGCTCAGTGGTTTCTTTCCTCTGAAAATAGTTTAACCATAACTGGAAAACATTATTGATACTGTCTTATCTCCAAATCCTCCAATGCTCTTGGATGCATGGTAAGATACTCTTTTATTTTGCTCTTAGGAGACAAATTTATAATTTACTTACAGTACATTCATGTAATTCTCAATTAATTCTGTTGGTTTAAGATCACAACTACCTTTAATGGGAGAGTTCTCCGGGAAGCCCTGTTTTCTCCCTTGATCTTTTCTCAGGACCACTCTTCCTATGGGTGTCACATCTCTGTCAGGGAACAATAACGGCAGTTGCTGCTTAGTCGGGGCAGGGGAATTTGGGAGCCAAGCATCACAGCATGGCAGGCAGAAGCCATCGCCTCACCAACACAAGGCCTTAGTCCCGTCATACACGAACAAGCCAGGAAGTCATAGTCAGAGTCCCGACCGACAGGTTACAAGTCCAGGCACAGGCACGGCTGCAGAGCAGCTGCCTCACAGTCCAGGCACAAGCCAAGCGTGGAGCTGCTGCTTAAGGCAGCTACAAACGAAGGAGGCAGGAACCCCTGCTGCAGCTTCTTCCAAGGCCAGTTGAAGTTTCTCAAGCAGGTCTCACCCGTCAGAGCTATTCTTTCAGAAGGAGGGAGGCTTGTTCTCCTAACTGATCCTAAGCCTTGCCAGAATCTTCTGCCACAGGATATACCCAAGCCCCAGGGGAAGGTCTGAGTAGGGAAATTTTTTCACAGCAGGAGCCCTGCCCTTTCCAGGGGCACCAGCTTTCCCCTGCTCTCTAGCCTAACGCTAGTCTTAACCTTAAAGCTGGTCTCAGAGGCTTTAGTACACTTTTTGTTAAGTCTTTCTGCTAGTCCTCGAAATGTAACTCTGCTTTTAAAAGCATACCTCACTGACAGACTCTTGTCTTCCTTACTTACGTTATCTTTTATTATTGTTTTAAATAAAACATTATCTATGTACATGGTATGTGTGTGTCGTGTGTGAGCTTTATTTCCTGGTAGGTTATGCTGCCCTTTCATAATTGTTTTTCCCTCAGAGTCATCTGTAGAGCGCTTGTTATGACATCTCAGTTTTCACAATAACACAAATTTCCTGCTGGGATTCAGTAGTTTCATGTAAAGAGCATAATATTGATCTGATTATATTCAACTGCCTCTGCACAATAACAAGGTAGTTAGTGTAAAATAGTTGTATAATTGTATAAACCAAAGCTATACTTCTAATCTGAATTTTTCAACCTCTATTTACACTTTATTTTAGGTTTACAGGTTGTCTTTTTCATTATGCTTCTTCAGTCATTTATTCTAAGTATCTCACTTATCACTGTAAATAATTTCCAACCAGTCAGTTACTCTGTTTTTTACACCAGGAAGAGGGGACATAATAAATCTGATGCAAAGCCACGGAAGTTAAATGCAAAATCCATTAGGATTTTTATTAATCATTAGTTACATGAAAAGCATTAGGGCCAATTAGAAATTAACATTTAACTTAGTTGCTATTTTTGCAATGCTGCAAATTGATCCAATCATTCTCTTGGACATTTTTGATACTCCATGTGAAGGAATTGAATTGTGCTAATTGCTGTTAGTTTACTAAGTGACAAGGCATTGTTTCTGTGGTAAGTATTCTGATAGAATAAAACTGTTCACACATTTTACAAATACTTCTCTGGATTTTGTGTTTAATTTCATCAGACATTAATGACAGTGAAGCTTGATTGCCTCGGTGTCTGCAGAAATGAACACAAAAGAACTGTGAATATTTCTGAATCCAGCTCATTTTAAACCTAGCAGGAGTTAAGTGCACACAGCTTTTTGTACTACTGATCAACTCTAAATATTATGATTTTTTTTCTCACTAAGAACTGGGACCCGGCTACAGATTTACAGCCTCAAGTAACATCTCTTCTATTTTGAAATCTTGGTTAAACACCTCAAACACCGGAGTAGTCTTACTCAGGCTGATAACTGAACTGACTTTGAACTCAGACGGACTAACTACTCTTCTGAGTAAAGTTGCTCGAGTATAAGCACTTGCAAGACTGAGCCTTGCGTTTGTCATTCTGAAACAGTGTAATTCCTGATTTTACCTTACAAATGCTAAAGGAAAACTTACTGAAGATTATTCATTTTCAACCAAAAGATTAAGAAAATGACTTTGTTCTTTTAACAAATAAATATATATTGAATTTTATAACGTATTTTTATGTAGAATACATATAGAAATCTAGAAAAATATAGAATATACAGACTGTAACAGTTCTGTAATTGCTAAGATTATTGAGCAATGAATGACAGAAATCCTCAAAGCATTCTTTTGAAAGTGGTAGGTGAGTACAGGAACAAAGCACATGGTTTTGTATGACATATTCCTGATGTGAGGGAAAGGAAAAATACATGGATATCAGTAATAGAACTCCTATTAAGCTCACTTGTTTCAGGATCAAGTCCTAAACAGCAAAAGTTTAATTAAAAAAGGGTGCCAGAGAGTTTTTTTGCTTCATTTGGGATGCCTGACAGAGCAGTCGAGAAGAAAAAAATGGTGTCAAACTATTTCTCGTATGTTAGTAAACGGAGTGATTTCAGAACAGACATTACGGAGGATGAAGGGAGAAATTGTCTGATGGTCACACAGAAAGAAAGACAAACAGTAAAGACATATTAAGGACAACTTCCTTCAGTTCCTGCTATGAGAATCTGAGACATGGACGGATGTTCACAGACAGATTTAAAAAATATTCAATCACCACACACATATCTAGACCCCACTTTCAGAGGAGATGGTGACACCAGTAGTACACGTACATATAAAACCACCTCCATTAGTCATAGACTAACTAGTTTTCCTAGTGTGTTTCTCTGGACCCTGACTGCCTGCAGTCAGTTGACATCTTGGTGTGAGATGCACAAGCTGAGAGTCAGACCCCAGAAGATACCTGTTCGGAAGACATACATATGGTTGTTACCTTGGCAACAGACACACGTGAAAGCTGTCAGAAGAGAAGAGCTTTTTTCTTCTGTATTAATTTTTTTCTGCTCAGAGCATTGGCTCTTATGTGTATGTAGGTTTGGGCTACAAACTTTACCAATCAAATTACAGCTGCACAACTTCAAATCTGACTTTCATTCTTTTCTGCTCTCCAGCAACTTATGATGAACATTTGCTGCTGGATGGGGACATTGGTGTCAGGCAGAGCATGCTGCTCCACTAGAAATACACAAATCTCTGCCCACACATTATAGATCATTTACGTGCATTTTTGAAGTACGAAAAGGGTTACATCACTAGTGAAGAGATGCCTATATACAGTTGGACATGGAGAACTGCCTAAATAAGAAACCCCAGGTTGAATCTTCCCAAATTTTTGACTTGATATACATGTACGTGCATGCTAAATAAATAGCCATGCTAGAACTTTCATAATTACTAGTTAAAGTACTTTACAACTCTTAAGTATTAGCATTCCTGTTTCACAGGCACAGAGAATGACCCCAAACATGTAGTATAAGTTATGTTACTTAAAGCCTCCTTATTTTAGAGTCGGCCTCCTTTGGAATCAGTTTTGAATGTTATAAATCTCTGCCTTATCACAGCAAAAATTTATAACTCATCTGCAAATATCATGTAAGCAGTCTGTTTTAAACAGGGGATTGCACACCTTATCATGTATTAATATTAGTATAATCAGAAATTATGAACTAGAAGAAACATGTTCACTATGTTCCATCAGAAGCCAAATTAGGTGCAAGTTTGGAAGGTCACCGTTTTCATTTAGGCCCCTTACCAGTCTTCTTCCAGCTTAGCTTATGCTAGATTTGTTGGACATGATTATGCTCTTCATCACATTTTACACAGACATAGCTATTTCATTTTCACTGGTATAATAATTGGCCTAGCAACAAATCTAACGGCCACTGCACTTATTTGGCAATTTTACCGGTGTCCTCAGAGAGTGAAAAATCAGTTTACATGATGCCTGTTCCCTCTGTTTCAACCCCCCTAGCAGAAATGGCCTTTTCAGCCTTGGAAGAGACTTACATGTCAGAACCAGAATCAGTTTTCATGTGCCTTCACCTCTGGGCTGCTGATACTGGTAGCTGGTGGTGCTGGTAGACCTCATCCCATGCAGGATATAAGAACATTTTCTCCCACAAGTTCTCATGTAAGACCACTGAAGGTGTAAACCAGGACCTGTTGATGGAAAGGTTCCTGCATTTTAGCTGACCTTGACATAGGTTTTCTACTTCTGCAGTTTCTACTGATTCATTACGCTAACCTGGATGCATTTTTTCTTCTGTCAGTACAGGTGAAAATATAGAAAAAGGAATACTGTCTTCCTTATAAGTGATATGACTTGTCATGGAAAATATCAGAAATGCAAAACTCTTTTCAAAGTACTTTAGCTTAAAATAACAAGTATTTGATAGGGCTGTTCTGCAAGTATTGACTTTGTTTTGAATTCTTCATTCTCTCCCTGTCTTCGTCTGTATCAATTTTTTTTGAAGTATTCATTACTAAGTTAAAAACCTGCCTCTGTAGTGTTTCTGCTCTGTTTTATTTTCCAGCACAATAACCATGCTACTGTACAGTAAGGCTTAAATGAGGATAGGTAATAATTTGTCAGGGTTTCAAACAGAATTTAGGGACTTTTCAAAATGTTTTTTTTTTTGTGATTTGGGCTTCCAACTTTAAAACGTGATGTATAATTGACATTTTGATACTTCGAGGCCATGGTGTATTCTCACACTTCCATGAAAAAAAACCCAACTTGCTGACACAATCAGGAAACAGATGGTGACAAAGATCTTGTATTTAATATGCCAATCATTATGCTTTACTTGCATATTATCATCTCATTCATGAGGCCACTATATGAAGGAATTTTGCTATGCCTCTGCAAATCAATCAAGAAGTCTTTTAATTTTTTTTTTTTTAAATATAATTTAGGTCTTTCTTATCCATTATGTGTTTCATTAAATTTGGGTTAGAGTGTTTATGCAAATTTACTACACATGAAAAAATGCTTTGACAATCCTGTGGCAAGAATAGATGTCAGCAATGAAATATTCACTATAGATAGCTTCAATAGAGAGACCAAGAAATGACTTGGCAACCGAAGTACCCACATTTTCCATGCTTTGCTGTGGTCCTAAATCCAAAGGCAGTGACATAGTAAGACACTATGAAGGATGATGTCGAGTAGGAGGATGGATTTTGTAATGTGGCCTCATATCTACTAAGACCTGGACTTCAGTCAAAATTTCTGCTCAAGAAAACCACAGATGGCAGATTACCAATGTATTTCAGTTAGAGCTAGCACTAGATTTGAAATCACTGAGTATCTGAGCCAAGCAAATCTCTTCTTCAGCACTGAAAATAGGCATTTTCCTTGGAGAGTGTCTGACTCAGAGTCCCATCATATAGGAGCAAGTTCATCCACTCACAAACTGAGCAAGGACCCTCCTTGGACAGCATGATGTCCACTGAAGGTGTTTTAGCCCATTACTGCAAGTGGTGAAAAAAGGCTGGTTCTTTCTCCTTTATTTCTATCCTGCAATGTCCAGAGAAAGCTTCTTCCTTCATAAGTGCCAAACGTTTGTGTTTAGAGGGAGTTGGGGTATAGTTAGCACCATTTTTCTAAGTGCCTCACTCATATTCTCTATCTGTAGGTTCCCCAGCTTCTAAAATGTATAACTTTCCATTTAAAGAAATAAAAATAATTCCTGTTATCTGGTAAAGGAACACCACAAACAAGAAGACACAGCATGTTGCTTGACTACTTACAAGTGTCTTTTTGCCTAGGACAGAACATGCCTCTGCCCTGGGTATAGTTAGGGAGTTATTTGAAAACTTACATATTCCACCTGAAGCGCATGAGTAGAGTTTATGGTAGCTTTTCAGCATATCACTGTTTCTTTCCCCCTCTAATTTCCAGCCATTTCAGACTACTTGCAATGTGCTCTGTTAGACCAGATCTTCGCTGACTCCTAACAGGGAGTTCTATGTCATCTTTACATTGCTCTATTCCCTTCATTGTGTGGCATTCTTCGGTTAGCTTGTTCAAGCAGGTTTGTGGTTTACAAAACCAGAAATCCTCAACGTTGCAATTCTGTGTTCCTTTTGATTGTTTAAGAAAAAAACCAAACCAACCCAGAACCCGACCAAGCCCAATACAGCATTCAGTAACAGTTGAGTTGTTCTTAAACACAGGGTCAGATTTATTGTTTATTTCATTACTTATCAAAGACAGTGGCTTACACACCTTGCAGTATCCAGACAGCAGTCTCTTGGGACGTCAAAAGTCAAAGTTACATCAGCTCTTGACTTTATCCAGGCTCTATGATGTACAATGTCACTGAAACGGAACACTTCCTCTTTGTTCTGGGGAACTCGATTCATAACGAGCCCATCTAGGGTGTACTCAGATTGTGATAAAGAGCTCTACACAGAGGCTCCTATTTTAGAGAAACAGGTGTTGGCTTTGATTAGAGAAAAATGACATCATCCAAGGGAGAGGAGAAAAAAAAGCATAGGGAAAGGAAGGCAAAAATAGAAAAAAAAGTGGCAACCAGACACAAATACATTTGCACATATAAAGCTGTTCTAATGAGAGCCAAATTGATTTGACATTCAGTGGCAGTTTGAAGCCAAAAAAAGCAAAGCAGCCTACAAAAGGCCCAGCTCATTGTTTATGGAGTGTCATACTTCATCATCTGTGAGACCAATAACAGTGATGGGAAGACCTTTAAAAGCAGGGAGTTTGCACAGAATGGCTGTGTGGATACCGCTGATGTCAGATCCAATAGCAGGATTGTGAGCTATTTCCTGAATTGAAATCATGTTTGTCAGATGAAGTAGGTGCTCTCTACAGATTATATCTTTGAGAAGAGGATTTGGTACATTGTTAGAATTTTTGGCTGATTTCTCCTAGGCAGACACAGCCACAGTACTTACCCTGTGATGGGTAACGAACATCAAACTGCCCTGAAGAAAAAACACAGAGGAGAAAAAAAATTACATAACATGCAAATGCACTTTCCACTACATGAAAATTAATCTCTTTATAGAAAAGAACTTTGCACAAAATCATGTAAATTAGACACCTCTTTCATCATACTTATTTTCATAGATAACTTTTTTACAAACACGATTTTTTACTTTTTCATTGAAATAGTGGACCCCTGTAATTAGTAGACTGTAGAATATATTTTGTCGATCTCTGTTTTCAGTTAGAACACGGGGTGAGGAGGGACATGTCTATCAAATGTTGGTGAATGCCACATGAATTATAAGCCTTCAAAAACCATGAGATGCTATAGCCTTGTACAGGAAAGAATATGCGCAGAAAGCAGTCTCTCTCTTTCTGCCTTCTATCTAGGAGCTCAACCTAGACATCACAATATTGATACTGAATTCTGATACTAACGTTTCTGTTTAGATTTCACTAGAAAATGTTTCTGTCTTGGGGGAAAATTCAGGAATTGCAGCCTCCTGGGTCTCAATTCTTTAATGACTCACTGGAATACAAATAGTCAGTGATCTCAAATCAGCAAGTCCTTAATCACATTTTACATATAGTACCTACTGTGGCTTTATAACTCAAAAAGCACTATCAGGGTGACCAAACTTATAATGGATGGCACAAGTATAGACAAAAAAAGTACCAGAGACAAGATACATGGAGGTAGGTCGAAGTGATTAAATGAAACACTTTCTTTCATTCACATAAAAACCAAAATCAGTTTACCTTTTTTGTGAACTCTCCATTCTGTTTCCTGTAAATATTTGAGTCTCTGAGTTTGTTAGCATGAGCACCCCCCAAAATAAATAGATCAGTAGGTCAAAGTGTTCAAATATTCACAAAAGCCAACATTACATCTATATTAAATAGTGTATTCTGTGACATGAAGACAGTGTTCATTGGTTATGAATTATGTATGCAGATATAATTCCTGCTGTGTTAGCTTTATGGTACAAATCATATGATTGAGTTTCTTTTGTCGTATTTAGAAGAATTATAAGCCACACTGGAATAAATTACAGATTTTGTATACTACAAGACAGGTTTCTAAATTCACATTGAGATAGTACCTAGAGATTCAAGGCAATAACTATTCTACCACAGCCTTGACTTCAGTTTGCAGGAGAAATGGTGTTGCCCCGTGTCTAACGTCCACTGGTTGAGTAGTCAGTCTGAAGTCCTGCATTCACGGCATTTAATTCTATTGAATGATATTAAAATGCAGGCAGCATGATAAGCCTTTCAACAGGTGGATTTCACTTGTCTCAGGCTGTAAGTGTTCTCATGGATAACTGTTGTGAAAAAAAGTAAATAGGAAATCGGTTACTGAAGACTGATGAAATGCATTGCAACCAAATTTTGTTAAAACATTTTAAATGTTACCTTTTAGGATTCAGTGTCAGAATTATAACACCACAGAAGTGAATGCGAGCAATTTACATTTCCCTTAGAGCTATTGTTTCACACTGTCTGAAGATTCAGGCTATGTCTTTCACTGCTGAGAAATGATGTATTTTACATGCAGCAATGTAAACTTCTATAAATTAGTGAAAACAAAGAAGAGACAAATTTCACTTATGTAGCTAGTCATGGTTAACCTCAGGCCCAAATCTGCCATTATATTGTCACAATATAAGAGAAAGCACATGATGTCAACAATGAAAATGTAGCCTTTGCAAGAGAACACTGTATTAATTACCTGCTGCTCACAGTGGAATCTTCCCTCCATAGTTCTACACTCGCAAAGTCTGAAAATACCCTGCATTTTGGTTTGGTATTTCCTTCCACTTCAGTGAAAGTGATTGTTTCTATATGCAATTCTTCTGAAAAGAGAGAATCAAAATAAGTAGGCTCACTGTATAAACTTTGCATATATATTAAAAAACCACTGGTACAAATTACAATGAATATTTATTTTAGTTACAGTCAAAACACTTTTCCACTTAGTCACTGCCTGCTTTCTGTGCTATATTAAGATCAAATAGTATTTGTAGAAAAAATTCGGAAGTTATCTTGAAAAGTGAGTACATCAAATGTCATCTGGTCACACACAACTTACAGATCAAAAAAGTAACATTCACCAAAAGTTGTTTCAGTTTGATCTTTCTACCAGACAACCAGGTTGTCATTAAGCTGGAAAAACTGTTTTTCAAGTAGTAGCTTTCTGGCAGCTGATCCTGCTTAGTTCATCAAGGATATCTGATTTGGATGTGTTATTACCAGGTATGAAACAGCTGTTTCACGCAGCAGAAAGAGCAGACCAAGTCACTAAACCTAAAGATAAACCAAGAAATAAAATTTTTGTTCTATTTTGTTTTCCTAACACCGAGGGTGATTAACTCCTGAACAATTAACTCAACAAGTGGAAATTTCTCCATTGCCTGTGATATCTGCTGCGCAATGGATTTTCTTCCCCTGAAAGACACGCTTAACTAATCCAAAGCGGCACAAAATTTGTTTGCCAGAGATAAAGGTGTGGGAACTCCCCCTCTCTGATAGTTGATACTGTGTGTAACTCTGCATTGCATTTCCTTGCCAGTAGGGCCTGGATAGTTTAGATAGATGGTGCCTGACACCAGTTACTTGGCTCAGAAAAGAAGACATAAGAGAAAATTTTATGTGCCTATGTTATATGAAGATCTAATTGTCTGGATAACCTAGGGATTTCTCTAGTCTTAAAACTGATAATTTTCTATTAGTATCTCTAGAACATTCAAGTTATACCCAAGGAACAGAATGAAACCCTGCAGGAGTAAAAATACTCCTCTGACCTGTTCCAGAGGGATTCTTTAGATTTTTAGCCCCTCAACACATTGCAGTCTTATCTGCAATATTGTAGTGAAAATAATTTTATTTGCATTCTTTTTACTTCCTAGTGTCCACAGTCTGTTTACTTGCACTCCATACAGCTAAGTTGACGGTACCATAGTTTATTCCCTTTACCTGCCTTCAGCTGATTGCTGAGTTAAATTCCAGTCTGCTACTCCTTTTCACAGCTCAGTGGAGTCACTGAGCCCGCACAGGTGCTGCTAAACACTTCTGCAGAGGTCTGGTTAAACAGGTGTACTGAAAGCCCCATTGACACAGGTAACCTTTACTGCCAATGGCTAAAACGACTATGGATGGCATTAAAAAAACAAGGTAGGATTTACACTTACATAACTATGAGAATTGATGCTGGGCTCGTAAACAGGACAGGTTAAATACAGACAATATAGACAATAAGATAATAGCAAGTTAGTTGTACACTTTTTCAGCATAACCTTCAGTGTAAAAAATCTCCTATCAAGGAAGTGTGACTACTGACTACAAGCTTCACTCCTTAGAGACTGGTTATTTCCAAAAAAGAAAATTTTCCCCCTGCTTGGATATCTATAAGAAATTATTTCAAGATGAAGAAAAGAAAGACAGTAGAGAGTTATCCTGGAAGAAAACTAAATGCAAGTCCTGCTTTTCCTTGTCTTTCCTACCATTCTGTATGCCACTCTCTTGTTGCAGTGGGATGTTTGGAGGCAGATTTTCTAAATGCCAAATTTAAAGCTGTGAGTTCCCTGACTGAGGTTTAGACTTAGCCATCCTTGCACAAAACTATGGGAGGCTCCAAGATGACTCCTATATGTCATTATACTCACCTGTTTACTCAGAATGCCTCTTTCTAAGTAGCGATACCAGGTCTAATTGTGCAGTGGGAAACAACTGGAGATCAAACTGTGCTGCAGCAACCTGCAAAAGTTGTAAATGAGTAGATCCTAGGAAGTTATGTTGCAAGAAGTTCGCAACATCTGTTTCCAACAGAATAAACAAACAACCAGTGCTCATGCACCATTACAAGCCCTTCACTTTCTTGAAAGGACATGCATATACCTACAGTGTAGCCCACACCTCTTCTGAGCAGGCTTTCATGAACAGAAAGTGGTTTGCTTACACATCTCCAAAACTATGGTTTTAACACGATGTCTTAAGGTGTTTAACTACAATGTTAGAACGGAACGTAGTTCAGTGGCTATTCTTTGTAGTTCAGAGTGGAAACCTATCTTAGATGTTCTGAAATACCTCATACTTCTGGACATGTCTGAAGTTGGATGAATGTGGCTGCTTTTTTGAGTAAAAAAAACAATAGAGAAAATCAGTTAGACAATGGGAGAAAAAATATTTTCGTTACAAAATTATTATTTGTGTATTGTAGAATTTTTTCTTGCTCTGAAAACTGAGTGACTTTTATTTGGTAGTCATCCTGAATGAGATTGCTAGAGGAAAAAGCTTAAAACCAAGCCTGTCAACTCCCTTTTTCCTAAGGAACCTGCAGCAAAAAACCTTTGCATTTATATATATTCAAGGATGAATATGTAAAGTGTAAGAATGTCTTCTGGAAAGATACCTTAACTATAATAAAACTGGTATCTACAAGAAATGTTCCAATGGCAGTAGGGCCAGTGAGAAGAGGTATTTTATTCCTGGCCCTGCCTGTGCAAAGATGAGTAGTATTCTCAGATCTGTGAAAGCACAGAACAGAACACAAAGAGAAAACAACCCTGCACTTTTAACCAAAATCTGCTGCTTAAATTTATCAGCAGCAATAACTATTCGACAATTGGGTTTTAGTTAATCATTCATCAGTGAACAAAAAAACCAAATACCACCAAGCTAGATAAGATAGTTTGCTCTTTATGGAGCAGTTTCTGGTGCTAATAAAAGTTAAAACAGTGTGGTTTTTACTTTACAGCACCCTCCCCCAGCTTCTTTCCTCCATTGCCTTATTTCAGCCACTAAAGTAAGAGGATATGAACAGGAATATGTGTGGAAAGAGGCTGGTTTGGTAAAAAGCTCCTTTCTTATGCAGCTACTTTTTATTGTAGAACTACATTATAAAGTTAAAACGGAAAATAAGGCAGTTTTGCAGCAGGTATGCTATAAGCAAACATACTAAATGGAAGCAAATTGGCTTGTCTTTTTGGTCAGCTCAGAACTGCCATTTGTAAATGGAAGTCACTTAGCTTCGTTAGGGATTCTTTTCCCCTCTAATTCATTGCAAATTTGCTTTTGTTTATGAAAATAGATTTGAGAGCTAATCAGAGTGTAGAGCTAGTGTTCACTCATTCAGCGATATTCGGCAGTTTTATTCACTTTTATACTTCATTGCGTTTTCACTCTTGGAAACTCATTTACTAATCTCCGTATGGTCATTTCACAGTAACTGTATGTGACTCTGGATATGCCAGCTAATAATTACCCTAAGCTATCTGAGAATACCTAACTACACAGTGACTATACAGTTATTTCTTAATACTCAAAATCTAGACTGAAAGCCCCAACTGCTCCAATACTATGAAATGTCAAGCTGTTTACCAACAACAAAGACTCTGCCTCTGCTCCCCTGCAGCTGAAGCAGAAAATGCCAGTGTTTACTTAAGAAGAAGGGGAAGAAAAAACCTCTCCTTCCTCTATGCTTGGTCCTGTGGTTGTTGGAGTGAATAGTTTTTGTCATTGATTGCAATGGGAATTGAGTGTGACTCTCTTTCTCATCCTTTTTATGTCCTGTTGCACTTCAGGAAAATACTTTACACAAGAATTGCCAGAAAACTGTAATTTCTGTCGATGAGATTCTGCTGTATCTCCTCATCTACTGGCTTAATTTAGCTTTCCCATCATCTCTTATACAGAGCCATGATGTATGTCTGTATCTGAACACATAACATTGCTAGAGAAATAAGAAACAAGAATTTTCCCTTGCAAATTCGGTGGGCCAAAATCTACAGGTATTTTCACCATAGCATTCCAGCTTCCCCGAGTTATGGCCACTACGTCCAGCATTACTGTGACACAAGATGGTTTATCAGGAGACTGTTTCCTTTTGTCAGAGTAGAGTTTGGATTAAACGACTATAGAAAGGGGCAAAGGCAAATTATGAAAGGCAGGACTTTCCTCCCCGTTTCCCTTAGCAATTGAATTAAAAAAATGCCACTGACTTTAATCACCAGTACAGGGTATTGAATTGTACAGGGTTTTAGAATTTGGCAGAAGAGACGAAAAATTTCTGAATGGGGATAAAGGAAAACACAGAAAAGCTTATATAAAAATGCAGGGGAAAAAAAAAGAAGCTGTTTTCTTTGATATTTTACAGAACACAGAAATAACATTTGGATAATGATTAAATAATACTGAGAAAGTCCACTGTGCAAACAAGGAATTCTCAGGGTTGGGTATGTGTGTGCAATTTAATTGTTTTGGATTTTTGGTCGAGATTTCTTTTCTTTTCAAAAAGAATGATGTGATCTAAAAAGAGAGGACAAGCTTGGTTCAGTTATAGCTTTCATATAATTACTACAAACTAATGCAAATTAGACTGTAGGTCTGCTCAATGTACATTTCTGTGCTTGCCAAATTATGTTTGGCAGTGTGGTCAAGCAATAACAGATGCACACTGTGCCTAGTTTTCTCGGGCTGTCAATAATTAGGAGGGCCATGTATTATAATAAACCACATCCCCTTGGCTGAGATTTGGATGCAAATTGCACACTAATTCACTTCCAAGTTTTTTGGAAGCATACCAAAAGACATGAAAATTAGGGAATATACTATTTACTTCGGGAATTGTGTTTAAAACTAAATAAGGCTCATTTGTAAGCAGTGTTCATCTATTCCATCCTTGTAAAGAAACCTAACAATAAGTTCCCTTTCCTTTACACTATTTAGTTCAGCTGTAGCACAGAGCAGCTAATGTGACACCTCTGCAATGTTCATGGCATCTCTATTATTCTTGTACTGAGAGAGTACAATATAAAAGACAGTTACTCTGCTTTGTATTTCCTAAGGTATGGCTGAGGTTGAGTGGATGATATCAGTTCAATGAAAGACTTGAATCACACTGCAATCCAAATTCTTTGCAATCAGTTGAGTGTTGAATGGCATGCTGTTATAGCAGAAAATTTGTCTTTTGAAAAGGCTGAAGATCTTTACCCTTAGCTATTATAAAGAGGATGAATGGACAGATTCAAGGAAAAAAGTAATAATGAAGGAAATTCTAGGAAATCCAGCAATGTAATGTAGTTATGTGTAGAGATGTAACTACACTTGTCTCCAAATTCTGGAGAAATAGAAAATTAAATAATTGAATTGACTAACTGACACATTAACAGGTAGTTAGGGGGTTCTGATTTAACAGTGAGCACATTAACAGGTAGTTAGGTTGTCCTGAAAATCATTTAACAGTGAGCTGCCTGCAGTAACAGTTAACACTCTAAATAGAGAAATATAATGCAACTAAAAGTGGTGTAATAAGAGAGATATCTCTCGTGTTTATTGCCTACTAATTGTATTGTATTGCACCAAAGAGACAGGCTCAGGATTAGGACTCTCTGTACATGCCAGACAAATACAGAAAAAAAGGCAGTGAAAACGGCAGAAATCAGAACAGTGTCCTGCAGTTATGTTAAGCTTTTTAAAACAGCTATCACGGAACACCATTTGTAAAACTTTCCAAGTATTTTAAATTTTACGTTCATGTCAAGCAGTTCTTTGCAAGAAGACAATGAGGCAAAACGTTGTGCCAAAAATATAACCCCCCCTTTCAATATATTCTACACTGTCAGCACTATTTAGTGACTGCAGTGTAGGATTGACACGGGTGACTTAGTTGTAAACTAATTCACATGGGCCAGCAGAAATCTCTACAGTAAAGCAAAAGTCAGAGATTACTGAAGTCTTAACTATTAAAAATTTGATAATAGAGAAACAGGCATAATGACAGTAAGCAAGTGTCCTATGATTAAGACGTTTTAGGAGTGCTAAACCAATGCTGTGGCATGGCTAGACTGCTGTGTAGTTTACAGAGTTTTATAGTGGGGGGTTTCAGGTGTTTCTTAGGTGTTTATCCTATTTGGTGGTTGTTGGTATTGCAACTATTCATCACAGACTAACAGAATGGCAACAAAATCTTGTTTCCAGCATGATGAACACAGAGTTAACTACATAAAAGCAGTTTTGGCAAAGAACTGTTCACTCTGTATGTTGAAATTGAAAACAGGCTAAAGACTAAATGTGGAAAGCAGTTGAAATTGTAAACTTTGAATCATTTAAATTAAGGGACTACTAAAGAGCTTTAGGTGAAATTTTCAAAATAACTGGTTGAAACAATTTAGTAGCAGCTAAACCTCAGCACAGGTAAGAACTCCCTAAAACACGTTAGTGGAAACAGTCTAAAGTTTTACTATACATGATGTCCCCTGAATTAGTTGTAAACTCTCAGGAAAAAAGGATCTAGGCATTACTGTAGACAGCTCAATGAAGAGACTTGTTCAGTGTGATTAAAAAAGCAAATAAGATGTTAATTGTGTTAAGAAGGGAAAGAGAATAGAAAAGAGAAGATTACAATTCCATTATATAAATCGATGGCACATTGATTACTGTATTCAGTTAGACATCTTATTTTAAAAAGACACAAATGAGAAGGTGAAATGAAGTACAATGAAAACGACAAAGGTGTTACTTTCATAGTCACTAAATTATGTCAGCCCCTCCAGAAGCATAAGGGACTAAGTGGAATATGTTAATCCCAATTTGATAGAACCGTCCCCAGAAAGCTAGCCCTTTTTCTAACATTTATTAGATGCAAACCAACCCGGTTTTTAACATGCATGAGAGACTGCTTCAGCATGCTGCCAGTGTCAGATTCATGAAAATACAATAATGGTATAGAGACGTTATGGACTCCAGTCTTCTGTTGTGTGTACTCATGGTAGATGAATATGTGTAAATTTAAAAACACTTGAGAAATAATATAATTTCCATTTTTAATGAAGAATATTTCTCTGCAATTATTCTTTCCACTTAAAAGTCTGGGTATCCCTAGCTTGTCACATTTTATTGCAAAGGGAAGTTAGGAGGAAACCTGAGGCTTTGGGGGCTTGGTAGTGGTGGGGGTTATTAGTGCTTTTGGGAAGATTTGCTTTCTTTTTATAGAAACAAATTTATTGAGGTCAGTTAGAATTTATTAATAATTATTATATTATTGAAGTGATGTGGGTTGTTACATCTTGCCTGAACTGTTCAAGACAGCAAGATGTATATGTAGTTGCTTCCCCAGACTTGGAGAAGACCTCTGAAACATCAAGTTTGTGCATATCTATGTCTGGTGAAACAATATGTGTCCATGTTAAACATTGAAAATAGTCCAAGAGCTGCCATTAATTGAATTGATCTGAAATCATTATCTGGAACTGTCAGGAAATTGAAAAATGAGTTATTTCCACAACTCTCATCTGAGATACTCTGTATCTTTTGAGGAATGTGCAATAATGTCATCCTCATCACTGCTGCTAATTTCAGTAGAACAATAATTCATTAAATATGAAAGAAAGCACTGAAGATAGGGTGTCTCTCCACTCAGAAGAGACTTCGGTAATACATTCATGTCCAGTTATGCTTCTTCTGTTTATGTGGTGAACACAACACGTGAAGAATTCTCTCTGGAGTGCTATTGCGTAAAATAGTCTCTAATCACATTAAACAAACTATACATCAAGTTGTGTGAACCTATATGATGAAAAATGTCTAACAAAACTTTGGATATGGGGCAGACCGAACACATTGTCAGTTGTCTTGATCTTGCCAGCTACATTCCTTCAGCAGTTGATAGCTTTTGGGATTTTTTTCAGCCTATTGTACTAGAGGTGATAGGGTTACACTGGCATGTATTCCGTATCTATCATAGACGGCTGTACCTGTGGCTTAAAGCTGCAAGTGAGTGGCTGCAGATTCCCTTCTAGTCAGTACGCCTACAGTTCTTATCAGAATGTTCCTAGAATAAACATCACCTTCTACTGTAGTGTCAAGGGGGGAAGCCAAGATAACAAATAATTTTCTCTACATTTAATTCATTGTAAAGGACATGTTGACACCATTAAATATGATCACTAACGACTTACTGTTTTCCTTTGATCAGAGTCCTCCCTCAGTAGCTCTGGCATGTTAGACAGAAAGCGAAAACCAAGATAGAATAATTTTTAATTACTGTAAGAAATCCTTTCGACTTATAGCATGCAAAATTTTCAAAGAAGATGTGACCATTTATTTTCAAGCAGTTTTCAATTGAAAATAACACCATTTTCCCATTAGTCCACTGCAAATTTTGGATTATAAAGTATTTTGCTGAAAAACGGAGATACATTTCACTATTATTAGCATGCATATGTATATTCCCATTTACTTTCCTGTTCACTTATTTTTAAAGCTAGAGCTCAATTTGCAAAGATAGGTGGTTGGGTTAGGTGCCCAAACACCTCCATACATGTGACAATAAATCTCAGTTAGATCAAGGTTTAAAACCTGTTTTCTGCTGCAGAATAATATATTGGGAATAACATCTGTAGACCATTCTGTTCTCATCACTCTGGTGTTTTTTATCACTTTTTAAAGACTTTGGGAAACTCAGCATCTCTGCTTGCTTAGATGGGGGCTAGTGTGTTTTGTTCAACCTCCGAATGTTCTAGGAATAGTATAACGACTAAGGATGAATTGTTCTCTTGCAAGACTTAATGTCAGCAGAGTGATCGGTTTCAGCTCAGAAAAAATTAAAAATTCTACAGTATTACTCAGGAAAACCCTATAGTATAGTGACCCTTGTCATCTTCATATTACAGAGCTCATACTGGTAGCCTTTTTTTCCTCATATATGCAATATAATGTCTGTATTTACTAGAGTGTTACGTATTAATGTTCCTTACCGTGTTACTCAGACTACCCTTTTGCAGTGTCCTGCAGATCCCTGGAATAATGAAAATCCAACTTCTGATAGTTGTAGAACCAGCTGAAAGAGAGTTTCTCAATTGTTTCAGTCCTTCCTGGATAACATGGACTGGGGGCAAGATCATAGCCAAGTGGGAGAGAAATTTCCATATAAATTACCCACTGGAGGAATGGCGTGACATTTGTGAAGAAACTAAAACAATTACCATGAGACACATGCTGGTTCTCTTTCGTTGTTTCACAGAGTAAAAAGACCAGCAAAGGTATATGCACCATTCAAAGCCTAACAAATAAAAGCTTATATACGATGTGAGTGAAATGGTCTTGCATTGCTTTGTCACTGGCATTTTATCAATGGCATTTTCAAGACATGATGTCTCCCCTTTTCTCTGCAGCATAATGATTTGAATTGCTCCATACCAGGAGTAATGTTTTATGAGGAAGTGTGAAGGACTGCTCTAGACTGTCCTACAGCTGAGCAGCCCCAATATTTACCTGCAAGAAACGTGTACACATTGCCATTAGGGAGAAGAGTTGACTGGACCCACATCTGCCATACCCTTGTTGAATGTTGTAGCAAATAATCTACCTGGGATGGGAGAGAAAGAGATGGTCCTTCACTCCTACCTAGTGTTACTTCACATTTCCTCTGTGAAAAGACTACTTTCAGGAGCAGTTTTAGGGTAACTTACTGTCCTAGGTGACCCCCTGCAACCTAGACATGTAAATATTGCTCCTCAGAGACTTAGGAGAAATCTCCTTTTCCAGTATTTGCCATGAGGTATTTTAGGTAACTTTCTTCTATGTCACATTTTTATGGATCCCATTGTCAGCTTTCTCTCCCCACAGACTTTCATGTAGGGAAAACAATCCCCTGGATTCCAACAAGTAGCAGGTTTGTTGCTGTAAAAACCAGTCGATGTTTGATGCCCAGAAGCGTTTTGCAGTAAAGTTTTATATCCTCAAGATTTTGACAACCTTTGCAATTTTAAAAAAGTGGGGTGTAAAACTATCTCAGAAGTCGGTTCCGAAAGTGGGGACACTTTTGTTAACCTGAGCCTGTCATTTTGGCAGGGTTTTTTCAAGTCCATGGCACAGACTCACTGAAAAAATATTGCATCATAAAATAGAACCATGTTACAGAATCTTAGCATGGAATCTACCTTACGAACGTGAGGCCAACCTGTGATTTGTATTCATGAGCTAAAAAAACCCAATCACCCAAAAATACCCCAACCGACAGAGGGTTAATTTACACTCCAAGCCGAATCTACTTTTCAGGCAGCGTCAACGTTTTTTAAACCCTTCCTTTATAATTTTTGCTTATCAGGAGTGCCCTCGGGTATATCAACTGAGCCCAAGACTGAGTTCTCAACATACTATGATGGCTTTCCTGGTAAGTAGTATAGTTCTATCTGTGATGACGTTGTTGACACTGAGCTGATTTATTGTGTTAAATAATTTTAAAATATTCTGTGGGGCACTTAATTTAGATGCATTGTTGTTCATATTCCAGGCCCCGGCTTCAATCTTTTTTACAGTCCTCGGACAGAAATGAAGTTGATGCTTCAGCAAACTCTCTTTAAGTCAGAACAAGTAACACTGCAAAGACATTTTTGAGTAACTGGACATCTCAGTAATAATTTTATCTTTTTATACTCTCAGCTTAGGTTAATGCTATATACTTTGAAAAACATTTTTGAATATTATTAAATACATTAAGTTGTGGCTAGTTTAGCATTTATTAAATATTTACTTTTGTCATGTTTCTTCCACTCATAAATCCTCTCTGTCCCCTCAATTTAGGGCAACAATGCAGGAAAGACTGCCAGAATGTGACATTCCTTCTATTAGGGAGCTATATTTTTATACATGCTCTATCTTTTGGTGGGCTTTACTTCGTAAGAAGATGGATTAGACTGAGTTTTAATTGTGGAAATACACAGTTACAAAACTGCACACGTGTACTTCAGCTGATGCTTACTAAGTATTACACGTTTGAAATTTTAAAAAAATGGAAGGCTGAATTTTAAGGTTTAGGTGGATGAACCAAGGCTAAATGCTTACAAGTTGGAAGCACCTTAATAACTGGACCACATCATTATTGTTCTTCTTGTGCTTCTACTCCATAATTAGTTCTCCCCTCCTCTCTTGCTTCTGTTTTTATACGTTCCCCCTTCTCATTTCTCTCTCTTCTTTCCTTTTCCCATTTTCAACAAAAACTACACCCTTCTTTCTGACTCTTTAGTCACTTTTCTCTTGTTTGCCTCCACGTCTCTCTAGTATTTAAGACCCAAATGCTCCCTTTCCTTCTCAACGCCCCATCCTTCCTGAGTGGGAGTGGCTGCCCATGCCGCTATAAACACCTCAGACTCTGTTGTGATCTCCATTCTGCATTTGCACATGGATACAGTCCCCTAATTGAGAGTTTGTTTTTTTTTTTTTATTAAAGCATTAGACATTTATATGTAGGAATAACACTCGCAGAGACATTCTCTAGGTTAAAAGTTAAAAGGGATGTCAATCATCATACTTCAGAAACATAAACGATTGCCAGCGTGGGTTTGAAAAGGATTTTTCCCCACATAAAATCATAGAAGTTTGCAATAGAAAAGAACTAATAGGTCAGCTAATCTTCTACCCTGCCAGTTCAAGCTTCTCCCCCATCATGTCACTTTGCTGTTACTTTGAGTCTCAAAAATCTCAAGCAATCGGACTGTTAACATTTCCCCCATAGAGATTATACAGTAATTTAGTGCACCTAGTTTGTTCTCCAGACTTTTTCAGGTAGTCAGTCTAAACTTTGTTTTATATCTTCACCCCACTCCCATCTACCATTAACTAACATTTCTCTCCTGACTTATTTTTTACAGCTTTCCAGTAAATAATAATGCTCCATGGCCTCTCAAGGAGTCTTACCTAACCATTACATTGCATTTAGCTAATAAACAATTCCTTTCAGTATCATATCTGCCTGAAATTATACTGCTGTAACTATAACACACATGAGAAGAATCACCTACACCGGGACTGCAGGCAAACTAGAGCTTCTGAATATACAAAATATGCATAATAGATTTGTCAACAGGCATATCCATATACGCGGTACCCGTACACCTATGGTGAAATGAATGAGCAGCTAACTCTATTAAGACAGCTCCTTCAGCTATGTGAATGTTTCTGTGGTACTCTGTCTGCCCCTGAATCTCTGTTTAGGAAAGAAGATAGCTTTCCAAACCAGGTCTCTGCCTCTTCAGTGGTAAAAATTTTGTTTGGGCATTCAGAACAATGATGAATTTTTCAAAAAAAAAAAAATAAGTAGAAAAGCTTTACAGCTGACAGCTCATTAAACAGGTAACTATACATTGTCCCACAGACCTCTAAAGTGAGCCAAATCAGAATGGTCCAGCATTTTAAATTTCTATACCTAGCTCATAAACAAGAGGAATATAAAAAAGTGCCAGGTGACCCTGAAACGAGGACACATACTCTTGCAGATGTGAGAAAGGACATTGCCTGTCCGAAAGATACACACGTGATGTCTTCTGTTATTCGTAGGATTATTAACATGCCAGAAGAACTAATAGGAAGGTCTACCTCTTCTTGTATTCTGTTATTGTCATAGTACCTAGGATGTCAGGAAAACCAACAGAGAGAATGTCCAACTCTTGCCACCAAGAGCTTTCACCCAACTCCGGTTTCTGTTTTCCAAGACAAAATAAACCTCCTGCTCTTCTAAACCCATATCATCATTTTTCTAGAGTTATGGCTTTTGCAAGTGTAAGGCTTTACTATGGAGATATTTTGAAAGTCTCGTCGTCAAATTCTAAGCAGCTGTTATCAGATGAAAGCAGCTAGTTGACCTTGACAGCACTCCTAGCCCTCAAGATACTTTCAAACTTCATTGACCTAAGGAGATCAGTGGTCTAGGCTGTTCACATGCAAAAGAAGATGCAGTGGTCCTCCTGTAAAAGTATGCTGAAAAGTACAATATAGAACTTCCTATTGCAGGTTAATTTCTATTATAATTCATAGTAAGCAAGTAGGTAATATACTTAAAATACAGGTGATTTAATGGTTACTATAAAGTATCTAACTAGACACATTCTGTAACTTCTATTTTATATCTCTTTACATCCTTGTAGATTAGCGTAAACACAATTAATTAATCATGAAAAGCAACTCCTACAGAGTAGAAGCAGGATTTTAGCGTTCCAAAAGCAACTTTCCTGCCAAGACCTGAAAAATCTTATTCATTGTCAGTAGGTCACTCTTCTTAGCCAGCCTTTGATACACATGAGGTGCAGCAACAAGAAGTGCAGCAGTCTGCCTGGTTTTTTGACATGGATACAGGATTGAAATATACTGGGCTATTTGCACCATCTGGTACATTGCGTTTCAGTTGAATGAAAGCAGATGAACTCCTGGGCACTTTGGTGATGAACACCAGGAGAAAACGAAACAAACCAGAGACAAAAAAGTGTTAGTGAGGAAAGAAAGCTGAATCGATCTCATTTCTGGACTATGGAAGGCCATACTTCTAGGTTTCCTCACACTTGACATGGGACTACATGTTTGACTCCTTGCACATTGGAATAGGAATGTGTTAGATTAAGCAGAATGTTCTAAGGATCCTTTTCAGTTTTGAATCCAGGGATCTATAAATATGTATATAGCAATGTTGCTGTGACATGATTTGCAGCTGTCAATCAGTTTTGCCTTTATGGCTGCAAATTTTCATTTCACTAGGTTTTTTTGTGTAGTCTTCTAAAAGAATAAAAGACTACTCCACATCTCTACATTTAGACAGAAGAGTAATGCATGATTAACAGTACGCTGATGGAGGTGTCACATTCACATTAACACTGATGTGTGAACCAGTGGTCAATGGCAGATTACATGTCTGTCACACACATCAGGGCAGTGTTCCAGTCTGCCAGCTTACCCTGCCCAGCTTCTTCAAACAAA
Source organism: Bucorvus abyssinicus (assembly GCA_009769605.1). Lineage (NCBI taxonomy): Eukaryota > Metazoa > Chordata > Aves > Bucerotiformes > Bucorvidae > Bucorvus > Bucorvus abyssinicus. Next base: position 7,070,108 of record CM020042.1, read on the forward strand.
GAGTTCTTCTGAAATGTAGCACAAAAAGAATGTTGAGCTTTGGGGGGAAAAAGAAGTCTGTCCATGGTCAAGCTTTTCAAAGTCTTGGTAACATCAAATGGCAGAAGAGGTTACTCACGTCACATAACCGTGCAGGTTCATGGATGTCTATAACACAAATGTTGCATATGTGGCCTTATCAAAGAATTTCTGCATGATAACTATATTACTGAAAACATACTACGGCTGGCATATTTTGATTTGGAGAAGGATGCCAATTCTATCAAGGCTAGAAAAACTCTGACCCAGTTCCAAGAGAAAAAGCAAATTTTTGGAATATCATTTGAATCAAGAAGTTCCACTTCATTGGAAATGTCATTAAAAGTGTCCTTCTTTGTCTAAAGGACAGAATTTATTTTTAAAGTGGATAATTAACTAGCTGCTTGATTTCTTATATAGCAAATAGTCATACCTGGAACTGAAGTGACTTTTAGTGGGTAATGATGTCTGAAGCCAATACACATAATGAAGCGGAACATGTTTTCAATCCTTTGGGATGTTTCACATACCAAAAAGCAAAATTTCAGACTATGATTGTAATATTGTTTGCAAAATCAAAAACAGGGTTTAAAAATCCTTTCTAAGGGGTTGTGAATATCATGCTCACTTGAACAGTGCCTGATTTCTTACATGCTCCAAGTCCCAGAAGATCCGGTGAACTTTCCAGGAAGTTAAACTGCCGTTCCAGCAGTACTCTCACTGCGCTGGAAGCACAAAATGGAAGCTCTCAAGGCTAAAACATTGAAAACATTAAATAACATAAAAGTAAGTTCTATTTTCAAGAACACCCAAGCTGCACAGGTCTTCTTTACAAGATAGAAATATGCCTGCTGAAGAATATTACCAAAATGCTATACTCATGAGTGGTTAGCATATGAGCCAGTATTTGGACACAGCCCAAAATGGGGAGTTAAGTATTGTCTTGGCTCATCTCTTAAATGTTAATATGTGTTTACTATATATAATAGACTTGATGATAACCTCTCACAGCATTTTAAGCATTGACTTTGTCAGAATCACTCCTGATTTTTATAAAAACAAGAACTGGAAGATGGAATCTACGTATAGATAGGATACAGAAAAACAATATATATATTAAGCGTGCATCTTCAGTATGTTATCTATATAATAATACCAGAATAGATATTCTACATTCTATAAAATATTGCGTATTAACACATAGAAATATAGTGCTCCTTATATAGTCATACAGTGATTATTTGAATTTTTACATTGATTCTGCATGGACATACGTTTCTATACAAAGTATGGTAAAATTCAGTCCTTTGTATCAATCATCGTTTAGCTTTTACTACAATCCTCTTCTCTGATCCCATTTAAATATTGAAGGATACCTATATAGTTGTTATGATCTATGAATTTTTATAGTGCCTACACAGTTATTTTGAAACTACTACATTATGCTAATAGGAAGGAACTTTATAATTTTTCCCTTTTTTAGTTGTAAATTATTATTCATGGAAAAAAATATACCACTGCTTTGTTAGTGAAATGAAGTTCAACAACATTTAGATGAGCCACAATTCAGTTTGTCAGGCTTGGCTTCCTTTCATCGTATTTTTTTCTTCCTGACACTATGAACCTGCTGCTACTGTCATAAGATGTAAGGTTTTTTTCTGTAACACATTTTGCTTCTCATTCTGTATGTATGGCTTCTATGTCTTGAGGCACAGAAATGTTATTTCTGTGGATAAAATTTAGGGCTTCTCAGGACTAACATAGGTATGGCATGTTACAAACAAGGAAGAGTAGCTAGAGGGTCTGAATTCCACCTTTAGCTACCTTCTTTCTAATTCACTTAAAGTCACTTAAATAATATTCTTAAGCAAAGGTCTCACTGTATGTTAGAGCACTACACATAAAAAGCAACTATAGTTGTGCAGCATAGCATGGAGTTGTAAATGAAACAGCAGTATAATATTTTACATTCAGAAAGTAGATAAAAACCTGTGCACAGTATAAATGAAATGTTTTCACTGATATTCGTTAATTTATTCTCATATTCAAAGACAGATAATGAAATGCATTTTAGGCTCTCATAAATGCATACCTGAGCAATGTAAAAGAAGTATTGGAAAAGTGTCTAATATTATTCTGGTAGGAAGGAAAGAGGTATACTTGTAGGAAAATATTCTCAAGACAGTTTGGAGCTGATACATGGAGTTTATTACCTGTGAGAACTTAGTAAAAACAGTAATAAAGCAGTACTTACAAGTGGAATTTCATAAGCATTTATTATTGGTCAGCTCTGTTTCTTTTGAGTTTCACGTACATTCTCAAAAATTCCCACAGAAGCAGAGTTTCTTGAACTGTAGGACAAGATTCATGGGGAGAGTTATGTTCTTAAAGTAGCAGTTAGGCATCTAAATAAGCAACACTATTTTATTCTGTAGCATTCACCAAATCCTTACTGAACTGACGCCTGTAAGTGCCTAGAGTCACTCAGCATCTACATTTCTTGCAAAGAGTATTCCTACAATGTCTTGTTAGCCACATGCTGAACAACCTGTACTTTCAAAACATCAGGAAAAGTATCAGCTAACACTCTAAGCCCAGTGTAATTCACAGATTAATTTCACAACCTGTCTGTGGGTCCGGAAAGTATTGCCTGTGCTTAGCTGTCAATTACAGTCTGAAGTGATTTAAATTATGCTTGTTAGAGATTTTTTTTTTTGCTTCTGTAGTTCGTTCCCAAAATTATTTACACACATGGTATTATAATAATATAATGAGTCATCTGTTAATTATTTTTGACATCTAGGATAATAAAAATATACTAATGTTCCAGTTATTAATAGAATCGGCCTATCTTTATGAAACTCAAATACACAAAACTGCCATGATGGCTGGAAAAATTGGCACCAACTGACACTTTCATCTTTAAAACAGTGCAGGTAGTTTTTGTATCTCACTTCCGTGAAGACAAGTAATACCTGCAAGTCTGTCTTTACGTAACTGCAGATAAGCAGCCTTTAACCTACCTTAGTTTAAAAGCCTTGCAGCAAAATGCCTGATGACTACACATGCTCTCAGAAATATTCTTTGACCAACCACATGCTGTGTAAGGGTACCAGTGAAATACTTCATAAACAGACAGAATGCAAAAACACGCACAAACACACAACCCACCAATGCCATAAACAACCTCAAGCACAGTACAAACAAAATGCATGCCAAGAAACCTACTTAAAAATTTGTATTATAGAAAAATACACTTTCAATGTCTGAAAATGTATTTGACTACTTATTTTACAAGAAACAAAACTATGCAAAGTCCATGATGGCCCTTGAACGAAAATTTTGCCAAGCCTCAGAGACTGTTTATTATTCACTGTCCCCGGATAGATATATGTTATCTGATGTCTTTAGGGTAGCTCTTCTGGTTCTCCATGCATAAGTCACCTGACAAAATAGGCAACATATACATGTTATCACATTTATAAAAAACAGTAATTATTAGGTAGGATTTGGGTACTCAGTAAATACAACAATCTAAAGCACAGAACCAATTTAATCCTGATATAAATCCACTTACTTCTCTACCACTCTGCATCTGTACGTATAGTCATTTTTATATAGAATTAAAAGACGGAGTTTTGTTCTTATTGAACTGATTATGGTGCATATAAAAACTTACACCATGCTTTTGGAAACACCTAAGGCCTCACAATGGCATCACAAAGCCAAGCACTTCGGTACCTAAAGTGGCACTCTGCTGCCAAGTGAAACCCTTAGCCCGTGCTTGGCAGGCAGACTGGCTGCAGAAAACCTGAATAGGATTCTTGTTAGTGAAAAACAGAGGGGATTGCTGTTAAGCACGAAATACAGAGAGGAAATCAGAGCCCAGAACCTGTCCCTTAGTTCAGTCTGTATGCTAGAGTTTAGTCTGAGGTTCCTCCATTCCAGTCTCTTCTCAGGGAGGGTGTGAATTAGGACCGGTTTAGCACCCAGCTTTAAGATATGAATGGCAAAAGACGTAATTTCATTAAAAATACTCCCAGATTCCTCCTGTATCCTTTGACTACTGATGTGGCAAACAGCAGCACAGCACTGTGGCAGACCTGGCACTGCATGTGTAATGGGTGGCCAAAGATGTAACTGCTAACTGTAGTCTTTTCCTCACTCTGGATGAGTTTTTTCCTTCTCACACAGGTGTTCATGTTTACAAAACCTGCAGGAATGTTGAGATCTTCAGTCCTTCAAAAATTCAGTTACACTGACCAGATTTTACAGGCAAAACTGTGGCAGAAGAGGGTAGATAAGAAAATGGACTGGTGGCACGTGTCTGGTTTCTTAAGGCTAAACTCGCTCCATGCCAGTAGTTAAAATGTCTGTCTGAACACAGGACACCCAGGCTGGAGTTCATTGAGAATCAGAAGTGCATTAGAGAGTGAGCTGAGTGGTAAGATGTGCTGAAAGAGAGGGAAAGTCCAGGAGCAACACAAATCAAGGATAACATCACCGGCTCCTAATCAATGGCTACTACAACATACTGATGTAAATCTTTCAGGGCATGTCTACACTGACACCTCAACATAAGAAGGTTAAGGAGCACAGTGAAAAAATATGAATGGTCTCACAGTAAGCCAGTATGAGGAAAAATGACTAAATTAAACCAAATAGGTTTCACTGGTGACGAAGCAGACTGCAGTGTGGACACTGATTTATCAGTTCTGATGACTGATACTAGGGCAATTAACCACTTGTCCATCCAGACAGGAGAAGTCTCCATCTCCATGGGAGAGACAGGATGTTCATTCCCCAGATGCTTGTTTATAACTAACATATAAGTGCAATTAGTGGTCTTGCAAAGTAATATAGTATTTCACATCCAAGGTTGGATGAAAGGTGATACTTCACCTCTTCATCCATACTATTCAGCAGACGCCCCAGGAAAATTATCATTAAAATTCAACAAATAACATGAATCTTCATTACCAGATTGCACCGATTAAACTAGCCAAATTCTAAATTAATTATATTAAATGGCCAGAACTTCTGCACTACAGCTCCATCCTCAGAAAAGAGCCACTTGTTAATTAGATTATTTACTGTTCTTTGTTTTTAACACTTGTTTAATCTGAAATGGAATAAATGGTAAGAAGTACAGGCCTTTTGTGAATTTTCCTCAAACGAATCAGTGTGTACCAAAAACATGTTTCTGAATACTCTTCGGGAGTAGGAATGTCTTCAGGAGAAAGATGGCAAACCAAGCTATCACTGATACTTCAGAATTTAGGGATAAACACCAAAAAAAATTTTAACCAGGTGGAAATGGAAAGAAGTGGGAGTTCCTAAGGATTTTTCAGACATTTTCCTACATCAGAATTAAGCTAGTTATTTTCCTTTTCTTTGCCCTTCAGCTCTTGCTTACACACAGTTTTAAATGTCCTCCTTTATTATGTGTGCCTCCATATTATCTATGTGTCTTTTCCCCGGTGACTGTCTGCTGCTGAAGAATACTGATTAAGATGAACTCTGTATGCTTCCCCCTTCTCAGTAGAAGCAATTTTTTTTCATTTTTTCACCCTGACTAAAGATCAGCTTGGGACAATCATCAATACTACTGCATGTTTTCAAATTGAGTTCTGAGAATTATGCTTTTGTAAATTTAGAAATGACTTTCTGCTCTTGCTAGTAAAATTCTGACACATAGTTTTTGGTTGTTTTTTTTTTTTTTTCCTCAGACATAACTGAAGGAAGTTGATGGAGATATGGTTATTGCATTCCTTGATTTTTTTTAAGTGTTTACCTACTTGCCCTGATTTTTTTGTAGCAATAATCCTCTCTGTCTCACTCAAGTAACTTCAGTTTATATTAAAAAAAATAGTGCAGCTAAAGCTTTGGCTTTGGTATGGGTGAGTATTATCTTCATGAAACTATGCTTGATTTGGGAGATTTTGGCAATGGTGGTGCAAATCCCTTGACACAACTTCAGACTTCAGGTCACCAGGGGATATTCAAGTTCCTTCATGATAACTGAGCATGACTCAGTGATTAAAGATGTTGGGTGACCTGACATCTCTGGAGCTCTGCTACAGAAAACAAAGTCACAGCCAGCAGCTTTTAAACCCACATACTTGTCTGTGTGTTTATTAATGTCATCACTAGTGGTAAATGCAATATATAGTTTAAAAAAATAATGCTTTATTTTTTTAAACTGGATTTATAAAGTCCAAATGTTTACTTAGAAATTAAACATTTTGGTACTGGGGCCTCTAGGATACGTTGGCAGTGGAAAAACTAACCTACACCAGATGGCAGAGGTTAAAGAAATACTATAAAATATGGCTTCTATTCATACAGTTCTCAGACAAACAGAACCCCAAGCAGAAAAAAAACTGTGAAAGTGGAAAACCTTTTCATTTGCTTACATTTCTCTTTGCTACTCAGCAAACCTGAGAGGTATTGTATCATCACGTATCAAGAAAGTAATATGCCAGATTGTTGTAACAGGTGGAATATGTTTGTTTGTAACACGTTGAATCTGAAATAAAGAAAGGACCAAAGTTACTAAAGGTTCTACAAAAACATTTACAAAACGTAAGTACCTCGTGTTTGTACCTGCAAAGCTTACTGCATAAATGAGAATTGGAGATGATAGCTGCATTTCGCACACAAAATATGAAAATTACAACTCTCAAATTTTTATAAGTTCAGTTAATTTGGTTAGGTGAACATGTAAGCTAAGGAGAAAATCCTGCATTAGCATTTTTAATTAACCATTTCATAAATATAAAAGAGAGCAATTTTTATCTAGACTTTGTCCTATTTTACCTATACTATATCATCTCTAAACGTCATCCTTAGTTTTTGTATTTGTTTCTAAAGCTTCTTTAGAAACTGTTTCGTAACTTCAATGTACCTGACTTACATAGCATTTGTTGAATCTATTATTTTTATAAGATAAATGCGTCCTGATAATAGAAATACTTCTCGCATATTTTTTGTCGCTTCAAAAAATCCACTGTGAACCCCAAGCTGTAAAGCAAAATGTGTGATATAACTCATTTTCTTATCATATATGTAGCCGTGTGATGTTTAAAAACAAGAGAGAGGAAAAAACCTGATGTGAACTTGGGCACAATGGACCATGCTGTCAAAAATATTCAGTTGTCAAAAATGCAGATGGCATAAAAGCACAGAAACAGATCAGTTATTGGTGGGGTTTTTTTCTTAACAGGAGCTATTCTGGATTTTTAAAATTAATTATGTGCCTAAAAAAGTGGGTGGGGAGACACTCAGACCTTCAAGGATACCTAAATATTTCTTGAAAATCCTGTTATCTGAACAGTTAGGTACTTAATACCTCGAGAGACACAGTCCAATGTTCAAGTTAGAAATAAATGTTCTTCCTTATAAATAGTGGTTAAAAAGGAAAACAGCAAGGTGTCTGAGGAGGGAAAAGCTCCCTGAAGTCTCGTCCTTTTTCCTAAAAATGAAAAAAAAAAGAAAAAATGGAAAGCAAATGGAAAGCTCTGCATATTGAAAACAACTACTGAGCAATTCTTGAGTGAAGATTTGTGTATTTGAAGTTTCTGAGCTCCCAGTGCATTACTGAAGAAATGGCCCTACTAAGGGCATTCAAAAGGACGATTAAGATCGGTAACAAGCTACCTGGCCAATCTCAAGTTCAGCTAGAGGCAGGCTCTGACTTTTCCTTCCTAAGCAGTTCCCAAGAGACAGAGAGGAATCTGGAAATACAGAAAGTGCTTATAACTACTGTGACTGTTTCCTCCTTCTGCCCACTCTATTTTTGCCCCTTTTGCTTGTAAAAGTAGCGGCATTTTGGTGTGAACACAAAGCTCCTTTGCGATGGATAGAGTCAGTGTTCATAATAAACTCATCTCTTATTGCTAGGCAACACTGAGCAATGTGAATTTGTCACTTCTGTTTGGTGCAACTTTCGATTTCACCTCCAACTGTAACAATATAGCCTGCTATATTTTAGATGCTACTGTGGTTGGATGCCATCCCAGGAAAGATGTGAACTACTACTGACAGGGAGTGAATGACTGGCAATGGGCATAAGCAGTTTTTTGATTCTTAAGCCTTGACATATAATTAATTGTTAGATTTATTCTTCTATGAAACTCGTACTTCATGATTCCCACTTAGTTACCGCCTTTTAGAAAAGGCAAATGGAACATATACATTTTCAGTGAGGCAGAGTTCCATTTGCCTGTTTACCTTTTGTCATGTGGTATTTGCTCTGTTCATATTTTTCTGCGTCGGCTGTCTTTTTGAGGGGCAAAGATAGCTAAAATTCAGATTCTAAGTACGATCCATCCAGGGAGTATCATTATTTTTAAGTCACATCTAATTATTTGTTTGAATAAATATGTTCCTGACTTTAAGAATTAAGGCTCAGATTACAACAGATGCTGAGTAACTGATGCACTGCTGAATACCCCATGCATCCACCACCACCAGCTGTCGAGGAGCTCAGGTTATTGCAGGACGAATACTGTAGTCACAATTTTTTCAATCTGAAATGAATCCCCCATTCAAGATGAAGTAAGTTTAATGCTATTACATGCTATCTAGGCTTCTTTGATTAAAGGACTGATAATTTTATTTGTTAAATTTGTTTATGATTGTCTAACCTGGATATAAGGTCTCTCCTTCTTGATCTTTGAAGAATTAGACCTGTTTGGGGGAGAAAACAGAAAACCAATAGTTTCATCATCTTTGGCTAAGACATAGCTAGAAATAGGGACAAATTTATACTTCAAATAAAATATACACCTTCTAAAAATCATCACCACTATCACCAGTCAGTTCTCTAAATGTTTTGAAACATTTCACGACCACATTAACTACAGAAATATGCCAAACATCTGAGAATCTTAGTAATATTTTAGTCTTTGCATATTTTCACTGACTCACTGAAAACAAAAGGAGTTTCTGTAACTGTATGAATGAACCATGGCATGTGCATGTTCTTTTAAGAAAGGCCAAGGGTGCAGTTCTATTTTCTTAGCTCTGCTTTCATATTTATGTGTCTCATTTCCAGCTCATTGCTGATGCCTTAGTTGCACTATCCATCAACACTTTTATCCTCCTTGTTCCTCAAAAAGAACATAAAATCCTTTTTTATGTGGTGGTAATATTATTGCAAATAAAAGCAAATACCAAAATCTTTATTAGTCTGCCAAAATAATAAACTATTTAATAAAAGCATGCTGTAAAAATAAGGTCATTTGCATCACTCAAGTTTCTTGCAGGAAATACAGAGAATTATTGGTCAAAAAGTACAGACTGACAGCAATTATTTCTGTTGCTGATCTAATGCTGCCTGAAAATGGGTTAAAAAATGCACTGAGGTTTTGCAAGTTTGCTGTCTTTAAATGTTTGTTTTTAATGCTGTTGTACACAGAGGAGCCTGGGAGAATCAAATTTTTCAAAGCTCCGCTTTTCCACCAATCTTCTCCATAATGGAAGAAGGAGAGACTGGATACACCCTATTAGAAATCTTTACTGCAAAGCTCAGAGTAACCTTCTGACTCCCATACTGCCACAAGATTTGTCATCCAAGTATTTACCATTTTTACATTCCGTATTAATTGTATTTGGTTAGGATTTGTGTCACCTTTAGCTATATGGTTTTTTTCACCTTTTTCTTTTGTCATTCTTGCAGAGACATCAATGTAAATCTTCTGTTTAAGAAGTTTGTTAAACGTTTAAAGTTAGACAAAATATGCTTTTAAAATCATGTATCTAATGCCTGATCCTTTTTGTTGTTGTTGTACTACAAACCTGACTATTATTTTCTCACTGCAGTTTCTTTCCCCATCTGGCAGTTCTGCAAATATGTTATTGACAGAGCACAGAAAAATCAGTTGCCGTGGTGAGATTTAAATACTGCTTGTGCTGTCCCTGTGTACTTCCTCCAAAGAACCTGAACACAAACATAAAAAATAGTATAATTTATATTATAAATAATCTTATTCATCAGGCACAAAGTATTTACCTTAATTGCCATATTCTAAACGTTAGGGACTGATCGTTGGAAAAACCGAGTTAAAAGGTTTATGAAAAGACTCTTTTTTAAATACTTATTACAATGCTGTTTTGTAACTTATGCAGTTGTAAACTCCTATAAATCTCAAAGTACTCACAAGGTGTAGCTATTCCCGCTTTACAGACTGAGAAACTGAAACAAAGAGCAGCTGAAGTCACACGAATGATCACGTAATGATCAACAAGTTATTGACCAGAGAAAAAAATTTCAAGATTCAGATCACTGGTGCTGTCTCAGTATTTTTGGGCTCTATTGCCTCTGTTTCTTAAGCACAATAGAGATGCTCCACTTATTTAGAGGATGAGACCTGTATAGAGATGAAATATTTAAAAAATACATTATATATATTGAAATGAGTACTTCACAGAGCCCTGTTAGTATATTCAATCATGCTTTAAACCATAAACCAGCCAGGAGTTATTCTCCTTGCTTCACAGGCTGCAGACTGCTGAAAGCTGAATTAATTCTTCTATGAAATAATGTTTAGGGTGTCATGTGATACGTGCAGGGGAGATAAAAAGCATTTATGTTAGGAACAGCACTTTTTTCTTTTTTATTCTGAAGGTGTGGAAAGTTGGTATTTGCATATATTAATAGGTACAATAACTGCAAGTTTTTGTCTTCTAAACACCTGAGCTGGGTTACACATCCCAGTAAAGGCACCCATACGTACTTAAATCAATAGTTTCCAAAGTTGACTTATTTAGAAACCACGCACATTAACAGCGGTTGCTGGAGTAACAGCTCTCAGACATATGCAGGACTGCGTACTTCATCAGGAAGGTGTTCAAGAACGTGTACAACAGTTTCAGAACAGTTCATCATCAATCAGTGGTATGGTTTAAACTAAAAGCACCTGCATTGTATGTGCTTGGTATTTATTGGGATTGCGATGCCCTGTATACATCATTAAGACAAACTGTGCAGATGGGATTTTAAAAGACTTAGAAAATCGTATGGATGTTAATTAGAGCTTTGTCTATTCAGGCTAAGATATGTAATAAATATAACCCCAAATAATATTTTTCAGAATATTATATCTTGTATTGCCTGTAAAACTCGGCAGATCTGCAAAGGTCTTTTACAGATTATTTCTGAATTGGGTTCCTTAGGTATAAGAGAATTAAAGTAAATTGTCAACAGTGAAACAAATCAGTGGAAGATTCCTGTGGATAATAATTTGTGACTGAAAACACTACGGATTATTAAAATTCCTTTCAGCTTTAAAAAACCAAAACGAACCAACTAAAACCCAAAATAATCAACCCCAACCAGGCAATGGCAAGTAGCACATTGAAATGAATGTCCACGCAGCAAAAAACAGGGTTAGCTGTCCCTCTGGGATAAGGGCATAGGTGACTACAGCCAGCGAATCTGTGAAATGAACCGTGGTTCACAACCTGGCCTTTCAAGTAAACCTCTGCAGATGGATGGTAAACTTCTGCGCTTGCCTCAGCTCTTATTCCTGAAGTTGTAACGATTCTGTAATGTTATTGCAGTAATACAATGACTGCAAAATGGTACGGTTTTGAAAATTGTAATGCTTACACTGAGACCAGAGAGCAGGTGTCCCAGTTTTTGTCTTTGCCCAATTTCTCAGGCTTTATAGAACCAATGGGACAACTAGAAGAGATCTTTTCGTTCAAAACCAGTTCTTATTGATATAGTAATCAGAAGTATCTTTCAGACTCCTGTGAAGTATTTCTTTACTTCAAAGCTCAAACAACATCAAAGCAAGCACACAGACAAAGCAGTGTTGGAAAGGAAGTAACATGCCCTTATTTTTAGCACTTGCCCACTTGTCACTCTTAAACTCTCATCTGCCTTTCAAATGTAGTGTAATCTAATTTTTATGCACACTGTATGCTCGTACAGACAATTTCCTCATTTCAGAGTATGTTGAGTTTGGTAAAGGCTTTTGTACTTTTCCTTAACCTGGTTCAGAAATAGCACTGTCACCATTTGTCTCAGTAATATATAGGATGATGGCAATTGACATTTTTCTATACAGAAGTGAAAAGAATATTAGTTTTATCAAAGACCAGATCCCCTCTCCCCCTCCAGTTAGATTTGAATTTGGTCACTTCAGGGCTTACTGTGTAGGATGAATTTAAGCAATGGTCCTTGTGGTTGCAGGCTCTATCACCTAATAATTGACCATGACAGGAATTGTATGTCCAAAGCCAAGGGGTAGAGAGAATAGCATATGTCAGGGTCAATTATAAGGTGGAAGACCCTGCAACAAAAAAGACTGCACTGATTAGAGCATGATGTTGACATGGGAGCTGAAGCTGCAATGTTATTTCAAAGGACATTGTCACAGCCACCCTTCCTTGAGGTCTCAAAATCAGAGGCGGATTATGTCAGTGCTTTATCCTACACATGACGTAATAAAGTTCAATGGGACATTGAAAGTTACAATTGATTTGCTGCTTTTTTTGCAGTGATAAAATGCTTTCTCTGCATCACTCAAAGTTAAGCTCACTACTTTGCTAATTAGGTCAAAACAGCTCCATACTTACTAGATTAATTCTGTCTTGAAAAATTTGACTGTGAGATGAAGTGTATTAAATGCGGCACAGTTAAAAACTGTTTTGATTGTTAAAGTTATTATTTATACTCGCAAAATTGAACAGAATAGGAACAGTGGAATGGAGAGAAAATAGTCCTTTTTTGTTACTTAAAGCTATGTTATAAATATTTTCTGGTATGGGAAGATTTTTGCAGTGAAACAAACGGGCCAAAAAAGCTGCTGTTTGCTTATTCCCCTGAAACTTCAGCAGCTTTAACCCACTCAAGTGCTCTTAATCAGTGTTGAACTGCTGAACCAGTGAGTAATGATCCCAAATTTTATACGACCGCAATAAGACACGATAGTTCATTTTTAGATTTTCATTGCACCAGATCAGTTTTCTGACTCTTTTCTTTGAGAGTTGTTTCTCTGAATTTCTGCCTCTCTGTAAAAATATCCCAGTCATTTCTGCCTACAAGATCCCGGGGTTTAGCTCATGATGATGGAGAAGATACTGTATTTTAACCTCATTAACTGGATAGCTAATTTCTCTGTTCTCATGGGTTATTATCTATGACCACATTTTTCCTGGGTGTTTTGCAGCCGTCAGATAGACAGCTAACTCCCAATAAATTAAAGTCTATAGCTTTAGATTCAAAGTTGTTGGATGATGAACACATTATAAGGATTATTGAGTCCAAAAGATCTTTTTCTTCTCCTCTAGAATGGTTAATAGGAGATCATAGTCTCTAACACACAAAATTTCCATCTTCAGAGTCTTCATTGGCAGTTAATACAGTTTCACAGGAAACATGCCATGTTAGATAGTAGGGACTTGTTTTTGAATCTTGTACGTGTACTTCTTTACAATAAATTCATCTCTGATCTACATTTGTCTCAATTCAACATTAGAATAGCTCTCACTTTTGTTATTAAAACTTGTTTATTTAAACTTAATGTTTATTTCTAAAAAATCAATTTTTTTTCTAAGATGGGAGGATATAAAGTTCTTTAACCTACAAATACAACATTCATACTTAACTTTTCCATTGCAATCAAAATTGATATATGTAGAACAGAAACGCCTTTGGTACTATAGGCTTTCTGGTGAGCTGGAGCTGCTCAGATGTATTTTTTTTTCCTTTGAAAATACTGAAGGACTTCACATGGAGAAAAACTACATTAAAACCCCATGGATTAAGCTGAACAGAAAAAAGGTAAATGAAGGATTTTGCCAGTCATGACAGTTTCTCTTGGCGGTAACTGTTAGTGCTTTTACTAATAAGTAAAGATTTCAAACTCTGAAAGAACTCTTCAGCTTCCAGTGAGTATTATTTCTAGCTTGTGCTAGTGCCTGCTGGAAATGGAAACAGACTGGTCATTTTGATGGAGGTGTGACCTTATAAGGTTAATTTTATGCTTTGGACTTGCTGAAGATTGGTTGATTGATTAATGAAAATTAAGTTCATCGAAAGCTTAGAAAAACTGGCATCATGTAAGGACCACTACCTATTAGTCAAGAACATACATAATGCTATCTTAGGCTAAATTCTGTTTCTGTTGCAGTGGTTAATAAATATTTCTTCTTGAATGCTATAGAGAGGACAAAGTAAAGTTGCCGGATGCCATTTACTTGCAGCAACAAGTAAAATCACCTATGAAAATGACATATCAGAACTAGGAACCACAGGATTAGCTATATATATTTTTAGAAGTGTTTATATGGAGCTCTTTAGAGCAAGAAGCCCATAGGCCCGGTAAGCCAACCTTTAGGTACAGCATTGATCACGGGGGCCACACCTGTGTGAATGGCCAGAGATCGACCTGAAGTCACTGCATGCTTATTTCTGTCTGAAAAGAGAACAGTGTGGCAAGGTGTTCGAGCTAATCTTAGTAGGCTGTTTCATCTTGGGCATAATGCAGTTAGCACAGTTATGCAGCATTCAGAGCAAAGTTCTTTGTATCTGGTGAGCTCCAAATGCAAACAGAATGACCTTGAGTCGCTCTACATGCGGATGGGGAAACAAGCCTCCTGAGAAATTCCTTTCATTCAGATTTTAGTAGTATATCAATACATCTCATGGTTCCAAATGAGAATTTTTTTCCCCACAATTTTAATTCCAGTATATTTCATGGAAGAGTTGATAATACTCTGTAACTGAAAATTTGGGGAAGTTGTCAATGATGGGCAGGTAATCTTTGGTCAGTTTTTTAGTTAAAAAGACAGAACTATTCTCCTGTAAAATCTCAAATCACTTTTCTGTATTACATAAATGGCTTTGGGTATCAAGAGCAGCGAAAATTCCACCACCTATTAGATGACAGCAACAGCTCTGACTGCAGCAGAGTCAGAGCAGGACACCCTAATGAGGGCCAACAGCAGCACTTTGCCAGCTACACCCATGAAAACCCGACATGCCTGTTTCGGACTCAGTATGGTAAGCAAAGGAGGAAACAACTTTCAAAATCTTTGTTTCAAAATGGAAATATTCTTCTAACATTATGTCTGCTTTACATATGCAGTATTTCGTTACTCACTGGTGATTATAATAGGAAATCTTTTAATTAAGAACTTCATTAGTTCACCTTTAACTGCCAATCACTGGATAATTGGCCCTTTTCTAATAGGCACTGCAGCTCAGGTATGCTAAAGTGACTGTTTCTCAGAATAACTTACTGAAAGTAAGTTATTTTTGGAACTCATTTGTAAGAGAACTTAATTAACTATTCCAGATCGTTAGGGATACTGCATTGCGTTTTTTAATCCTCTGACAGGTTCCTCCAGTTATATTAATTCATTATAATTATTTTCAACTTCCTAGGCAGAACGGGGTGAGAAAGAAGCGCTGAGCCATGGCTGGCTTTCTGCACAAACTTGCCAGTACTTCCCCAAGAAAAAAAGCAGCTTTGGTGAATTTTATTGTTTCAGCTGCTGCAGCAGTGTAGCAGAATGTCTTGGGGCAATCAGCCTGAGAGATGATGCACTGTCTTTCGTCCACTGTCGTATGGCAGAACATTTTTAAGAGCAGTGACACTACACCAGAGCTATTTCATCAGGTGAGTGAAAGCGAACAGATTTTCTCACTGAATATATTCCAAATAATTTGAAAACAGCATCTTTTTGGGTAAAATACAGATTTGTTTTGAAACCCCACTTTACTACTTCAATTTTGACATGTTTCACAAATTCTGGGAGCCAAATCCCACTTTTTTGTTTGTGCAAATAACTACTGATGTCTTCATCAGATGGAAGCAAAAATTCCAGTCTCACTAGCAAATGAAGCAGACTTTGGTCCTGCAGTGTCTTATGTAACTTCTACTTCAAACAAGGCTGACTTGTAAGTGGAAATTTGTTTTTTGAAAGCTGTAAAACTGAATGCAATAGAACCATCTGCTGAAAAACCAGCAATATTGTATCAGAACAAATTAACAATAACACACCTTCGAGAAAATAGGGGACTTAGTCTCTTTTCCAGATCATCTAACAATGTTACTTAGAAGAGAAATTTACAAGTCTTTGAGCATTTGTTATAAAGTTGTGTGATTAAAGCTACTGATTTTATGGCCTCTCCATTTTCCACAGCAGCAGAATAACTTATGTACATGATTTTTTAGACTTTCCATGGATCATTGCTAAGTATTGTAAATGAGCATCTTTTAAGTTTGAATTATTCTTTCTTGTAATAAAAATAAAACCTATTTCATACTAACCCTGAAAAGATAGAGGTGATGTATGATAAAACACCTTTTTTCCTTTTTTTTTTCCTCCAATAAATTGAATATCTTTGTTCTGCCTTTTTTACCGTTCCTCAGAGGTGTGGTTATTTCCCACCACTCACGTACTATGCAGCATTGCTTTATTCAATTTAGTAATCTCTGCTTAAATCTCTCAGTACAGCTTGGATTTACAGTTTTAATTCAGAACAGGCCTCCATTACCTTTCCAAGCCAAAAAAAGAAGCCCCAACCCCCTACCAAAATCCCTGCCCTTTCATAAGAGTTTCCCATCTAAGTAATCCACTCTCAGCTCATCTAAGGTGTCCTGAACAGCAGAAAAAGCTTTCTAAGAATTAACTCGTTAAGTCATTCTCACTAAACCCAACTGTCCTGTAAGCAACCCCAATATAAGTCAAATATTTTGTCTTCTACCTGCTGGCCTGTCTGTGATGGCCTAAGCATGAACTAAAGATTTATTTTTTAGAACATGTGCTTTCTTGTAATTATTCCTATGCAGAAAAATCCATGTTGCGATTACTACCTCTTCACAACTACTTATCAAATAGATTTTATACTGATTGTCACTTCTTTTCAAAAGTGTATTTAGGGAGGCATCATCACCTTCGTATCTGCCCATAATTACCCACTCGTCTTTTACAAGTTCCAGTGGTGACTTACTGTATGAATCATGTGCAGCCTCAAATCAACTGAAAAAAAAATGGTGATCTTTCAAACTGTCTCATGATCTGTACATAAAAAATATTGTATATTTGTTTCACTAGGCATTTATTTTGGCACACTTATTGCTATAAATAAAATGCTTTTTCTTAGACTATTTTC
Source organism: Bucorvus abyssinicus (assembly GCA_009769605.1). Classification (NCBI taxonomy): domain Eukaryota; kingdom Metazoa; phylum Chordata; class Aves; order Bucerotiformes; family Bucorvidae; genus Bucorvus; species Bucorvus abyssinicus. The sequence goes on from CM020042.1 coordinate 7,087,260, forward strand.
TTCTCTATTTTCCTTTATCTTTTCTTTTCCTAGGAACTTCAGACCAAATAATTTGTATGCAAGGAACTTGTTATTCAGAGGTTTGCGCAAAGCCTGATTGGTACGGATTGTTATACAGTATTGTATAACAGCATGTTACGGGGGACTGGTAAGTTAGCACTGGCAATACACAAAGCATACGTTTCATCCTAGCCCAGAGGAACAAAGCTTTTACGTTAGCTGCACTGGCTGCAGAAACAAAATTCAGTAGGAACCCTGAATCAGCGCTCCTGGTCACTCCCAACGTGCAGGTGGTATCACAGACACCAGTGGTGGCATCACAAATGAAGATGCTGAGTGGGGCAGCACTGACGGTCACCCTGAGGCACTGCACTTCTGCCCGCTAACCCTGCACACCAGGCTCCAGCAAGGATGAGCAACCAACAGCACACCACTAGTTTCTTGTCCCCATTCTGGACCCACAGGCCCTTGAATCAAAGCCAGAAAGTGGTAGGCCCTCCGAGTGATGACCAAAACACTGCAACAACACCCCCACCAACGGCTTTATCTAAAGTTACTCTAGCAATACGGTTTCAGTGCAGAACCCACGTTTCTTCTGTGACTTGGGAGAAATAAAATTGTGTCTGGATTCAAGAGTCTGGACACCTGGGTAAGCTTCTTGTTGATTCAGTCTGCAAACATACAGTGGTGTCTGCTGTATGCCTAGCTGTGGGATTGCTCACCAAATTGGCCCAAAACAGGGATCACTTGACGAGCTTAGGTTTTTGGTCTGCAGAAGCTCAACCCGAGGGTGCAGGTGGACATTTTGTAGTCGCAGGCTAGCACAGAACCCTTCAGTGACACAGCCGGGAAGTCTGTTCTCTTCCTCCCTACTCACCTCTGCCTTGCTCCAGCCCCTCGACACGGGCTGCTGGGGGCAACTGCTGCGACTCGATAGGGGTCAAGCGGAGGGGCTGAGGGAGCGCTGCTCCCTCGCCTACCGCCCCGCAGCCGGCCAGCGGGCCACCCGCCGCCGGGCGAGCACCAGCCGCGGCTCGGTTCGCCAAGCAGCTTCCCAAGGGCGGCTGGCAGGGCCCACGCCGGGCTCCGGCTCCCGCAGCCGCGGTTACGACCGGCCCGCGGCGACTTCTGAAACCCCGCCGCATTTCCTCCCCTCACCGCTGGCCCTCCCGGCTTCCCTCCTCCAGGCAGCGGCAAAGCCGGGCTGCGACTACACCCCGCAGTTCCGCCGGCGGGCCCCCGAGAGGAAGGGGACAGACTCGGTCGGCCCCATTCCCTACACAGCGGTCACTCAGGTTCGTTGCTGTTCGCCGTAGACAAGAAAGCAAAAGGCGAGCAGGGGGAGGCAACACGAACGCTGCGGCGCGGCCCCGCCAGCCTCACACGACAGCCCCGGCAGCGGGCGGCCCGCCCGGGCCTACCACCGCGGCCGCCCTGCCCTCCATAGGCGTCCCGCGCGCTGCCTCCGCGGCCGCGCCCTCCACCCCGCCCGCATCCCGGCCGCGCCCGGCCTCTGCCGTCCCGGCAGGCTGGCAGGGCCACGGCACAGCGTGCCTCGCCCGGCCGCGGAGAGGCGGCGGTCTGCCGTGCCTCCTGGTTGCTCAGGCAGTCTCCCGGCCTGCCCCGGGAGGAGGGTCCACTGAGGGGAGGTGGCCAAGCGGTAGCGGTAGCAACGGAGGAGCCGGCGGCGTGCGCGGCCCAGGGTAGCCGGGACGGCCGGGCTCTTTTCTCGCTGCGTTCCGCAGCTGTCACGCACTTCCCTTGTTAGTGCTACCGCCCCCCGGGCCCGTGAGCAACATGAGAGTAGTGGCTTTAATCAGGTAACGGGCTGAGGGAGCGCCCATGCGGGCGGGAGAACGAGGGGCATCTCGCAGGCTGAGGGAGGGCGCGGGTAGAGGCCGCCGAGCCCGCCCGCCCGCTCGGGGGCAGCCCGGGGGCCGTGTTCCCTCCAGCGCCGCCTGGGAGACTCTCCTGCCCCGGCTCTTCCCGCCAGTGCATTTCCTGCCGCCCGCCTTCCCTTGTGGGGAGCGGTCCGGCTCTGGCAGCGTCTCGCTTCCAGCCGGCTGCCTTCGAGTGCGGCGTGAGGCGTTCCCTGCCTGCGCTCAGGGTAAAGCTGAAGCAGTGTCTCTTCTGCCTTTCCCTTATTCCTGGGACGCTCAAGAGCTCCTAGTGTCTGTTTAAAAAAAAAAAAACAACCAACAAGAATCAACAACAAAACCCCCCACACCACTCGCTCTTTTCCCTGGTCGTCTGCTGCCCGTTATCGCGGGCTTCGGGCTTAGCTCGTCTCCGGCGCAGAGGGAGCCGGGCCGCCCGGGCTGTGAGGCGGCCGGTCCCGGAGCTGCCGGAGTCGGCGGCGGGGGGCCTCTGCCGCATGCCCTGCAGTTAGGGGGAGTCCTGCTCGTTTGCAGTTGAATTGCCAGGTGCTTTTCCAAATATATTAAGCTCTCTTAGGATAAATTTTCTGATTTTTCTAGTGTGTTTTTTGAGAGAGATTTCACTTTGCTCATTTTTGAAATGATGAAGCTCTCATTTATATAGTTGCACTTGGACAAAACACTTCCTGTCAGGGGCTGTTGCATTTGCTCCCCCCACGCTCCTGTTGCTTTTTGTCAGTTTCTGCAGTTCTTGTACTTCAAATGGCTTTTTTGTATTTGTTTTTTAGAAAGAGGTTAACATTTTCTAACAAGGACAGGTGTATTATTTTCTTGAGAAATAATAAATAAAAAAAAACAAGCTTGGAAGCCTGTACATGTGAGCAGTGTAGTTTTATTTTTGGGTGCAGTAACTATTTACTGAAGGCTTAACGTACAATGTATTAAATTCTCTGAGGCAATGACAAATATCAAACTTTGTGGAGTTGGGGTTTGGGCGCAGCAATTGCGAATCATTCCAGACATCATCCAAAGAGGAAAAAATACAGCAAATGTTATCTATGTTTTTCAAGATTTGCTTAAATACAGAGTAGAGAAGTCAGCTCTAGTGCTTTTTCTTGTTTTATAGATAAGATTTCGTCTTCCAGGTTTATTTATTTTGATATTCTCTAAGTAGAGGAATGTGTTAAAAGGCAGGATGACATAAAATCCTAAAAACAGGTTTCTAACACAAGTGCTATTTTAATGGGCAATTTTACAAGGATGGGTTTAGTTTCAGTGGTTTTAAGAAGAGTTTTAAAGAGACATCAAAGTGTCTGAAATCCTTGTAACAGAGCTACCCTCAAAGATTAGAGGGGAAAAAAAGTATTTGAAAAGTGCTTCTTACTTTAGAAAAGGTCAGGATTATATATGAAACTACTTTAACCTGTTGCTTTTTCTTCTAAAATGTTGGCTGCACTTAAAGTTGATAGTCTTGCTTTAAGGTGGTATTTATGGGGCAAACCTTTGATTGTGTTTTGTGTTAAATCAGACGCTTTAAAGCCAGTCTTCTACCTGATGATTTCAACTCTTTAATTCCTTTAGCATTTTTTTGCTGAAAATGGTTACACCTGTCAATAGAAAGGGATTTTGCTTGGAAGTCCTTTATAGACCCGTATCTTTATCGTTACGATATTTATTTTCTTCTAGCATTTTGTTTGTTTTTCAGCCTGCACCTGTTAAGGTACGCAACAGTGTCAAAACTAACCCTGACTGTGGCCCGACTTCATACAGTTCTGTACAGAAAGGCCAGTGATTTTTTCCTGTGATGAGAATTGAGAGGAGTCCTCAGACTACATCACTACTTGCCTTCATCTTTTTTTTTTTTTTTTTTTTCTTACAAACTATTAGACAACAACCAGGCTGGGACTGTGCCGAGTCCACCTTTCTCCCACACCATGGGCTGTCTGGCTTCAACTGGTTTTACCCGTCGTGTGTTTTACAGCTAGATTAGAGGCCTTGTATTCAGGCAACATTTAATTTTCTTTCCTGGTAAGGTTAGTTTTTAGGACAATGATAGCAGTGATATAGAAAATAAATAACAGTACAGCAGTGTGGGATCCAGTGAGCACTCTACAAATTTGAATCAAGCAATCAGTGGTCAGATGTGGGAATTCAGAATGTAGCCTCATCTTAACATTTTTTTTAATAAATTAATTGAAACAATTAATAGATTAGCGTCCTTTCAATTTCTGTTTACAAAAATTAATATTGTAATGCTGTAAAAAACTTAAGCAATTGTCTACTGTCATATAATTATTTTTCTAAAGTTGCGTTTGGAGGTGAAATCAGAACTAGTAGGAGGCTTTTATTTTTTAGTGTGAAGTCATTCTGAAAGAAAAGAGCCTTTTTCTCGTGATTCTGTTAAGCCTGAAATTTCACATTTTGAAGTGAATCCTGTTTATGTTTTCAAGCTATGAAACACAGTGTCCAGAATTAGTGAACATATGATTTTACATTTTTTTTTTGTCTGTGTGGTTGGAAGAAAGTTGTAGGTATGCATGAGAGTAATGTCAGGTAGAGATGGAACCTCAGATTAGGAATCTTCTTACAATATTTATGTTTACATTATACTTCTATAGCACTGAAACATAAGCAACTGCTTTACGAAAATCTGTTAACTATGAAAGGATGCCACGTTATTTATATTATTTGTACTTTAGGTTTGAGTTACACAGCTAATTAAGGTCAGCATACAGGATTTTAGCATGGATCTAAGCAGAAATTGAGGGGACTAGCTGTGTGGTTACATTCCTGTAAGGCGTGTTCAAGCTCTTGCGTAGGGGGCTAGATAAAAATGAGAACTTCACGTTGGAAATGCTGAGAAGGTTGTTAATAGTGTAGTCACAAGGAAACACTGCAAGGACTGCTTGTACTATCTGTTCTGTCCATGTCTTAATGTCTAAGGCAAGACTCAGTTTTACAGAGCTGGTCCAGATCTCTGTTCCAGTTCCAGCCCTGGACTGCATTTAAAGCAGCTGCCCAGAATCTCCACCTGCAATTGTAGTTTGAAGGCTGTGAGTCTGAATGTGGATTTTATAAGCAGTGTGGATTTTAGAGCAGTCTCACTTTTGTTGTTAGACTGAAATATTTGTTTTGATTGTGATTAAAGTCCATGAAAAATAGTATATTTCAGTTACACCAGGAGAGCAGGATTCTTTCTTCACTGATAGTGGGAAATGATCCAGTGGATCTTGACTGAACATAAAAATTAACTGTATTCTTGTTTTAGAGTATCATCTCTTGTTATGTAATGTTATATCATTCTGTTTGGTTTCTTGGTTTTTTTTAATCAGGAGTAATTCTTTTTATTTGCACTTACATGCGGTAAAAAATTTGTATGTTCAATGCAGTGTCAGCTGAACCTACTGCCTTTAAAACTCCAGCTTTTGAGAATGGGAAGTACATTTACAGTGTTGAAACTTCAGGCCAGGTATCCCATGAAGGATGAATGTTATTCCTAACATGCTAGTCTTCATTTAAAAAGATCGCTAATACTGGCAGCTCTCTGGAGCAGATACTGTTCTGTTAATCCAAGTTATCTGGTAATAAGTACAGAGTAATTAATCTCTGGAGTAGAAGATAGTCCTTGTTCTGAAGGGATTCCAGTGTAAGTGGCTGTTCTTCATGGAATTTCTCAGATTAGTAATAAGGTACTAAACGGGGTATGTGCTTTATGGATACTGTGTGTAGGCACTACACTTACATAGTAGCCATTGTGTGGCGAAATCACCCTTTTCCTACTGGTAGTATTTTGCAACCTTTTTTTATTTGAAAACCTTATAGTGAGCTCTGATGATACTAATTTTTAAGTAGTTAGGCAAAAGTCATAAGGGACTAAAACTTTTTTCAGTACTTTTAACTGCCACCATTTTCTTTTCCTTACAGTGGTGGGAAGGACAGCTGTTATAATATGATGCAGTGTGTTACTGCTGGGCATCGGATTGTTGCTCTAGCCAATTTAAGACCTGCTGAAAACACAGGTATGAAAGCCACATTTCTTAAATTTTTTTTTAATTAGAAACAATGGAGGCACAGCTGTGCCTGAATTAAGTCCCTTTTTGTGTTTTTGTGTAGCTGTGCATATTGAAGGACAATCTAGAAATCTTAAGAGGGAGAAAAAAGCAAATGGTATGTAGATGTATTAAATGTGTTTTTCCTCAAAGGGGAAAATGAAGATGATGATCAGTAAAAGAAAGGCTTACACAGTTTGAAAAAGGGAGAAAACGAATATTCCTAGTGGTAATTGAAAGGATTGTGTGAGTTCAATAGCACAAATAGTAAAATGTGGGAGAGGATATCATCAAAGAAAATACTGTATTTCTAGAAATGCTTTAAAACTGGCATAAACCATTTCTGCTGCCAGAAATATGCAGTTTTGATGCTCATCATTTGTTTTTAGCCTTGTGTATCTTCCTCCATTATTCTAGCCCAGAATATGTGAACTGGCTTGGGGAACTGATCTGGGCTGGAATTGACCTTGATGCACTTCCTTTGTGTACTTCTTTCCTTCCTTTGAGCCTGGACCAGTTTTCTGATGAGTTCCTCACAGGCTGCACCTAGACTTATTTCTGTGAATGAGGATGGGAGACACTCAGGTAGTCCAAGTCAGGGTGAGCTGAGTATTTGCATGTTGGGACTAGAGCATAAATTGAACTTGAAGTGAGACTTGAAAGGAAAGAGACTTGTTTCCCAGTTGGAAGAGGAGAATGTTAAAGTATGTTAACGTAGGTTAACTGTTCAACATGTGTTAAACAATTAAGTGTGGGATCTGGTAACTGTATGGTAGGAAGACACACAGAAGGTGAAGGAAAAAAGAGAGCTGCCATTACAAATGAGTCACGGTCGAAACTGGCAAATGCTAGGGAGTACAGGAACAGTTTATTTTCTGGGTAGCTAGGATATAATCATGTCTAATCTTGTTGAAATACGTTGTTTTTAAACTAATTTACCTACATCAGAAATGTAGAATATTGTCATTAAAATAATAAGATGCTCTCTTTAAGTGTGTAGTTGGAAATTTTTTGGAAAGTTAATTGAGGTACTTCAGGCAATAGCGGATTTTGTGCCATTCATTTTATTTTACCTTGTACCACTGTTGCTTGGAGAGTCTCAGTTAATAAAGAAACTATTCCGTACTAAATACTGGCATAAAGAGCTTGTCATATTCATGTATGTTGAAAAACACTGAGGTTTTTCAAATCAACTCTTCTGGTCTAGTTTGGTTAGTTGTGATTATGGGTTTGGATATGCCTATTTGAGCAAAAGCTTATCTGTTGTATGGCATCACATGTGACATGGACTAATTGTTACATCACTAATTCGTTATCTAGATCAATATTTTTCTTCACAAGGTTTGCTGTGTACGTGTACAGCAGAGATGCTTGATGTGTCTCTGTAAATTAAGAGAAGTTCCAGTATTAAAAATTAACATTAAAACACAGAACTGCCTGAGCTTTTAATAAATAAAGTGGAGATTTCACCAGTAATGATACATTGTTTTATCAGTGTGTTTGGAAAATTATTGGAAAGATTTTATATCATATAGTTTGAGATTTAGTTCTAGTCCATGATGTCTGCATTTTAGCTGTTTTTTTTCTTATCTACTAGCTACAAACTGCTTGTAAGAAAATACAGCTAAGTTTTTCTCCTGGTTAAGGCAATAGCGGCAAAGAGTTGATTTAATTTTGAGCTTAATTTTTAAAATGAGTGAAGGTAGAAAGGGCCTGGACATTACAACAGGTTTCCTTTTCATTTTGTGAATTAAGCAATGTCAAAACATCTTAACAGTCTACTTTTACTCAAGAAGAAATAATCTTCTTTCTTGATGACGATGATACCAATTTTAGCAGAAAAGTTTTTGGAAATCTTAACAACCTATTGCTTATTCTCAGTGGTGCAGGGCATTCCAGATTTCATGCTCTGAGTATGTTGAAATGCATCTGGGTTTGTGCCTCTGAACTGTGTTCCTATTAAAATTACCATATAAATAGGAGCAGTGTTGGACCATTATGAGATTTTTGGATGAAGCAGGGAGGAATACTGAAGAGGAAATAGACACCACAGTTTCCAAATAGGCACCACGTTTGTGACAGATGTCTTCCTCTCCATGCGTCTGTTGGGTGGAGAAATCGATTTTTTTTTTTCTTTCTATGTTTATAGAGATATTGTCACCAAGCATCTGCTTGTGAACTGAAAAATATTAACATTTAGATATTCTCAGTGCTTTGTAGTATTGTGATTATCTGTAATTGTTGAAATAATGTACCTTAATATCATTTCTTCATTGCGGCAGGGCAGACTGATGAGTTGGACAGCTATATGTATCAGACAGTAGGACACCATGCCGTTGACCTGTATGCTGATGCATTGGATTTGCCACTCTACCGTGGTGTCATAAAGGGTACCAGTGTGAATACTGGAAGAGTGTATACCCCGTGTGAGGAAGATGAGGTTGAAGACCTTTACCACCTCATGAAACTTGTTAAGGTATGCTGAAAGAAAAGAATTTAATAATTTGGGATGACTATATTGCTTAACTCATGAATTTAAGTAAATGAGCTACTTAGGTATTTAAGGAAAGCTTTGAGAAAAAATTGAACACTTAGAAATTTTATTTCTATTTCTTTGTTCTTCCTGGCATTGTAAATATCTAGTGTAACTATACCTTTTTCCCCGGTGTATGTCTGACTTATTAATGCCCATTTCAGGTCAAACCCTTGTTCCTATTTAGTAAAAACACTTGCAACAAGTGCTTAGCTTATACTACAAGAAACATAATTGTGGAAATGATCTATAAATAAAATGTTTATGTAGGTTCATATTTGAAATATTGTTTTGCTTGATTACTGAGAGATCTTTTGGGTTTTGTGTATTTATCAACGTATGGGAGGTAATGTCTAGTCATTTCTATTTAGTGTGTACACTTGTGCTCTGTAAACCAGAATCTGTTATTTGTATATTGCAGATCATTCACAAAGTATTACAGATTATTTTACAATGTTAGTTCTGATTCTGGTAGCCCAGTAACTATATTCTAATATCTCAAATAATAGCAATAACGTATGTCAATCCTTTTTATCTATAAAACAAATGAAAGGGAGATAATGAGTGTATTTCCCCAAACTCTTGAAATTTATTCTCTGTTCTTTTCACAGTTGTTTCATGTAGTACTTTATTTTCCATCAGAATTAAATCAGATGTCATTGAAATCAACAGAAAACCTCCTATTGACTCCAGAGGTTTTACACAAAGTTTGAGGGAACATGCTATGTCTATTCCAGTTAATTGTGTTGGTGACTGCAGTGCACAGTACTAAAAAATACAGTGTTCAGAAAATCGTGTTAATGGCTGTGTTGGAATCAAATGTTACATCTTCTAAACATTTTCGGCAGGGAAATCATGTTCCTCTAAAGTAAAATCAAGATCGTACGCCTGTGTTGGAGTATGAGACTAGAAAATAGGAGACCAGTGCACGTAGGCTGTATGGCCTCCAGCTGCCCCAGGAGTGGTTTAGATTGGACATTGGGAAAATTTTCTTCACTGAAAGGGTTGTCAAGTATTGGAACAGGCTGCCCGGGGAAGTGGCTGTGTCACCATACCTGGAGGTGTTAAAAAGATGTGTAGATGTGGCACTTAGGGACATAGTTTAGTGGTGACCTGGCAGTGTTAGGTTGAACTCGATCTTAAGGGTCTTTTCCAACCTCAGTGGTTCTGTGATTCTTTGATTACGCTCTGGAGTCCCTCACAGAGGTTTTAAGTGGAATGTGGGTATCATGCAGTGCAGGAACTGAAAGAAATATGGTTCAGCAGTTTTAAATAATTTTTGAACCATGATAGTATTAGCAATTAGAAGGACTGGTATATGCTGTCTCTTAAAGCTGCATACTAACAGCTTTCTGCCGCTGGGTAAGATAATAAATTACTGATCAATTTAATTAAAAATGGGCAGATTAGTGGCAATTAAGATGGTACTTCCTTTTCGATTCTTGCTGTCTTAGAGAAATGGATGCCTGACATAAATTAATGCTAATGTTAAATCTTGACAACTTCTGCTTTGGAAGTTTGTACATGATAATTATAACTATAGTTGAAAGAGATGTTATCAAGTTGTCTGGAACTAAATAACTGTTTCTTTCCTGTATAGAAATATTAATTCCATCATACGATATTTTAAAGACATAAATATTAACAATATACTGCCTTTATGCTAGACTTTGGATAGCCACGTCTTTACAGTTGAACCTATGAAATTCTGGTGCAAAAGTTTCAGCAGAAGTCTTGCATATTCTGATGAATAATTGCAAAATTATCAGGGGGACATAAACTACAGCAGCTATAAGTCTTTGTTTTTTAGTTTTAAGAAAAAGACGTGGAAGCTTTTCTTTTTTGTGTTAACAGTAACTTTGAAACCTTTCTATTCTCATTTTTTCACATTTTTTTGTAACTGTAGTTTTGTAGCTTTACTATGTAAGTCTTAATCACTGAGGATTTTGCTTTTGGAGTTTTGTTCCCCAGATGTTAATAGTTTTAAACAGAGAGCTCAATTTGCATTCTCTTCTAGGGAGGGGAGGAATTCTGTGGAAGCCTTGTCAAAATGCATTCTTGAGTGGACGTAATTTCAAAACACTGGTCAAAGTAACATAGCTCTGCTTTTCTGTCAAATGGTTTGGGCCTAAAAATACAGGAAAGGTGTGGCTAGATCAAAATCACGTAGTATTCCTCACTTTCCGTCTCTAAAGAACTCTTGTATTGCAAGTACTCCTTTAGTAAAAAGTGAAAACAAAGGACATTTGAAAAACTAGTATGAATTCAAAAGTATTTGACATTTTTAAAAACAATCTCATGACAACAAGATATCTAAAATGTTAACTGTTCCTCTGCAGTGCTGGGAAATGGAGGATGACAGTCCTGTTGTAGTTCATAGGAGTCAGAAAATGATACTGACTTCCAGTGACTGTAAAAGTGCTAATTTTATTGTCACGAATACCAATGATTGATAGGTGTGAAGGAAATTTATTTTTTAGTTGCCTAATGCCCTGTTTTAAATTCTGTATTCAATATATATTATGAAACACATCAGAGTATTTATATGATGTCTAAATGTATGTTACTGTGCACTGCTCACCTGATAACTCCATGTTAATGAATAGGGATTACTGATACCCGCGTTTGACCATGTTCGTTGCTTTGCCTGTTGGAGGTTTTTTCAGCAAAGCGTGTAAGCACTAGATTTTCCTAGTTATCTGAATTATCCTTCAGGGTTTTATTATGGCATTGTCTTTGAAACCAGGAAATATGTGGGAAAATGGTGTTTCTTTCCCTTTAGTGGTTGGAAAGACAGGAGCTTGGAGGCATTTTTATGAAACTTTCCTGCAACATACTTCTCAATATGGGCGTATTTAACTGCTTTCTCCCCTTTTCAATGTAATTATGGTCTTATCACAATAATCCATTGATGTTTTATCCAAGCACGTACAGAAGTGGTGTTAGATGGGTTGAATGTTGGGTTTTTTCTGTACCTCCTGGAACTGTGGTTAAACTTTTGTTTAGGGCAGTAGTTGTAGCAGCTTCCAGACTATACAAATCAATGCAAGGTAATTTATTTAAGTTCTGGATTTCACTAGACAGTTCTGTCCTCTCTCAAGTTTCTTGTCTTACCTCCTCTGCTCAGTGAAGGCTTTGCCTTTATCTGGTAAGTTACCACTGCTGGAGTAATTTGTAGAATTCTTGAACTTGATTAAAATGTTTTCTAGCTGTTTTTTCATCTTTTCCAACAACATTTTTCATTACTTGAATTTTTTGAAATTGGTATTTAAGAAATTGATTATATTTTAGTTTCTTTGTATTATGTTTCCCCGCGTTTGTTATAAAGCGTGCAAGTTGATTTTCAGTACATTTTCAGACTGACTGACTTTCCGTGATTTTTGTACAGCCAAACATCTAGACACTCCCATTAGGAAAAACTACATGAATAAATGTAATGTAGTATTCTACTGCAGGCATTGCTTCACTGTCTTCACTGCTACAAAATGTGTTTAGAAGAAAGAGTTGGTTTTCAGTATTTAGAAATGGTCATTTGGCTTTTAGGTGTCCATTTTAATCAGTTCTCGGTAGTCCCTGTGACTTCAGTGGTAGAATTTACATGCTAAAGACTAAGTGTACTCTTAACTCATACAAATAAGCTTTGCAGATTTACTTAGGCATCTAAAAGATCTAAATATTATTTAAAGAGCTAAATATTGTTAGTTATGGAATCCTGATTGACTTCAAGAATCTGTAATCTGAGTACCTCAGCATGCTGTTCACCAAACTGTTTTTGCTGTTTGTAAGTTCAAAGTAGACAACTTCCCCCTCTCACTAATGGGATTCAGAGAGTTCAGAAGTGTGCAGAACAGTTCTGTTCTAGTCATCATTTCGCATGTTCTCAGTTGAAGAAAATCTGGTATTTTCCCTATCATGATTTGAATTATTTGTAGATGTGTAGACTAATTCCTCAAAGGTATATTCCTCAACATTTTTGAAAAAGATTACGTTATAGGAAGAGCTCTTTGTCTTTATGCTGAATTTCCAAAGTAGTCACTACTCCTTAACTTTCCCCCCTATATTTTAAGATTATTGCAAATCAAGACTAATGCGTCCTTGATATTTTGATAAATTACATATAATTCAGCAATTGAAACATAGAATTTACGTACAGCAACTGAAATTATGACATCAATATTGAAAAACTCCTAAAAAAATCTTCACTGTCCAGTTAGGGGGACCAGTGATAGATAAACCAATGGAATTTATTTTTCAGGCCCTCTGCTACATTGATTAGATGAACATTTTGAGACCACATCTCTTAGCACATATCTTTTTGCCTTTAGACATGAAAGTTAAATGTGAACTCTTAGAAACTGTATGAAGTGGCTACCAATGCTGACAAGAAATAAATAACTACACTTCTTCATAAAATAAGATTTTTTTTTTTGAGACAAAATATTTGTTGTGGTTTTTCATGGGGCATAGACTAAGTTCTTCTACCTTTTCTAATTACTAGATTTTTATCTGTGATAATTTGAATTGTCCCTTTACACTCATGATGTTCAACTTTTTTTTTTTCTTTCTTAATTGACCTTTTTTCTTTTTTTTTCATTAATTCTAGAGTGGAGCTCCATAGCTTCCTCCAGCTAGGGGATGACCATTGTCATCGGCAGTGAATAAGAGTGAGAATTAAGGGAAGAGGGTAAAAAGTAATTGCAGAGTCGGCAGTGCTTTAAGCAGTGTAAGAATAAAGATGTATCTTGTTCCATTCACAGGACAGGGTTTGTTTAGGGTTTTTTTTTTTTAGTTGAATTTTAAACTGAAAAGGGAACAAGGATATTTTTTAATCAACAGGATGCTTGTCATTCTCCATGTCTCATCTGAGCTGTTCAGGAAGGGTCAATTTTTTTTCCAGGTGGGGATCTTGAATAACATCTTTGAGGTGGTTTCTTTCTGTGAGAAATGTTGAGCTTATGTAAACAAAGAAGTCACTGTATTTCTCCCTGTTAGGTGTCTAGAGTTGTTTTCACTCACTCCTAGTCTTGTTGTGTTAATATTGAATAAGCAGAGACAGTCAGGCTGGTGGTGAAAGATGGCAGGCAAGCCTGAGGGCTTGTTCTGGTCAGCTTTAAACCTCTGATTGCCAGGTTTTCCTAATTTCCCATTTCCAGGGCATCTCTAGTGTGACCTTGCCTGCTGAATATGATGATCTGGGTTGCAAGATTCTCACATGCATTTGGAAATGGGCAGCCAGGCATTGTTTACAGGATGCCAAATGAACCGTGCACTCGCAGCAAGTTTGATAAACACACATTTCCTCCTTTTATCAGTGAGATTGCAGAATGTGAAGTATGAGTTTCCAGTTTTACTCATTCCCTTCAAACCTTTTCCTGTTTAAAAACTGAATCTCACTAATTGGATGATGATACATCCTTAGATTTTGTTTTCCTTTTTTTGTTATTGTTTTGAATTCAACTTACTGGTCACTGACACTTTATTTCAGTGCCTACCTTGACCAGGTCTGGCAGACTTTCAGATAAAAGCTTTCCATTTGTTCAGCACGGAATAGGTTCATCTCTATCAATGTAAAGTGAATGCTAATTAACGGTAATGACTTCTAATCACTTTGCTTTTATACTCCTTTAGGAGCACTGCTATTATCCAATGTAGTTAAGTGAAATGCTTGTGTATGAATCAACAATGCTGTAGTTCTTCTCACAGCTATTGCTCATAATCAAGCTTTGAATAAATTACGATAGTAAAATTGGTTTTAATGTGCTGTATTGCATGGAGAGAAAGGAACCTCAAATACCTTGTTAAATATCCTGAGTATTTAGAGAGTTATCTATTAACATTTTGGCATTCAGTATTGTAGTTAAATGGAAAAATACATTAATATGTTTAAGTCAATTTTGTAAACGTTATCAAAACCTTTTTCATGGTTTGAATTTTATTTAAGTGACATGCATAGACTCAACAGCCTCAGTAGCAGCCCCATTTGGATCCAACTGTAGGAATGAACTACAACATTTCTGAGTTACACTGCAGATAAGTTTTACTTGAGAACTTCACCTATTTTAGCCTAGTGCCGTAGTGTGTATTTAGTAATTTAATAGGCATTTCTTTTAGTACTACTGTGTATCTAACAGTTGGTTTTGTTTACATGCATGTGATCTGCCTGCCTGCAATCATATACTTCAGAAGGTGTATAAAAGAAATACTAGTGGAATTTTATTCATATCTGGAAACAATAAAATAAGATGAAACTTTATTTTAGCTGAACTACACCGCTAGAAACAATGCTAATAAGAAACGAGAGCTAAACAATTACTAAACTGGTAGTATGTCCAGCAATTTTAAAATAATTCTGATTTAGAAACAGAATTAGGCTAAAGACGTGTATTTGTATATGAATTTGAAATTTAGTGAACTTTTCCACTTATATTGCACACACAGGCCTTTTTGGAAGCCAAAGATGGCGAAGCTGGAGGAAACCCATTCCTGACATGCACATTAGTTTTTGTTTTTATTCATCTGTTATTAACAAGTTGATTGAAACAGTTACTTATATCACTTAGAATGAATTCCAGGTCTCTCTGTCTGTGAAACAACTGGGATCTTGCTTGGTAAATATATTGTGTTGTCTGGTTTTGCAATTAAAAAAAAAAAAATTAAAAGGGGTGGGGGGATTTTCATTTTCTGTGGCAGTTTCCTTTCCTGTAGTACCTCTGTCTTTGCATACTTAGAGGCATAGTTCCTCCACACTTCCCATCACTGTTCTTATGCACGTGGATGTGAGTACCCACAGGCACCTTCTGTGGTTTTGAATTTGTTTTGTTCATTCATTCACGGAGCTGTAGACAATTTTCTGGTACATGTTTTGTTTGCTTGAGCATCTTCTCTATTAACGTTTATTCTTTGGTTTAGTAGGAAGTTATTGCCTAACTTAATTTGAAAATACCTCCATGTAGCATTTCCTCTTTAAATGTGAGTTTGAGTCAATGTTCTTTAAAGTCCTATGCTTTTTGCTGTAGTACTGTAAAACATGCTGCTTGTGGGTTTTACCAGCACATTGTTGACAAAGAGCAACACCTTTCTTTACAGTTTCATTTAAATAGGTGGTACTATCCATATCTTATTTCAGTATTTTGGTTTCTTACTTGGCATCTTCATCATGCTTTTTAAGGATAAAAATGAAAAACAAAAAAAAAAAAGAATTATCTTATTCTGTGCTGATGTAACTGGCTGCTTTATATTATTTATACTTCTCATTAAGCAGTGGTAATATATGTTCTAAAATTTATTAGAGTTTAATGAAATGTAATTGGGGTTAGTTCTAATAAAATACAATCAAGGACAGGCGAGCTTTCATGTAAATGAACAGTAAAACATTTATCAAATTTGTCTTCATAAATATTTTTATCTCTGAAACTCATTCTTTGTGTAAAAATCACTTTACTTTTTTATACGATTACTGAGTTATTTAAGTTGACTTACTCAACACACACCGTCCCCCCTTTGATGTATGAATGTCTAACATAAAGCTGTTGAATGGTTACAGTATTTTCGGCTGGACGCTTGTTTCTGATCAGTGTATTTAGAGATAATTCTTGTGAAAGGGCTGGGATTTCATTTGGTTTATATTTCACCAACGTTACCATTTTCAGAATAGAAATGATTGATTTGTAACTGTCGTAATGAAAAGGAACAAAACGGACCTGGCCTTTTACAGTGCAGAAGGACTGCACAGCGTGGAGATATTCTTCTGTTGATAAATTCAGCCTGTGGAAGAATTGCATAACAGTCATCACTCATTTTCATATTGATTATGAGTGGGATTCCAGCAATAGGTTGCTGTTTGCAAAGGATAAGGCGTCGCTATGATTAGTTACCCTTTCCTTGGAAAGTACTACAAAGGAGAATGCCAAGCGCATGCACTGCCGAATTCCTATCAGCCTGACAGCCTGTTACGGGAACTTTTTTTCAGTCCATTTTCCTTCAGAAATACAGCTTCAGTCTTTTTGCCTTATTATTGTTTTAGGTTTAATGCATTTGCATGCTCTCCTAACTCTGGATTCTTTTTTTAGTTAGTTATTTATTTTCCTGACAGTCTTCTGTGCCCGGGCCCTGTCACCATTGTAGCTCTCGAAAACTGATACAACAGTGCCCTCTGTAGTTTCTCCCTACGTGGTTATTACCTACAGCTGCCTTTGAGCGTTCAGGTAAAGAACAGGATGTTTGGACTTATTTTTAGCTCAAACAAAAGCCCTTTTTTTTCTTAAGGAAACATTTTGATTTTTCACTGACTACTTTACATGCAAGAAAGGGAACAAAAGAGACTGCTCTGAGTCATCTTTTAGGTTTATATGCTCTCGTCATTATCTAGTGAAAATCTGAAATTTTCTCAGGCATTCAGGGCAGTCATTAAAACTGGTTGGGATTTTCTGAGTTGTAAAGGCTTTCCCCAAGTTTTTGTTTCAAGTGGAGCTTCAAAACAAAATAATTTCAAACTTACTTCCTTTGTGCTAGCTGCTTCTCCTAAACAGGGTCTTGCATGGTCTGCCAGGGACTAAAGCCATGCTCACCAGCAGAACACCGAAGCTTTATTAATGATGTTGTTTTAATTCACACGGTGACTGAAGTAATTGTTGTTCATTAGCATTGATTTGTCTCCAAAACTCATTAACAATTTAGATTTTTCTTTTGCCTCATTATAGCTTAATATGCAAATAACTTTTATTCTGTGTTTTCTGCAGAACTTGTTCGTGGGGTTCAGTACTGAACACATATGTTCCCCGCATTGGCACACATGCACATTCGCACTGATATGCTGCCATTTAAATATTACAAACTACAATCAAAAAGCATGACCTTTTAAAAAAATAAATGCTTTAACTACAATTAGTTTCTTCTGTAACAGCATCATAAAAGTCACTCTGTGAAAAGTTAAATGGCTTTATTTTATGATGGGGAGTGTTAATGTGTGTGTAGAACACACTCTTAATGCACTTCTATGAAATGAAAATCATAAGTCATTGCAGTAAATTATAGTTAATGATGTAACCATTGATGGCTCTTCAAAACATTCCTGTATCTCTAATGATTTGTGTAAAACACGACTGCCCACATGCCATAGTTCGTTTGGAGTAGTAGATAGATAAATGCGCCCGACTTCTACTTCTGAAGACCATTTTTAATGTGTAACAAGTGATAACAGTTTTGGTGGAATAAATACTACATCACAAACCGCTTCTTGCAGTATTTGAGATCTGGTTATAACTGATGGTGAAGAGTAATTTAAATTAAGAGGTGAGATGCTTCAGGAGTGTAGTGGGTAAAAACTTTGATTCTTGTATGCCTGTTTTATGGATAGCCTCTAGTCCTATGACATCTTTACTTTTTTCCATGAGATTTTGTATACTGAAATGTTACTGGAGGAAGCAACTACTATGGCATAATGTCCACTGGCTAATCCAGAAAATACCCATATTTACTATCCATTTACATAAAATGATCATAAAATGAGTTAAAAAGGGGACCCATGTTTTTTGAGTAAATCAACTATTATTATTCTACTGGCAAAAAAGTAAGGTTAAATTTGGTCAAAATGACTTCACTCTGAATTCAAGCTTAATTCACTGATTGCATAATTATTGTTAATCTTTATAGGGGGTTTTTGTTTCACTTTTGTTAATGAGCTTCATGCATGTGTGTGGGGTTTTTTTATGGTAAAACAAGTTTGTTGTTTTTTTTTTTCTTTGGTTTATTTCCCCACAATATAGCCAAACCACAGATTGTTCTAATTTTTAAAGTGGTCTTGAAAGTTCACTTCATGAAGGATAGAAATTGAGTATTAGAAAAAAGAGGTAATATAAACTTCTACTTTAAAGTAAATAGCGGGAATTTTGCTTAGAAAATTAATTCTTAATTAAAATACTATTTTAATGAAGAAGACAAATACAGATGATTTCTTATAAATGTGCTCTTAAACTGCAACCTTTGAGACGGATAAGATGCTGTCTATTTGGAAAAATGAATAAGGTGTATATTCTTGCAATGAAATAAGCAAATCAAGATTCAACATAATTAAAATAGTGATAAATGTAGATGACCATATTGGAGACAGCGAGTTGCAGCTTTTCTGTCTACTGAGAGCTGGCATCATTTACCAAGACTGGCCACTGCAGGTCCTTATAGGAAACATCCTGTTTAGTCCACATACTTTTTTTAGTTAAAATGGCAATGATGATTTTACCCCTTCCTGCAATTATTACCTCCCCCCAAAACACTAAAACACTACACTCCTTTTCGTCCAGTTGGATTATATGATCCATGTATGAAATATTTGCTTGAGGTAAATAATACTTGTTTAAGGTAAATCTGTAGCTGAAAATACATGTTTTCAAATAAGAAAGGATCCCTAAATATCTCAAAAAAGGTCTCAAATAAGAATGATCTCTAAATAATTTGCAAATATCTTTTCGTAAAACCTGAGCTAATGCAGGTAGTTAACGGTATTTGTGAAGGTCACCTTGGTTTCAATTTCCAGTATTTTTTTGAAGCCAAAATAGCAAAAGATGGAGACTGAATGTTGGGAATGTCTTTTGTATAATGGTAAATATCTATTCCCATTTACTTGGTTAACAGTTATCTATGCTATAACACTAGTTATAAGAAGAAAACTAAATATTACAACCTAAAATGGAACATTATTTGACATATCGAAATACTGACTTTTCTCACTGGAGACATTTATAAGAATCTTTTTTTATGACCTCAGGGCAGTCTTTATGATTAAGTTTTAAGACCTCATTTTTTTTAGGATATTCTTTTAAAGACATTTTTTCTTCTACTTATAAGACATTATTTCTTACTGTGGAACTTGATCAGATAAGAGAGAATCTTTGATGGGATAATATTTTTAAAGAAAAGAATTAGTATTTAGGTTTTACTTGGTTACTTGCTGGCCTGTAGGAAGTATAGATAATGTTCTCAAAATGACTGTGAAGTGTCAGTAGGTACTGAGGAGTTAGGGACTAAAATGAGCACTCTTCCTTTGAAGTATTTTCATAGGGAGTTGTTTGTTCTACATTCCTCAGGCATCTCGCTTCGCTGTCTTCTATGTTATCCACTACGCCATTTTTTTTTCTTTTCTTCTCTTGTTCTTCTTACACAGTGACTTGAGAAGTTGTACTCCATGCTGTGTTCGATGGGTTTTGACCTGTTTTTGTACTGTACTTTTGGTATCCAAAACAGTGGTACCATTGTATTTCAGAAAGGCAGTTCATTACAGAGTATGTCATCCAAGTAGGTGCATTAAACTACCCGGCATAGCTTTGTCTTCTTGGCTTTCTTCAGTTTCTGTGTTCCCTGGCCAATGCATCAGCACAAAGAAAGGATGGATGTGTATAAATATGTAATATTTTGTAGAATTTGAGTCTAACCATGTCATGTGTGTGATTTTACAGAGCTGGGTAACTCTTGGTTTATAATTGGTGGGATTATTTTATTAGTCTTTCCTGTTCATGTAGTCGTGTTTCATTCTGCTACAGTTTGTTTTATAAAGTCCAGTAATTCTTTTTTCTTTCACATTCCTTAACTTTCTTTAAACCTCCACAGATTTCTAGCAATTTTGATAGTTTTGTGCTACAGTAACCCTTTTTGCCACCTTTAGGATTATCCTTATCCTTTGGAGACCAGTACCGTGTTCTTAGGGAAAGTCAGTCATTATTTATTACCCACTTGTCATTGTGACTTATTCATTGCTTACATCACCATTCTCAAAATTATTGCTTTACAGAAATGGTGAACAGTGCTATGAAGGAGAGATCAATAAATGCTTTCAAAGGAAGATTTACCCTGAGACTTAGATCTTCTTTTTAATACTAAATCTGTGCTATTAGTTATGAGATGGTTTTAATATTTTTACATCAAGTACCCTGTTTCTCAAAATGGAAGGATGCTGTTGCTTTAACTAACTTTTGTGGAGCAGCATGACTTTGACAGTTAAGCTGCAGAATGTCTAATTTTCTAATTTTCAATACTTAGTGGCTTTTCATGAATGCTTATCTTCTGAGCTGAAAATAGTTTCATTCCCTAAGAAAAAACAATAGAGCTTTTATATAATAAATATTTGAAAAAACTTCTTTGAGTTTTAGTGATACTGTCATGTGTGACTCCTCCAAAGAGAGGAAAGTGCTTGTTTGAAATTGTCAGTGGGAAAAAAAGAAAAAATTCTACTTCTCCCCATGCCTATTTAAATTGCTATGAGAGCTTGCTGACCCATGCTGTCTTTCCAGAACATCCATTCCATGATATGGTGACTATTGACACCTTTTGAAAGGAGTTTGCTCTGGAAAACTATGTGAATATATAATATTAAATTTATTGTATTAGTTGCACATTCAGGCAGCTGAGGTAGTGTCATGTACTGTATGTTAGCAGACTGTTGGAGTAGCCTGCTTTATTATTTCTCTTTTCTATGTAAGTGGTTAACCTACTTCAAACTTAAGCATGAAGTCCAACTTGCAAAAACATAAAAAGTCTTTCAGGAATCAGACTTTCTGTATTTTGATCAAAGCAATATATCATGTTAAAAAAAAGTAAATCCTTTAATCTATAAGAAATTCAAAAGCAGAAGGACCCTTGCTTCCAGGCTTGTTTTCAGCCAGTGGTCTGTTATGTAGCAAGTGTTGTTCAACTCCTAGGTGCTGGGAACCTTCCTTTCCATCACTTCTGAAGTCTGTCAGAATTTTTTTCCCTGTTCCACTTAGTAATCTCTGAGCATGTGTTTGTGATATACTGATAACACAATTTCAGCCTGTTTGTAAAATACCTTAACTTAAGAAATGAGGAGTAAACTATGCTTGTTTTTTGCCAAAATTACATAAGAAAGTTTTTTCTCACTCTGCTTCCCATACTCTCATTAAGCTGACCTTCAGTTTTCTGATAAAGCAACAGTCAGGTTTTCACTTTTTATACACACATTACGCTTTGGTAGCATTTTGCTGAGAAGTATATTTAGAAACTTGCATTGAAGAACTCAGACCTTCCTATATAGAAGTTTTTCTCAAAGTTGATCAGCAGGTTTTAAGTTGTCTTGGTTCCTTTTGAATGGACAGTATTATCGTTTAGAGTTTCCTCTTTGAACTGAAACTACACAGAACCCATCCAGGTTTTGTTTTCTCCCCCAGCCTTTTGTTGTTTTTCCCTTGTTCAGAAGATGCTCTGTCCTTACTTAATTAGAATAATTTCACTTCCTTAATTATGCAGCGTGTCTTTATTAGGCAAGGATCATCTCTAACTTCTTATTTCAGAGAAGTGTAGAACTCATCCATCTCTTCGGTTGCTTCTTGGTATGTTGTGGTGGAAGACATGCTTGACAGGACCTTGCATTCCTGTGGGTACATACATTTAGATGTATGAAGTACATTCAACATGGTTTGTTAGTTGTATTTTATTAACCACTCTTGACTGAGACCACACTTGCAAGTCTCACATACTTCAAATGAAAGTGGGCTTGGGGTTCTTGACCTCTTCTTCCCAAGCATACCATCACAACACAACTGCAGGATAATATAATAAGCAGCATGAGCAGGAGACGCTGGTTTAAAACATTGAGATTGTGAAAACCTCTCAGTTTAAAACCTGACAATAATCTGTCAATAAAACAGCAGCAATTCAGGTTGAAAGCCTGATAGCAATATTTCACTTCTGTTAAATGAAACAAAACTAATTGTGGGAAGACCATGATTACTTTCTTCTTTGTGATGGATGAGAAAGCTCAATAGTGGGCAGCCCATTGTGCAAATGTCTGCTCTGAGCACTGGAAAGGGACTGAAACCTTAATGAATGTGAATGGCCCTGAACTTCCACCATCTATAAACAATTCTAATGTCCTTGTCCCTATCTGTCTGATTTTTTTTTTTTTTTTTAAACTGTCTTTTTATGTCACACAGTCAGTTTGTGTTGGACTAGAGTCAGAGACTGTTCCTTGGCTGATAGATTCTTTGGTGAACAAAATACTTCTCCTCTTAATAAAAAGCCATTTTCCTTTTCCTCTTATCTTGTTACGACAGTCCGCAGTCACTTATGCCAAGGGCATAGGTCACGATAAGTACATATTTGCAATTTTAGATGCCTTGGTCCTCTGAAACTTCAATTTCTGTGTAAAAAAATCAAACAACATAGTAAATAACTGTAGCACCTTGATCAGAGAAGATGCATATGATTGAGAACCAGCAGTGTAAAATTAATGCATATACCTTTCAACAATGAAGCATTCTGAAGATGCTTTTTTAGTTTAGGCAACAAACAATTTGAGAAATTCTCATTCAAGCAATATTGTCTTATATATTTAAATAGTCAGTTTGTTCCTAATCTTGAAGAATACCATAACAATCTGCCTGCAATTGAGGAGTGAGTGAGGAGGGATGATAAAGGAAGACATGCTTTCTCTTCTCTGTGATGCAGTTACCTACTGGCAATATCAGAGATCTTAAAGTTCAGCTTGCTTTGATACCGATTTTTAAAGATGTGGAATCTGGATGGTAAAGCAAATGCTGTTGGCTTTAAGTAGAGAAGGTACCAAAGGGATCTTTGATGCCTACATCAGTGATTTTATCTTTCTTGGTAGCAATTTCATATTGAAACAGCACATACAGTAGTAATACCCTTCAAGAAAATATTGTTTGGATTGTACTGTAAGTCTAAACTAATGTTTTGCACTTTTTTAAATCTCACTTTAGAAAAAGAAAAGAGATGACCAGAGGAACAGTGATGAAATGTATAGCTTATCTTTACATTTTTTGCATTTTTTAAAATTTTTTCTTTTTATATGTTTCCTTATGGCTAGAATGTGAGTGGAAGAACTAAAATAAATATTGGAGTTTGAAGAAAAAAAGCATAATTTGGAGGATACTGGAAGAAGAGGGGTGAAAGATATACCATGATCTTTCCTCCCTCATTGCTCAATAACCTGACCCCACATCACGCATACTTCATTGCCTTTGGAATAGGTTCAGGATCAGTTCAGATGAAAATTGTCTCTCCGGCAGAGTTCCTGATTTTTCTTCGCTATGTTTTCTGGCCTACACCTTTTCCTGATATTATTTTTCTGCATACTTGTCTCTATTTTCACTCTGAAATTCCTATCCGTACTTTTTGTCTCCATTATTAAACATTCGCCAGCAGTCAAACTTGCTATCACCCCAGCAAGTTGTGGTTTTTCTTATTCTCTATGACATTGCTAACTTGCCAACCTGTCTGTCTCATCCACCATGCCTTCATGTTCGTGTATGCTTTCTGGCAGTCTCATGGTGACTAAGGACATGTCTTCCTTGGGGAAAGAAAGACTCGCTTTCATCCAGTTGGAAGAAATAGAAATTAATATTCCTTTTCCTCATGTTCAGACACACATTTGCTCTTAGATTTAAGGGGACATAATGGCTACTGCTCAGAGCAAGTTGAGGCTACAGCCCTGTTGACAGTGTGAGATGTCACAACGTCACAAGACTGAAAATAAATTTCAGACTTATGCAAGCTAATAAAATAAAGCAAGTTGGAGCAAACGTTAAAAATTAAGATATTTTTGCATTTTAAAACAATTTTTCTAAGCTTTAGAGGAAGGCATTTTTTCTGTAAATTTTTTATCATTATTCCATTACAGAAAAATCCTCTGAAAGCCTTACTTTCTATATTTTCTTGTTGTGCTGATATTTTCTGGTTTTATCATTTGCCATTTCTTTGGCACATTATCATCTGCCTCTGCTTTCTATTTCATCCAATCTCCTAAAAATCCTTCTTTTCGGTTTCTTCCTCAAGGCAGATCCTCAAGCTGCCGTGTCTTTCTGCTTCCCAAATTCTCTCTACCTTATGGTAATAAACTTCTAATTATCCCCTGAATTGTGGTCTTGCCAGCCCAGGTTGGGGCAGTGTTCCTTGCATATATTGGCATTTCCTGAAGGCTTTCCACTTAGAGCTTTACCTGGATCTAGGGTCAGTTAGACTTCACATGAATATGATGTTTTAGGACCTGCTCTGGCTTGTTCCTGGAATAAGGAATATTGTATTTCATTTCAGAAACATCAAGCCTCACGTCGGAAAGTTGGATCAGATTTGCCTAGAATACTTGTGCAAGAGTAGATGGTCTCGAATATCAGTTTTTAATGCAAAACCTTAATGAAGTTTTCAGGTTTTGGCCAACCGTTTATGTAGAAAGTATTGTACTAGGACCTTGTGGTGACGCTGATTTGCAGTCAAACTGAAATGCAGAATCTTCATTCTGTAGATTTCCAGAGGTATTTTGTGAGAATCTGGAAGAAAATTAGATACTAAAATTTCCTGTGAGGCAAAAGCAGAAAAAGTGATTTTTTTTTTTTTTTTTTTTCCTGTCTTCCTGAACTTGAACAGCTGGTTCTTCTGAGAATACCTCTTTGGGTGTTTCCTGCTACTTTTTCAGGATCCCATCTGCAGGCTGGGCAGGGCAGAACTGTGTTGTCAGATTGGGGACAAACAAATAGGGCAAGTCTGTTCTTAAATTCACAACAATTCACGTGGGAAAGCTGTATTCAAGGCTGTGGACCATGCAAACCCAGACTGGTGTGGCCCGAGGTGAACTGACAGGAACCTGGGAGAAAACCTCCTGTGTTAACTGGAAACTGGCCAAACCAAATCTCTTCTTAGAAAACACTTCAGCTTTAATGGACTCGCATTTCTAATGAAAAACTGTTCTGCTGGAAAATCTCAGGCACATTTTAGCCTTGAAGTGCTACTGTATTACTAAATAATAATGATAATAATATCTTTACCAACTTCTGCCTATTAGCTTTATTTGTGTTCTTGCCCCTAACATGAAACAAACCAAGATTGCTTATAAATGAAGTAGCTGTATTTTCTCCTCTTTGCATCCTGTATTTTAAGGAGTGTTTTCAGGTAATGTGGATTGTAAATAGCTGAGGTGGCCTGCTGGAGGTGGGTGGCAAAAGTGCCGAGATGAATTGCACGTTGTAGAATTCTTCTTGTATTTATTCTTTTTCCAGTTTCTTAGTAGTAACAGATTGTATTACCGTGGTATAACCTGATGACAGCTCTGATTGCATAATACCAGTTACAGTAGAGTATGCATTCGTTGTTAGACTGGAAAAGCAGCAGATCACGCATAAAACCGTGCCCTAAGCTAAGAACCTGTCCACTGTTAGAGTGATCAAAAGGAAGAGGGGATTCCTTCCTGTGCACATCGTGTCTGCTGGAAGAGACAGACAACATACTCTGTTCCCTGCTCTCACGGAAGGAGCAGTGCCAGTGGTTCCCAGAGAGGCTGGAGATGTTAATCCCTGACCAGGTTTACTGCTGTCCTTAAAAGCAGAGCTCAGGAGGCTTTAAGAGTCATGGGGAGCCTTTAACTGCCCAGTCACTGTGTAGAGGAGTCAGCTTTTGTTGGGTAAAGCCAGGTAGTGAAGACAGGAGATGAAGGTAAATCCTTTCCAAATGTAGATTTGATTTCTTTTTTGGGTTTTTTTTTGGTTGGTTTTTGTTGTTGTTATCTATAGTTTCTGTGAATCTGCCTGAATTTGCTAGAGGACATTGCCTGTTCCTGAGGATTTCTTTAGTAAACTGCTCAAAGTAGGAAGTCTTCATGATGGGAATTTGATACCTTAGAAATGCTGCATTTTATTGTCAGATTATGCCATTACAGTCTCAGCAACACATAAAGCAAAATGACATAAAAGAGAATGGTATCTAATGTTTGCAACTGTCTTACAGACTGATCTTTAGCTATTGAACTTGATGCGGAAATTTCCAAATGATGTTTTGTGGCCTCTATCATTCCAGTTGATTAGATTGCAGAAATGGTCCCTTTCTGACCGGAATATCTGAAAATCTTTGTAAGAAAAGCAGTGAAGGAAGTAGGAATTCTGCTGAGTGCTTTTGTAAGCACCTTTTCTGTAATTGCAAGAAAATTTACAGTATTATTTATTCAGTATTGTAAGTGATATTCATTAGAATCAAATTTGTATACTGTTGAAAGGTATTGAAAATGCAGGCTAAACTAAGAAAAAAGCAGGAACATCTCATGCCTTTACATTGTTGAAGCTTGGTTTTCTTGAAGAACTTTTTATTTCTATGCAAGAGGAGAGAAGGCTGCATCAAACAGGTTTTAAAAAAAACCAAAACAAAACAAGAAAAGGAAACAATATTCAGTCATATCAGTTCGTGGCTGCCTACGTTGCAATTTGTGTAGGTTTCCCTTAAAGTAGAATTCAGACTGAGTTTCAGAGTCTCAGCAGAAGCTGCGAAGTATTTCTTAGCTGTCATTGTTCTAGGTGTGTACACTTCATGCCAGGAGGGTCATTAGGAGTTGGAGCATTTGCTTTGAAATAGATTTTCTGGTTAAACTTAGAAGTGAACATAATTTACAAGCAGTACGCCCATCACTTTTAATTTTACTTAGTTTGCTGAACTCTTTTATAATGGATTAATACCTATTTTTATATTTTATTTTCCAAAGTGCGTATAGTAGTTACAGTATTAACCACCATGTCTGGTAATTGTATTTTGGGGTTTGTTTCCTTATGCATTGGGGAAAATTACAGTATCTGCTGTCTTTGAAGAATTTTCTTAAGCACCTCTTTAATCTTTCTAACAGGACACTTGTAGAAAATCTTTTAGGCAGAGAAGTTAGCAGAATCTATGGATAAGAATCCTCTTTTAATGGCAAATGGATGTTTATCATTACCGTTTTACCTGCTGAGTTTTGATTTCTAGTGTGATTCACCATGATACTGAATACAAACTTAGCTCAGATTTCTCTTTTTGAAGCCTTTACAATGCATCTTGTTATGTGGGGTTCCTGTGAGGGGTGAGGGGGTGGTGGGTGCTGCACTCCTCCAAACCGTTATCACCTGTTATCAGTCTTGGGAAGCTTCTCTTCTTCTGCCATGGAAAATACAGAAGTTTCCAGTTAGAAAATGGTGAGTTTGCCCGTGTTTGAGTGTAACTGCTTTCAGATTTGCGTGAGAGGATTAAAATAATTTAGCCTTCCATTTCTAGAATGAAGTACTACAAAATATCCAGACTGTTTTAAAAATGAATGATCTTTTTCCTTGTATCTTCTAAAGATCCCAGTGATGCAGAATCAAGGTCGATTAACTGAACAGCAAATGAAGGCAGAGAATAAGAAAATGTAGCTCTGAAAATATGTATTATGAAGGAATAGTGATAAAATTACTGATGTAGTCAGATAAATGAACTACTGTGCCATTGGTTTATGGTAGCTCTGCAGGGAAAGGAAGGAGAGCAGAGTAGTTGTGTTGTTTACATTCTGCTTTTTATTCATACCTGCCAAAGAACAGTAAATATTAGCTCTAATGATGAAGTCATCTGTATTGTAACAATAAATAATTTGCATAGCACTCACGTCACAACAACTTTTCAAGTATTGATATACCACTGATTATTCAATTTGATTAGTGTTTGCTGTTAACAGTCCTAGTAGTCATTGCAATAAATGACGTCTTCCAAAATTCATCCCATAATTTGCGTGCAGCGTGGATAGCAGTGATTACTTAACACATTCAAAGAAGTCTAATTTTTTTAATTTTATGGTAATACTGTTGCTTTCAAGAAAGCATCCGATACTAAAGTAATTTGAACACTATTCCTGCTGTTTTATTGTATTGTAATATAAACATAAATGCAGTGTTAAAAGCTATACCAATGGTGTCAGACTCCTTAAGGACTTGAGAAAGCTGTCATAAGTTCTGAAATAACTGATAATCGTTTGTGGGTCAAAAAGAGCAACATGCTGTATTGCTTAGCTTTCTGCTTTCTTTTTCTCAAGGTTTGTCTGAGATTTAATTTTATGTGAAGTACACAAAACACTGTCAGTGAAACATTATCACTTTGTAAAAGCTGTTTAGAATATGGTCTGGCACTAAATGTGCAGAAAATTAAGAGAGAATAGTCCCAACTTTTTGCATGGAGCTGAGTTGTATATATTATTTGAAATTGTGGCCAAAACCAGTCTATGTGAGTTTCACCGCACCTTGATATTTCCAAAATACGCCTAGAGCTACAAACTGATCTTTTAAAATTTAAAAATATATGAATAAATGTAGATGTACAGAATTAAATAGAAAAACATTGTATAAATAAAATGTTGTATGTGTGGGTTTCTGTGTGTATATGTATGTGTCTGGGCATATAGGTGTAGTTCTTTACAGTTCCGAGATGGGGTTTTTTTGTCCTATCCATTTCACAATATTTCCATTTAAATGCATACTTTGATTTTTCTTCTGGGACTAGGTGGAATGCCTTTCCATTACACTACTAAGAGAATAATCCACTTTAACACAATATTTCTCCCTAAAGGGATGGTCTTTTCTAGTCATACGATATTATTTTTCACAGAATATTAACATTCATGATGTAGTGATTTTATCTTGATTCAAAAGATGTTTCGTTCTGGTACTAAAAAGATTAAGGAGTGTCTTTTGTATCCTGCTTCTAGAAAATACCTCAAAATCAAAGAGATCTGAAAACCCAAGACTATCTGCATGTTCTTTGTTAAAGATGAGGTATTAGTAAAATTCAGAGTGCAAAATTTAGAGGCGATAAAAATACATGGCACCTTTATAGAGTTAAAAAGAAAAAAGAAAGAAAACATTCCAAGAGAAGTAAATTGGAAATCAAATAATCCTTTCAATCTGAATTTATAAACACCCTTTCAAAAAATACGCTTAAGAAAAGGTACATATTAATGTTTCTAGTGATGTGATTTCTTGGTGTTTAAAGCCAGAGATTTTTAGTATGCAGTCCTTGGAAGAAGTTTATGCACGATGCATCGAGAATGTAGAATGATGGAACTGCTATTTTTTTATCAGAACGCTATACTTTTTAAGCT
Organism: Bucorvus abyssinicus; assembly: GCA_009769605.1. NCBI lineage: Eukaryota > Metazoa > Chordata > Aves > Bucerotiformes > Bucorvidae > Bucorvus > Bucorvus abyssinicus. The sequence goes on from CM020042.1 coordinate 7,116,603, forward strand.
TATTAAAGATAAGAGATCAAATTAAATCATGTTGCAAATGCAAAGGATGGATGAAGAGTGAAATCACAAGCAGGTTTTTCCAGCTAGTTGTGCAGAGTCCTGCAGTGCCTCACGCAGCAGAGTGGTAAGAAAGAGCGTGGTGGGACGCTGGTCAGATGCGTGTGCTGTGCCCCTGTGTACACTGTCCTGCAGCTGGCGTGTCACTTCACGCTCATGCTTCAGCTTTTACAGTTGGCCTTTACAAGAAGGGGGTCTAAAACCTTTGAAATGAAATGAAAAGTTGGTTTTTTGTAAAATCGATTCGAGGAACAGTAATGTCCTTTTCCATCTGTGATTGGGTGTTCATTGTGTGTTGCATAAACAGATTGTTTTCTTAAGTGTAACAGTCTCTTTCTACCATCTCTATTATTTGAGAGTGGTACTTCTGTGGCTCTTTTTAAAAGGTTAATCAATTAATCATATTATACTCAGTACTTTTTAATAAATACTTTTACCTTTTCTTTAGAATTGTGATTAGTTAAAACCTTTAATTGAATTTAATGAATAATTGTAGCATGTATTTTTATATTCAGATAGATTTCAACTTTGGCTAGGTGGTTTCACACTATTAATTAGTAATTTTCTTCTTCCTCTTTTAAGGAAGTATTAGTATCTTTTAAGGAAGTATTTTTAATATCCACAAATTTGTTTTGTAATTGAGAGAGTAAGGTGACTGAAATGTGCAAAAACTTACCACACCCCGATTTATCAGAGTTATCTATATTCGCAAAGTCCTTGGTTTTAGTACGGGTCAAACTGGTTTGTATTAGGAATGAATTAAAGAAGACAGATGAGCTGAACAGAGTTCTAAGTAACAAAATGATTGATGTTTAATTCTAGTATATAAGAAAGAATATTTTTGAATGTATTCATTCTTTCGTATGGTGTATGAGCGCATAGTTATACCTGCACTTAGTTCATATTCTGAACTATGTTGTGGTAGGTTTAATGTTCAACAGTTTTATTTAAAAGCAGGTTTTATCTTGGTTAGTGCTGGATGGATTGGCTATTGTGGAAAGAAAATTTAAGCCACTGAACCTGCCAGATCTTGACAATCATAAAATAAAAGCATAAATTTATATGCTTGGGTCTAATCATTTTAGGCACATGGTTCAGGTGGAGTGCTTCAAACACAGCAGGATTCCTTCAGATACTTCCCCGAAATGACAAAAGGCCTCCAGTGGGTGTCTGTCCTTTGTAAATTGCTGGTGTCAGACCTGAAGCGAGTTGCATCGACCCTGGCTGCACAGCTTCTGTGAGATAAGTTACTCAGATACTGAAGGTTCCCATAACTGAAGGTTTATGTCTGTATGTTATGTATTTATATTTCTAAATTAAAACTACTACTATTGAAACTGCATTGTTTATTAATTTTTTGTAAATTATTTTAAAGGTATATTTTAAAATGTGGTATTTCTAGAATTGTGATTTAAAGCATATAAAAGAAAAGGGTTTTTTGCAAGTACTACATTTAAATACAGTCCATATATTGCAAAATAAATCAATATTTTTCAATAAAATACTGTTGTTGTGGTAAATGAAAGTTGATCCACCTTAAAAAAGCTGTTGCTTGTCATTCTAGTTCATTCCATAATGACTTTGTGCATCCTAGAGACACACATTTCTTACAGCTGTATACCAGAACTGCAGTGAAGTTACCATTAGTTTTCCATCAGTGAGAACAAATCATGTAGTTCAGCATCAGTACATTGCAAGGAGACGTAAAGTTACTGCTTAGCTATTAGGTCTGGTCAGGTTTGGGAATGGGTTGTTTGTTTTAAACTCAACAAAGCCCCAGTGTGAAATCCAGGCAGCATCTTATGGACTTGTATTTAGATGTGCCCAAGGAATACAGAATCTTTATATGTCTTCCTAGTAGGGTCACATTTGCAGCTTTTTTTTCTTGGTCCATGGTCTTTGTGTTTGTGGCAGGATTTTCCACAACTGAGAAACTAGTTGTTAATGATTGGACAGAAGTGGGTGATAATTTTGATTTACATATCAGGATTTTGCATTAGCAAATGGTCCATTTATTTTTCAGATGTCTGACACTTACAGAGATTTAATTTTTCAGTCTAAGTTGCATGGAATGCAACAGTTGTACCTGTATCATAGAAGTAGTGGAAACATTTTACTGCAATCTGATATTATGCTGTGTGATATTTTTCATTGTTTCCTTTGCTGGACAGCTACAAAATACCTTAAAATTTAGCTTCCATGAATTGAATGGATTTTTTGGATAGACTTAAGCAAAAACATGGACCTGCTTTGAGGCATTAGATACCCTTTAGGGCTAAGTGAACTCCATCACTGATAATTTTGATTGTCCTGATCCTCTTGCCCTTTTGTACATGATATGTGTGACAGGGAATGGGAACTTTCCCTGTCCAAAGTTGTAGCAGAAAAATCAGGCTGGATTAAATTGCTCTGTAATCCAGCCCATTTGCCCTCCTTGAACTACATTTGCACTCTTCTAGTAAAATGATAGTATTCTTCATCTGTCTGAGATCTACCTTGTGTGCAGGCCTAAATTAGTGCTTCTCTGCTATGTTTAGGATTTTTCAGACTACTTAGTCTACTTCTGTCCTATTAGAGAAAATGGTTGGTATTGCTTTGATCTAGAACACCCAGGCAGGGCTGTATTCCCAGAATACTTGTTAGTTACAGTGATACACAAGTGATTTAGAAATTAAAAGGCAATGTTCTGGAAAGGCAATGAGGATCTGTCAGTGGGAAATAGCCCCACGTCTTGTAATTAAAATGAGTGGCTTATTTTATGGATCACATAAAGTCTGTTATAGGAGACAAGGCTTTGAATAAGTGAACTGCTGCCATGTTGCAGAAACATTGCCAGCTGGGAAATATTACATGTTCTATGCATTAGAAGACAAAAGGTAAAATTAATCCAATCTTAATTCTATGCTGTTCTTTAATACAGTGAAACCAGTAATGATAACTTAGAGTCAGACTCTGGCAGGCGTTAACAGTTCAAATAAATTGTCAGCAAATCAGCATTTTAGAAACTATTGAAAACTGAACTGAAAGCATAGTAACTGCTCAACCAGATGACTGGGTTTGTTACCAGCCTTAGTTTGGATGGTTCCTAGTATAGGCTGTTCTGGGAGACTGTTTTTTTTAATTAAAGTGCTAAAAGAAAGAAGCCAAGATGTAAACTGGATACTAAATTTATTCATGCATCTGCTATTACTGCTCTTCTTTCATTGACAATGATTTTTTTGAGCATGTCATGTGTGCATTTTACCAACCTCAAAGAGGTACTTAAAGAGGTACGGAGCAGTGCTCAGTATATCTACCAGATTATTTTTTACATGCTTTAGAGGTCTTAATTTTACTTTTTTCTAATTACATGACTGAATTTGAATTACCTTGAGGTGGCTGTAAGGGTAGCCTATCAGCTTTTGGAAGTTTTTCATTGATTTTGAGGACATTTTGCTGAGCTTAATGCAACTAGCTGTGAATGCGACTTGGGCATGCTGTACCACAGTTGTGCTCTGCCTGCTGTGTGCTACAATACTAAATGAAAATAAGGTTGCCCTCACTCATTTAGAAAGGTGAGTAATTCTCCCTTTTAATTAAATCATGACACTTTGGAAGGGCATCAGAAGATGAGGCAGCAAATAAAAATATTGAATACAGGCAGTTGAACTCAGAAGGAGATTTACTCTCATCAGAGCTGTCAGTAGATACTGCATGATCCCTGAAGAACTCAATGCCTACGTGGGATGTTCAGAGACATGGTATAATGGACCACATTAAAGTGAAGTCATGTGGTTCTGGAGATACCTAGTCACAGTGTCAACGTGAAATCATGGCAAAAACAAACAAAGGAGTTTTAAGTACAGGGATAAAGTGGATTGTAAGCCCTGCTGAAAACCTCTCTAGGCTGTGCATCATTGTTATTGATGGAATGAGTTTGTTCTAAAGAAAAGAAGGTGTTAATGTGTAGAGCTTGCAGAAAGTATCCAACCATTATTATTATGGGCAAGTGACAGTTATACCATCTTTGTCTTTAATGGGGTGTACCACTGAAAGTTGCTAAGAGATAGGAGAGAGAGAATACAATACAACATTAATTTCAAGAATATACTTCCTGCTGGTCACAGGTTGTAACAGCAGAGACACTTTTTTGGTAGCCCCATTAACAAGACAAGCCTTATCAAACTGTATGTTGAAGAATTGAGTCAAAATGTTATCGAGAGAGGCTACCTGACCAAGTTCTCTGTAGAGCAAGAATCTGTTTGCATCAGATTAACCACTAAGAGAAAGTTAAATTTCTCAGTTCAGCTCATGAAGTGGAAGGCACTTGCCATTGCTGAAGAATTCCACACCTCTAGTAATGAATACATATCAGTTCAATCACTGCTGAAGACAGTTGTTTGGTTTTTTTTTTTCCTTTTTATTATTCAGGAATGCTACATCTTGTCCAGTTGAGACCTATAAAAATTGTTTGATATTACAAATGTAGAATGCTTTCCTACTATCGATCCTTACATCAGAGGACTTAGTTGTCTGGCAGATATTGTGCAAGATGGCAGTTTTAGTCTTCTTTCATTAAAATAAAGCAAAAGCCCTTAATGCGAGCGCAATGCAGTGGGTGTTTTGAACTTTGGACCAGACTGGGAGCTTCTGAGATTTCTTTCGGAAATTAAAGAAATTCACAGTCTAGTTGTACATACCTGTAGCTGCAAGGGCTGATGTCAGAGGATTGTGTAAGTTGTTCTCTCCTCAAAGACCTGAAATTCAGTCAGCTGCTCTATAAAGTCTTGTTTATTGGAGTATACTCTTTGAGTATAAGATATAAAATGGGAATTTAAAGGCAATGTGAACTTACTGTACTGAGTGTAAAAATCTTGCAACACATCTAACATGCTTTTAGTAAGGGGGAATATTGTGTTACATGTTCGGGGTGTATTTATAGTTCCTTGTACTAAAAGTTTATTTTTTAATTGATTCTAATTATCATGCTCTAAATATCAAATGTAGAAATGTTTTTATTGTAAATGGGAGAGTGTCATTCTTAAGAGTGTGTTAAGCCATTGTTCTGCCAAGTTACTGTGTCTGAGCAAAGGTAGAGAATTTTAAAAGATTTGTGACTGCGTGATTGCAGTAGCTGAAGCATCTGAAATGTGTTTATTCAACATATGTATTTGAAACTGAGATTATACAGAAAATACTTGTGTCTGTTGTGATAAGAAAATGGGAAGAACCCTTGGTTCTTGCTGCTAAGCAGTCCAATGAAGAGGATAATTTGATTCTTCATGTAAACTTTCTAAAGCTGCTTTGAACTTTCTAATGCTGTTTTGAAATGTTTTGAAGACTTGGAATCATTGCTATCATTTAGTAATGCCAGGTGACTTTGTCTTTTTTTCAAGCACAGTGATGGAAAAATAATCCAAACAAAGACACTTTAGAGAAGGCACAAAGAGAATCACACCTGAAGATCACAGTGGGGCATTTTGTGCTTCACTGCAGTCTGGGAAAAACTTTGTTGCGGTGTTTTCATCAATAAGTGTAAATGATCTCATAGATGAAGACTGTAAATAACAGTGTTTTCACAAAGTGTGTGCAGAATTCTGTTTATTTTGCTCAAGGTGTTTAAATCCTCCTTGAGTTCTTAATATGAGAATTCCAGGGCAGTTTTGGAATAGTAGTTATTAGGCAAAAAGCGCTGTGTAAATGCTTAAATCTGAAGAGTATTGTACTAAAATTAACAGAAAACCTATACCATTGTAAAAAGTGATGGGTTTGTGTTTTAAGGAATATTTCATCAGGATTACTTTAAGTTTGTATAGGCTGTAGAAGAATCATGAATGTGCCTTTATTTAATGCATTTTTGTTCAATGATGTTTTCTTATAATTTGTACGTAATGATTTCCAGGATCAGTGATATTTAGACAAAAAAAAGGTAAAGAACCTAAACATACTAACTTAATGTGATGGAACACATTTCTGGTGTTGCGTTGTTGAGATTCCTAACAGTTTTAAAGAACTTTCAAACCCCGTTGATTTTTGGAGAAGTAACCAAAAATTATGTTGAAAGTTAGAGGGTGGTTCATGAGGTTTCTGTTCCAAGTCCAAAAAGAAGGAGTCCTTTCTTTTAGACCTGTGTTCCAAATAGACTGTTTTCCTCCAGCTTAGTGTTTTAGAAGGTCCTGTGTTCTGCTTTTATGCAAGGAGGAGTGATGACAAGATCAGAAGAGCTGATTATTGGCAGTGCAGATAATGAGGATATTTTTGAGAAAGTTAACCTAAGATATGTTGTGACTGGAAAAAAAAAAAAGAAATTTGGAATATGGATTAGAGATCTTGTATGAGATTTTGTATGTAGTGCTACAGAACCCATTCCAAGTTGATCTGCTCATAGAAATAATAGAAACTTAGTGATTTAATAATTTGAAAATGTGTGTATGAAATTCTGAAGAAATTATTACAGAATGATGCAATTTGCAAACAAATGTGCAGATGTAGCAGAACAAGTGACAGTTTTTCACACAGAAAAGATTAAATACTTGCATGTTTACAGAACAGGGTGGTTTTCTAGTGACAGCTGTGGATGAATATCGTAGCATATTGAATGTTTTGGATTGGAAGGGCCATTTAAAAGTCATCTAGTCCAACCCCCCTGCAGTGAGCAGGGACATCTTCAACTAGATCACGTTGCTCAGAGCCCCATCCAACCTGACCTCGAAAGTTTCCAGGGATGGGGCATCTACCACCTCTCTAGGCAACCTGTTCCAGTGCTTCATCACACTCATCATAAAAAATTTCTTCCTTATATTTAGTCTAAATCAACCCCGCCTTGTCTTGTTGCAACAGGCCCTGCTAAAAAGACTGTCTCATGGTTCTTGTAAGCTCTCTTTAAGTACCGAAAGGCCGCAGTAAGGATCCTGCTGTCTATGTCACTGAAGAAGGTATTAAACAGCACTGGTCCCAGTATGGACCCCTGAGGGACACCACTTGTCACCGATCTCCATCTGGACATTGAGCCATTGACCACTACCCTCTGGATGCAACTATCCAACCAATTTCTTATCCACTGAAAAGTCCACCTATCAACTCCATATCACTGCAATTTAGGGAGAAGGGTGTTCTGGGGGAACATGTCAAAGGCTTTACAGAAGTCTTATCATATTAGATACTTTTTATTCAAGTACTCTGTTGAATGCGATCAACATTTCAGGCAAGAAGTAATGAACCCTTTTGACAATGTTTGCATGCTTTTCAAGTAATGCATTGAATAATTTTACGCCTTGGTCAACCTTAAGTGAAAATTCATTTCCTGTTATAGAATGTGGTGTTTTGGTCTGGTACAGTATGCTCCAGATGCTATTTCTTCAAGGCTAGTTGCTGTAATGCTAAATTTGACAGTTAAATTTTGATGGCCTGTGATTTATAAATACTTTTGGTAGCTCTTTCTTACAAATACTGGAAGTTAAAAAGCTCTGAACATTTAGTATTATGAAAAGATAGTATGATATCTAATAAGATATCTCAACTTGCTTGTATTCTATGAAAAATAATTAATATACGAGATAACATAAGAAAACCCCATTCATTAATTAGTGATTTGCAATTCCTAAGACTAATTGTTCATTTTGTAAATGCATCTAAGTGGAGCATCAGTATATCAGGAAAATCTGCATTTATGGTGTGATGTGTGGCTATAGTGGAAGATTTTCGTGGTTTTCTGTTTCTGCTATTTAGAATTTACTTCTAACCTTTTGAACTGCAGTATTTCAGTAGAGTTCTGTTTGATATTTGACTTGGAGAATGGTATTTCTATCTCTTTTGCTCATTCTGCTTTTCCTTTTGCAGTGGTGTATGCATATAAACGTACCCCCTGCACCACCTCCCTGGCTCTTTGACGCTTCCAGGTAGCAAGAAGATCACATTCTAATTAAATGTGGTTATTATGAGATTGTGATTAGATGCTGAAAGCTGTGGCTGAGAGCTGATGAATAACCCCCTACACTGAATTAATAGATTTTTTGTGTGTGTGTGTGCATGCAGTATTTCAATAATTGCATTTGTAAAACTCGTGAAGTTAAGCCATCAGTTATGCTTAAAGGTGGTGGTGTGTCTCTGTGCCCTATGCAGAGCATTGATAAGAATGCACCTGATTAGCTTTTATAGTGGATTAGCTACATAGTATTATAGCCTTTTATAGATACTGTTGTTCACAAGTAATTCACTTTTAAAGTGAGTTAAGCTGAGCCCGTGAAGGCTACTGAAATTCTTAATGTGAATGTTCACACAGGGGTTTCATGTGAATCCATATTAAATTGGTTTCCACCCCTCGTTTTGGAACTACTTCATCCTAAGGAGTGAAGGCATGAGATACACGTGCTTTGAGGTCTCTAAGTGGAGGACAGGAAGGTCCCAGATGATGTGTAGTGATCTGCGAAGACTATGGAATTCAGAGCTAGTCTGCAGAACCTTACCAAACAGCCGTAGAGTTCCTATATCCGTATGTCTCCGGGAGATCCATACTGTCTTGAATTACTTGCAGCTGCCTCTTACAGACATATCAAAGCTTAGAAAAGTCACATACTCTTTTTGAAATCAGTATAATCATCAATGATCTTAGAATGCTTCACAAGTTATAAGGCAAAACTAATATTTAAGAATTTTCCACTCAAATAATTGCAGAAGCCTAAAAGTCCTGTTACTACCATATACATTATCAATCAGACACCTGCAAATACGTTGTGTTTTAGTTTGAAATTTTGCAAGTGACTGATAATCATTATTTAGATACAAATAACCTTAAGCGTTAATTGAAGCATGTGTAACAGTTTTTTGTTACTCTTGCAAGCTTCAAGGAGGATATTAATTGGAAAGACAATTTCATTTAGAGATAATCTGTTTCATATCTTGGTCATAAAATGAACTCTATTGTGGCAAAGCTCTGAAGCAAATGTTAAAAATTAAACCTAGTTTAACCGTTCTTCAGCTCTTTATACTTACATAGATCTGTTCTAAATACTCCGTTTTTAGGGATATTCTGCATTTTTCTGAATGATGGTGTTCACATTTTCTTGCAATACACGTGAACAGGCATATATAGGCGCAGGTCTAGCACTTCCTTTTTCTTTCTCTGGTATTATTTTGACATTGTATGCAATATTTCATTTAAGACGTTATTGAGGTGGTGAATAGTTCTGTGCAGTGATATGCTTAGCAGTAACCTTTACTCATAATGTGATATTGTCTGTATGTCTTATTTTGTTCGGCTTTCTCTGGCACTGATGAAGCCTAAGGCTGCTGTTTCTTTGAGCTGCTGATAATTTTTTATCTGATTAACTGACACATTTAGTTGAAATCAGACACAGCCCTTAGGCTGGGCATGGATTTAATTTAAAAAGTATCAAAGGTTTGCACTATGTGCTGTTTAATCATTGTGTTTATCAGGCAAAGAAAAATTACCGGAAGGACCGTAGGGAGAGAGTTATCTTAAGGAGCAGTAACTTGGGAAATTGATAATAACTCTGAGGTAATTTACAGCTAACTTTTACATTCATTAATATAATATTTCCCACGAATAATTACAGCGCATGTAATATACTAATTAAATTGAAAACATTAGCGCTAATTTTCTTTTTGCTGAACTGTGAGAGGGTCAGGTAGAGACATTAAAACATGAAATTAAAGAAAACTTCTGTACTAATACTACTGCAATGAATATTTTACTTACTAGTAGAATACTGCCAATATTGTATGCTACAATGCATACGTAGACGTTTCCGCAAATTACTGTCACTCTTCTTAATTGAATTTCAGTCTCTGAAATAAAAAAAAAAAGGCAAAATTTAAATCCCAGTGTGCTAGCATAAATTACTCTTACATTGCTGTTCATATTTTACTTCAGCTGTGAACCAATATGTCAGTGTGTACATGGGTATTGCAGAGCCACCTGAAAAACAGCGTAACGGTAAATATACTCGTGGCACTGAGTTTTGGAGCTTTCACAAAACTGTTTCATTTTCTAGGATATTTTCTGATAGAAAATACAGCTAACAGTAATTTAGTATACATGGAGAGCAGCAATTTTGAATTGTGTTATTCATTAAACTGTTTCAAAATATATGTAACTTTAAAACTCTGAAGCTTTCAAAATCCATTGTACGTTTTAGAACCATTACAGTTGCAAAGATCGATTTGCTGTTCTAACACAATTGTTCATGAAGATTATTCTTCATGGATGTTATGAACATGAATAAATTAATGCTTTTAAGAAGACATTAATAATGACGTAATTTCACTGACAGTTAAAACAGCTAATAATTATGTACATAAAAAATTGTATATTGCTGCTACAAAATCTGTATTATTTAGATGCTTTTTAAAAGTCGGTTTTTATACCTGCCCTTTGAAATTAGTAATTTTGGTAGTGTTGAAGGGGAAAAACAAGTTTTTAAAAGTCATATAGAAAATAAAAAGTTGTTAGCACCTGTATGCATCTATGTTTAGCCTCTGTTTTTGTATATACATTACATACTTAGTGACGTAATACTTTGTGACAGAGTATGCTGAGTGACTGTACTGAGTGTAAGTGCTTTCTGTATTACCCAAATGTTTCAGAGAAGGAATTTATTTTTACTTTAGTCTAACCTGTTGCGCTAGCAATGTCATAGTAAAGTTTGCATTGTTTAAATAATCTTAAATTCACAGTATATGATGTTTTCCTTAATTATAACAAAAAAAACCCAACCCAAGATAAAACCCACCCTTCCATATTAACTTTCCTTAAACATTTTTTTGTTCTCTGTTACTTTTCCTATTATACAGCTTTATGGAAACTTTGTCCAGCTGAGGAATTTATGAAGGTTTTTAGACTGTAGGTTTTTCTGTTCCACCTCATACTCCATCTTACTTCCCTTCAAATCTTCTTCTATCTTGCATTTGTGCCACTTCAACCTTGATTTGTTGAACCATGCAGAATAGGGGGATTGAATTTATTCCATTTCATGGTATGTAAGTATATTAACTAGTTCTCCCCTTTCAAAGCAAGTGTTAAGTATATTGATGTTTCTCCTTGTGGAAGCTGCTGTCTGGACAGTGATGGAAGTTTGTATGTGCGCTTTACCACCAGAAGAACTAAATGAAAAGTGATGGCAGTGAATAGCTCCCCGTCCAAAGTCTTTAAACGTGAATGCTAACCACAACTGAAAAATGACATGATGTACTGCCATTTCAAAAGATGATTAAAACTTACGTATTATCAAAGGAAATAAAACAGAAAACATGCAGGGCATCTTGTGTATGATTATTTAAATCAGATTTAATGTAGCTTGTAAGCAAGCAGCCAATGAGTCTTCTGTTCTTTGGTTGCTAACTTCCAGGTATGTTGTATACGTATGTGCTTATTTATGCATATACATATATATATTCATATGTATTTATATACATATTTATGTGTTTGTGTGTGTGTGTATATATATATGCTTTCATACACATGCACCTCCACCCTTTAAATGTATTATAGGTATTTTTCTACCTGGCAAAGTCCTGTAAATTGGAGCTTGCCAAACCTAATAGCAAAATCTTACTGAAATCAAAAGTCACAGTCTTACCATTAAGTGAGGTAATAACAGGTAATGTTTCTGGGCATGTTGGATGATGTCTGAACATTGTGATGGAGCACATTTGGAAGGAATTGATAGTGTTATTCTTTTTAGATAAAAATACAAATAAACAATACTTAGTTGTTTTGTTTTCCAAGAATGTTATGCAACTTTATAATCTTTCTAAAAAGAAGTTTGAAGACTGCAACTTAGGTGCAATTCTAGCAGTACAGGTAAACCGCATATCAAAATTAGGTTTACTTGGAGATCCAAGAAGGCTTCGTGCATTGTTTTATCAATTTATTTAAAGAAAACTCTTATTTACATTGGGTGAACTTCTTAAGAAATGTAATTCTAGATGGTTGAGTTGATTAAATTGAAATGGGTGTGATTTATCTTTATTCTGAAAAGAGGTCTGAAACACTGTTGCACAGAAAGCTCAAAGAGAAGCAGAAGTAATATTGCCTGGATAATTGTAATAATAATGATAATACTGGCAGTGGGTAGTGAACAAGTGACAGATAAGCTAAAATTGTTATCAGTACTGTTACTTCTGGATATGTGAGAAGCATCAACCTGAATCCTGTGTGATTCAGCATTGTTTTGTGTTAAATGATATATCTGTTAAAGACGTGTAGAAGTACGTAAATTAAACAGTGATGTAATTTTCAGGTTACTGTAGCTAAGAAATTTGATAAATACAATGCCTCCTAAATCAGGAGTATAGATGAGTATGAATAACTCAGGAATTTGGTTGGACAAATATGAGGTGAGACTTAATGTAAGGAAGAATAAGACAGTAGATTGAGGAAAGAATATTCCAGACAGACATAAACCAGGAAATTTTTCCGACACTAAAACTATGAATAAAACACTTTCCATATAATTTTATTGATAAGAAACTGAAAGTGAATTTTAAATTCAGTACCATGGCAGGCGAAGACTGATTTGATTTTGAAATTAATATCTGGGTATATAGTTGAAAATTTTGTGGTAAAATCTTGCTGCACACTTCACAGCATTGCTGTCTAACTGAGCATGTCCCAAAGGTAAGTCATGCTGTGTAGTTATGGTCAACATTGGTTGAAAGAGGAAAACAACTTTAACTACAGTCTATCTGGGGCAAAGCCCCTTTCTTTAGGAAGAGAAAAATTCAGCATGTTGATTGGGACTCAAGCAACTTAAAGATGCAGGAGCTCATGAAGTATTGTAAGAATGTGCATTTGCAAATGTTACAAGAAAAAATAAAGTACTATGGGCTTAGGTAATTGAAATGAAACAGAGAAAATGTATCTTGGAATACCCTTTTCTACAGCAGAGTTTTTAAAAGGTGGTGTTGAGTAAGTTGCCAGCGAGATTTCTTTTCCTGATGTTAGGATAACAGCAGTGATCTCACACCCTCTCATGCTGCGTATCGTGACAATTGCTAAGAGTTTAATTAATTGTTGTGATTATATGTTGCTGATACTTGTTTGTAGATGGGTTAGCTAACACCACAGTGACAGTGAAAAGCTGGAAGTAGTTTTCAGGATGTCAGGAAAGCTTTAGGATAAGCTGTTAAATCTAGTACTTCCCAGTTACCTTGGCCATTATTTCTGTAGGTCGGTACTTGAGTTGAGTAGATTACTGGGTTAGCGTAACAACCATGGAGTAGGTCAGCTCTGCTACTCTCTTCTGTGCAAGACCTGCATTCCAGACCGTCCAGTTCCATGTACTGGGCACAGGGAAAAAGATTAGCTCTTCATTGATTCATCTGGTAGGGGTACTGAATCTGTTGCTTGTGCCAGCATATACTGCTATTATTAATATTCCATGTCTGTTTTTCAGGACAAAGAAGGCGTGGAGGGTGTATCTGTGGGAGCCATTCTTTCTGACTACCAGAGAGTTCGAGTTGAAGATGTGTAAGAAAATACTAATCTTTTTTAATACACACATTCTGGAAAGTGCTTTACTTGTTTGTTTTCTAGCTCAAATTCTGGAGCAGATACAGTTGCTTTCTCATGTTACATTATATCCAATTCATTCAATTTGTTAATATAAGTATCTTTTTTTTTTCTTTTTTCTTTGTATTTCCTTGAACTGTATGTTCTTTAGGAAAAATTGTTTAGAGACTACACTGGATTTTTGGGTTGCTCTTCAGGTGTCCCATGGATCTGTTGAAAAAACTCAGAGTTTTGATATGAAGGGATTTGAATAGGTTCAGATCTTTGATTTCAAAGAAAGCTCACTCATTTCCAGTGACTACAGTGTGGTGGTCAAGTATCTCTATTTTTCAACAGAGTTTTAATACAGAGGAACATCCCGTGACTTGTTATCAGGAATTAAATGCAAGAGAATCCTTATATGCATATCTCCCTTTACTTCCTTAAAACCTAAAATCTGTTATCATTAATCAGGGTCTTTCGTTTGTCATTTCTACTGTGCACATGCTGTAAGTGTAGATAGATTGTGATACTTTTAAGAGTCTTAATTAAGAAAAGGATTATGTAACGGGAATTGTGTGTGTTATATAGGCCAAGATGTGATTTGTGTCCAAAATAAAAATTTCTCTATGTATGTCTGATGAAACACAAAACCACCTTGTGTTAAAAATTAATTATAATTTCACGTGTTCATTAGTTATTTGTTGATGATAAAAGCAAATATCTAGAATCCTTTAAGAACTGTTAAGAATGGTGAAGCTAATGGTGTGCCAACTTGACTTTCACAGCATGGGTGTTTTCTTTACACTTCACGTAGGTAAATTGCAGTCAGAAATAGCTTCTTTCCTTTTCTTCTCCCTCACACTTCAAACATTTTAATGACTGCCTGATCATGTTACTACATATTTTAGAAAAGATTGCTTTGTTGATTGTAGGTTTCAGATCTTTTACCCCTAGCCAGAAGATTGACAGGACATCACAATGCTTCAAACAGACCTGGTTAATTCCAAGGTCGCTCAGTGGTAAAAAATTTTACACTGATCTGTAGATTTACCCCTTGCAAAAAAGTTGTTTCACATAAACCATCCTGGTTACTTGGATTCGGCTAATTTGTTAGCTAAAATTAAGCCTCTAAATGAACTACTTCACATTCAGATTTGCTAAATATTTCTGTTAATTTCACAACTTAGAGCTCTGTTAAAATATAAGAAAGTAATAACAAAACCAATCAGATTATATGGGTGCTACCTATGGATTTACATGTCAACATTAAACATCCGTTTAATCATAAAGTCTTGACACTAATACTAGTTGGTCTATCTAACATATGGGAGAAAGCCCATATATTAAATAAACAACAGTAACTTACAAATAAATGTTAATTTTTGAGTGCTCTGAGCTAGTCCTGTAGTTAAATGTTTTTAAGTTTTTCAGGAACTAGGCATTATACATTTTATCACAAACTGATCGTACTTGACAATTTGCAGAAGGGATATCTATCAATAGTGCAAATAAGTGATTCTATAATTTGATAAACAATCAAATTCTGTGTGTCAAATGCTGTTTAAATATGGTATGTATCAAAACAAATAATTAACTTTACATTAACAAGTCGTTACTTGCATCACAAGCTGTATACGTTTTCCAAATGAATCTTTTCCTTAGGTGTTGATCCAAATCACAGGTTTGTTGAGTGTAACAAATTAAGCATATTGTACTAGTGATGTGTGCCACATTTATCACAGAGTGGTAACTCTTGCCTTAGCTGCTTTCATTAAAAGTAATCACTTAGATCATAGAATCACAGAATCGTAGTCTGGTTTGGGTTGGAAGGGACCTTAAAGATCATCTAGTTCCAACTCTTCTGCCATGAGCAGGGACACCTTCCAGTAGATCATGTTGCTCAAAGCCCCATCCAACCTGGCCTTGAACACTGCCAGTGATGGGGCATCCACAACCTCTCTGGGCAACCCGTTCCAGTGCCTCACCACCCTCACAGTAAAGAATTTCCTCCTAATAGCTAATCTAAATCTGTCTTTTTTCAGTTTGAAAGTATTACCTTGTGTCCTATCACTATATGCCCTGATAAAGAGTCCTCACCATCTTTCCTGTAGGCCCCTTTTAAGTACTGGAAGGCTACTGTAAGGTCTCCCTGGAGCCTTGTCTTCTCTAAGCTGAACAACCCCAACTCTCTCAACCCGTCCTCCTAAAAGAGGTGCTCCAGCCTCCTGATCCACTTCATGGCCCTCCTCTGAACCTGATTGACCAGGTCTATGTCTTTCCTATGCTAGGGACTCCAGAGCTGAACACAGTACTTCAGGTGTGGTCTCACAGGAGCAGAGTGGAGGGACAGAATCACCTCCCTTGACCAGCTCCTCATGCTTCTTTTGGTGCAGCCCAGGATATGGTTGGCCCTCTGGGCTGTAAATGCACATTGCTGGCTCATATTTAGTTTTTCATCCACCAATACCCTCAAGTCCTTCTCTGCAGGACTACTCTCAATCCACTCACTGCCCAGCCTGTATTGCTGCTTCAGTACTTCCTGAGGTATTAATTGGTTTGCGTCCCTAAAGGTTTAGGAATGCATTTTCTCATGATTTTACTTATGTTCCTGTGCAAATCTGCTTACCTCAGTGAGTTACATCTTACATAGAAGAATTGTAGTCAGAACAAGTTTATTTCTTTTTTTTATATATTAGATTTAATGTATATACTGAAATCTAGGAATAGTATTGTAATTGAAATTGCAGAAGAAAAATTATTTAAAGGTAGGGAATGAAAGAAATTAATTTTCTTTAATTTTACATGAATCATGCTGTGTAAAAGGATAATGCTTGACTTTATCGAGTTTTTTGTTTGTTTTTAAGATGCAGAAGGCTTAATCTTCAGCCTTTAGCTTACCTTTGGCGTCGGAACCAGGAATTGCTGCTTAAAGAAATGATATCATCTAACATTCAAGCCATAATCATTAAAGTGGCTGCTTTCGGTACGTATTCTGATTCTGAGCAATATTGTCTGCTGGAACTTCCCATAGAAAAATCCTCCACATAACAGAAAAACAGAAAATTTGTGCTATATTTCAGGATATGAAATGTTAAGATGAAGAAAATTATTTAAAAAATACATGTCTGAGTAACAGTCGTGATGTCTGCATAATTAGTTTACCTGTATGCAAGTTGTTCTTAGAGGAGATATGGAAAAGCTGCAAAGTAACTCTTCCTAGCACAATTTTTGCAATTTTTTGGTTCTAGTTTTGTTTTGATTTGCAGTAAAGACGCATGCATAATTCAGGGGTTCAGAGTATTGTCATTTATAGATAGGATATTATAAAGCAACCATGAAAGTTCTAATAGAAATACAACAAATTAACATCAAACAAGGTGTAATTATATGAGGCCGAAACATTTTGTGTAACAACAGCCTTTGAGTTGGTAAAGCATATAGCTGACAGAAATAGTTCCTCATTGGCTTCAAAATAATGGTATCTACAGTGTAGTTCTTTAGTATACAGAAAATCAACGTCTTTTCATTGTCAGATATGTAACATGAGGTTTGTATAATGAAGCAAGTCAATTGAAATATTACCTGTTTTTTTCTTGTTTGATTGTAAAGTCAGATGAAGTTTTATAGGAAGGCTTATTGAATGACGTGCTCTGTAACCCAAAGAAGCACATGAGAAACATGTTAATGGTACAGAACATTCACTGCAGCCTCTATGCAGTTTTTCATTTACAAGTGTCAAATGAGCTCTTAAGCATAAAGTATGAGCAAAGGACCCTTTTCTTTGTGGGTTGACTACAGATTTGCTTTCCATTGCACCGTAGAATGGGTGGTATAATACAAGAGTGTCTGTGGTGGCAGTGGTTAAAATGAGTGTTTAAAAAATAGTGTTGTATGATCTTGCAATAGAAGTCCAGTGGCTGGTTTACCCGGGCAACTTTCACATCGAATTCCTGTCTGTCTTCATTAAAGAATGCTTTAGAACAAAGTAATTTCTCCTTAAATATTAACCAAGAAGTGAATTATAATCCCTTTGGAGTAGATGAATTCTATTACTTTTTTAATTAATTTTTTTTTTTCATTTCTTTACTCGTCTTTAGGTGGTATAGTTTTTAACTAGTTTTTACATGATCATTATGATGGTCTCCCTGTATTGTTCTCTAGCGTCTGCCAGGGCTGCTAGTGGGATGAGAATGATTAGATATTACCACATTCCCTCAGTCCTTTGTAGGTAACAAGCAATGTAATTTAATAATGTTTTCCTGAATTTTGGAAGACCAGTTACAAAGGAGTTGAATGCTGTGTTTTCTACTCTAAAACACTTCTTTTTTAAATTGGAAAAAAAACCCCAAACATTTTCTAAAAGAATAGTTTTCAGACCATGTAAAGTACAATTCTATATTTATGTTATTTTTCAGTCAAATAGAATGCTTTCCTTGCTTAAGCTGACAGGAAGAGGAAAAAAAAAAGGCCACAAAGAATATGTAACATGCTTTTTCACATCAGAAATACTTTAAAAAGAAAATATATGATTTAAATAATAGATAAAACTGTTTCACAAGTAGACATCATTGATGACCTGTCTTATGCCTGAAGCAAGATAAGCTTGTCTTTTGTATTCTAGTCTTAAAAAAAACAGTAAAATGCACTAGTTAGTGCACAAAGACTGCTTTGTGGGCTATTCATTGAATGAGTGAATACCATAAATAGTTGTAGGTGGCAATTAGATAGAAAATCACTCTGAGGTTTTTTTTCCCCTTTTTTTTTTGGCTACAGGTAAAAGAAAGATCTTATCAGAGTCAATTTCTCACCTGCCTCAGGCAGGTGTAATTAGATGTAAGCAAATTTAATGGAGCTTGTGTGCTCTGGGGCCATTCTGTAATGCTGTAATAATTGCATGCCTTATTAAAGTGGATTTAAGGTATGAAGGCTGTTTAACATATCAAGTGGCAGAGAAGATAAGATACAGTTTAACTTTTTGCCTCTTAGATTAATAATCAAAGCTAAACTGCAATGAAAATATTTAAAATAACAGATTTAAGAGTCTGAAGGGTAATGCATTAGATGGTACATTGTGCAGATGTTAATGCAAGAAGCAAATCTGTAACCTGAGCTTGACATTCATCAGCGCTGGCATACTTGTACACCCGCCTTGTCCTATTTTCCATTAACTCAGTGCCAGTATTGGCAAGGTAAAAGCCCATCGTTTTATGTAGAAAACACATAATTGTGCAAGTAAATGAGCATTAGTTTAGTACGTTTCCCTAAATCCACCATTACAAATTAATGCCATAAACTTTGCCAGTGGCAAGAGTTTTCTATCTCAGAGTAGTGTGCTTTTCCAGATGGGATACCAATTGCTCTCACTTGCATGCAAAAGTATTGTTAGCAAGCCTTCTTCACATGCCTCGCGTTGATCTATAAGCAGATCAGCTTTCTTCCCTTTAGAGTATATTTCAGAGGCTTTAACGATGAGAGAAAAAAAACATTGCATGATCCAACAGCAAACCTGAGCTATTAAAAAAAATGAAAGCTGCTTATGCATGTTTATCTTCAGTGCCGTTTTCTTGCTGCCAAAGATGCCTGTATGATGCAGGACACTTTCATGTTTGAAATATACCCCTCTTCAGTGGAAATCCCAGAAAGTTAAGATGAGGTTACTCAGTAATAGCAAAAGTAGAAGCAGTTACTGATTGGTTTTAACATGTATGTGCCTGAAATCCCAGTAAAATACATTGCTCATGAGAGACAGTGTAATATAGCACAGTGTAATATAAGAGACACAGTGTAATATTGCACAAAAATAAGATGCGTTTCTGATATCCTTGCTCTCTGGACACATTTTATGGATTAAAATACTAATTAACTTGCAGAGTACGCATATGACAGATTCAACTATTAATCTTGGTAACTTTATGTACTAGTCTTATCTGTGCCACGTTGTAAAGCAAATTGCTTCCACTGCAGCACAAGGTGTAACACTCAGGTGGAAGTGAGAGAAGGAGGAAAGTTAAATTTGGAAGGAATCTTTTAGAAGGAATGTACTGAATCTTTGGTTCAATATGGTCTTCAGTAAAAATTGAGCATCAAGTTTTATTTAGTTTACTTCATTTGCATAGTTAACTCTACCTAAATCTTCTTAAGAATTAACACTGAAATGCCACTACACATTTTAAAATATGACAAACTTCAGTTCTCATATATATGAGAATATTGAAATTGGTTTTATGTTATGCAATTAAAGTGGTTTGACCTCTGTGATTCTAATTTTTCTTGAAAAATTCACCTCTGATAAGTTTTATAAGTGCACATTGTTAGCTTGAGAAAGTGGAGGAAAAAAATCGCTTCTTCAATGTTTCAGTCAAAATCAGAATATAAGCTCAAACTTCCATCTTTCATGGGATCAATATGCATTATTTACTTTATATATTGCAGCTTCTTCCCAGTTTGGTTATAGTAAATTAATGTTTTATTATTGAATTAAATACCTTCATTAAAAAACATTGTAATTATGAGATCAGTAATAGAAATACTTAGTTGTAAAAGAAACACTCTTTCATAGTTAAGTTATGTTTCTAACTTCTAGCTGTTCTTTGGACCGCAGGAGAGAAATGATACCATAACACTGCTGAACTCCTGGAAAATAAGAAAAGCTGAACCTTTGTATCACGGCTGATCAGCTTGTGGTCCTCAGCCTACATTTCAAGTGGGGCTCATGCCATGGCAACATCCTTTATCTTGTAGGTCCAGATGCTGTGAGTGCTTCTAGACACTCAGCTGTGGGTAGAGTAGAAATCACAGGGAGTGTGGAAGCCTAAGTTTTGAGATGCTGTGGGCCCTGTTTGCTTATTCAGGCTATTTCCCTCCAACAACAGAATAATGAGTCCCTAGGAAGCCATTGCCATCTACTGTCTGTCAACAAATCCTAAAGTTCCTTCTCTAAAATGAGAAAAATACGTATAGTTAACTTGAGTTTCCTTTGCTGAGAGAAGATCTTGATGCTTACCTCACAAGTTCAAGAAGATTGGTATACTCCTGCTGCACACAGAATCTCTGAAAAGTTGATCGTTCAAGGATGTGTATGTTTTCGTAGATGAGCTTTTAGTTTAGAGAGAGAGAGGATGTTGCTTCTCAGAATAATGAAACCAGTACATGGAACTTTTGTTTATTATTTAAACCTAACGACCTAGTTGTCTGCCTTATTGTTCATTATTTGCATGCCACTAGTGCACAGAAGTGAAATCCTGACTGACTGAAACTGATAGCCACGCTCCCATTAATTTTCACAGAGGTAAGATTTACCTATAAAGTAGTGCATTAAAAAAGAACTAGCACCGAACAATTCCTGGTTAAGCTCCTGAGGGTGTAATTAGTGTTACAGATAAACTGATCTAATAGTGAGAAGCTGCCAAAAGGTTGATCTTTCTTTCCTCCTTCTAGCTGACTCCTCCAATCCACAAGTCTCTACTTGCTTCTGCCCCTGTAAAAGCTCCAGTGATTGTGTGGCTGCGGCTGGTGATCCAGCAGTGAAGTCCTGCTTTTTGGTGTGTGCAAGGAACTTGCTGCATAGATGCTGTGGCTGCATGGAGGACAAAACTCTCCCCTCTGATAGAAAGCTTACCACTAAATTGGGTTGGCTGTAGTGTCAGATCATATCCTGAAATAAAATTGGTGGTTGTGTGAGTTTTGTCTGAGCACATCATCTGTGTAGTAGAAAGGAACACTATTCTTTGAAAATGTGTCTAGTTTTCGGTACTGAGCAATTTTAACATCATTATCGAGGAAATTGAAGGAACTTGTTATTGTCACAGGGGAACATACTTGCTTCCTTTAAATATTTTCAAAAAAATCTCAGAAAATTCACAAGCATAACAGAAGTGAGAAACGTTTTGTTAAGAAATCAATACAGGGTTTCAGTTGTTTTCTTCCATATTGTATTGTAAGGAGTTGTTTACTTATTACTAAGTAAACTACACATTGGCGTTATTCTTGGCTAGTTCAGCTTATTTAGAGGTGATTGTTCCATCTCTTTTTCCTTGGGCAGTTCCCAGACACTGGAGCTGTAATGGAATCTATGTCAGTCTACACAACCTTTGCTCCTGATGACATTTCACTTTATTAATGTGAAAAAGATTTCTTCTGTTTATCATGATTTGAAGTGCAACATAAAATGACTAATAATATTTTTTCCAGACATTGTCAAATTTTATCGATCGTCAATTCTGTTACGAATAATGTATTCTAAAAAGTAGCGTTAAACTTTTATTAGAAAAATTATCCTCCAACAATGTTAAAGTATTATCTGGTATACACATATGATAGCTTTTAATTAGTTTTTATTGGAATTTTTTCAGATTCTAAATTTGGTAAATTTGCACCTATCACATATTCCAGTTAAGATATTCTTATTAGTCTTTTCCCCTTCTAATCCTTGAATTCTAGCTAGCACATGTTCTTGTCACTGAGTTTTCAAACAAAGCTTCCAAAGCTTAGTTGATCCTTTAGACTTTAAGTATATTTGACACTTTTGCCGTAGGCTGGTTCCCGAATACATTTGTCTACTACCTCATTTATCTATATCATTCTTGTTGTTTACAAAAAAAAGAAAAGGTGCCACACCTGTTTGTTCACCAGACCTTGTATGAAAAGACTTGGAAGGAATTATGAAGTAACGCAGGTGCCATTTTAGCTCAGGTCTTTTTTTTTTTTTTTTTTTTTCCCAAGGGGAAAGAGTCATATCGGAAAAGATCAACCTGGAAAAACATATGCAAGACCAAAAATCAATCAAAATTAGCTTGGGATTTAAGAAGAGTGTGATGCAAAAGAGATGAGTAAGAGAAAAGAGAACTAGGAATGGACTTGTAAGTGACAAAAAGTTTTGTTTCAGAGCATAGCTGAAAGGTTAGAAAAATAAGATAACCTTTACATATGGAATCTTATTTGCCTTGATGCTTGGGTATGAGTGACAGATACTTTGTTAGCAGTGTATGAGGAGGTTTGGAAGGAACTTTTAGGGCTCTCTAAAGTATTCTTTTCTTTAGTATAAAGAGATGTTTGAAAATAAACTGTGTTACAGGAAAAGAAGAAATGAGATTTTGTAACAGTTTGCATAGGTGGGTCTAGAAACACGTTAGAAGTATTTTCTTTTCCCTTTTGCTGTGTCTTGAGCAGATAGGTTGGAAGTTGGGAAGGATGTCGATATTTTCAGTAGTAGCAGATTATAGTAGTTAGAAGAAAGAGTGGCAAAGTGAATGAGCCTGAAAAAAGTAATTGGAAGTTGACATTAGTGAGTGCAGCACTTTTTAAGGAGATGTTGAAACAGACAAAATTGTAGAGAAATGGCTTAAGAGTGGAAAGATCGCTTTGCAGTCTGGGGAGATCAGATCATCTAAAGAAAAAGTGAAATGGAAGCAGTGGGCTAAGAATAGACTACTGGGTATATAAAGTGAAAGAGAATGGGAAGTAAGGGTTCTAGTGACGGAGACAGAAGAATAGTCAGAGAACTTTGAGCTGAAAAATAATGGAAGAAAAAGAGCTTAGTTAGAGATGTCAAAAGCAGAAATAATCTTAACAGAATAAAAATCAAGAGGGAGAAGTGGTGTCGTGTTAATACTAGAATATTACTTGCGGCTCTTTAATGGTCGGTAAGGTTTAAGTTCTGGATGCACATTCACAGTGCAGACCTTGTCCTGAAACAAAGCATGAACTCAAACTTTTAAAGGCATATCTGAGTAGTTAGAGCCATAGGTGCTTGCTTTCTCTGAGCTGAGTTTTTATGAGACTCCTTGTTCTAATGTGATCCTTTATTTCTGCCATGGCCTTTACCCTTTCGCAGGTGACCTGCTGATTTCCCTGGTCAGAAGTCTCCATTGATCCATTTAGGGCCTGTGATTTTTAAAGGTTTATGACTTGTCTGCGTGGGGATAGATTTAATGAAAGTGACACAAATTTTACCACTTGCTGCCTCTGAATCAAATTTCAATCCTGTTCTTCAAAGTTTGATAGCGCTAGAACTGTTCAAAACATGGCAATACCAGAATTCTTTAACAGAGACAAAACAGCACATCCTTTTTTATCCAAATGATGGTGCTGGTTGGAATGGTTGAACACTTTGAATTAAATAGGTTAACTTTACTTTTATTTAAAGTACTTCCACTCAAAACATTTCAGTATGCTGAATTGAAAAACACTGAAAACAGGTTTATATCGGGAAGGTCATACATATGTGGCTGTATGAAGCAAACCTGTAGTAAGTTTTAAGTCTCTGAAGTCTGTTGAAAGCCCTGAGAGGAAGCTGGCTGGGGCAGTATTTTCAAGGAGCTGAACCATTTGCTGTGTCGAGTCTTGGATTTGATTAAAAGCAGCTTAATGCTGTAATTAAACAATTCTTCCACAATCTCTTTTTAAACTACAAACATCTTAGAGTTTTAAAAGTATCTGCATTGTTATTTGATGAAACAATACAAAATTTCTTCAAAGACTTATTGAGGTTTCTGTTCCTGGAATGGCAGCACTAAGTTGCTTTGAATCCTAGATGTTACTGGAACGCAAGTAACTTTGATATTAAAAAAAATCACAAGAGATCGCAGATAAAATTAACATTGCTGGAATGAAGAGGTTTAGAGCTTTTTACCTCTTACAATTCTAAAATTTGATGACATCAGACTAACCTAGTTTAGAAAATACTTTATGAACTTCTGAGAAAGAAGATAAAACTGTGATCCTAAGTATTGCATTGGAAACATATGCTAGAACCACTTTGGGATTAACATTTTATACCTTCACCTCTTAGCTTGAAAAGAATTACTGTATCTTCAGATTCCATCCCTGTACTAGTCTCACACTGGATAAATCACCACATGCAAAAAAGGAATGAAAAAATAGAAAATAGAAATAGGCACATAATTAAGTTGCATGGCTTTTATAAAATAAATTAGAAGTATATTCACCTCATATCTTTTAGAGGTGGAGTAATATCCAGTACTTATTGCACTTCGCTTTTCTTCATTTTTATACAAAAATTAAGCAACTTTTACCATTTTTTTTTATGTTTTGGAAAAGGAAATTCAAGGAATCTGTCCAGTTCACCATGGTTATACAGCCTTTCTTGTGTGAAGTTATGAGGAAGTTAAGAATCAACCATGAACCTGTCAAGTTATGCTTCCAGACAAAAAGTTCACTTCCCAACTCTTCATAGAAATGAAAGCTAAATATGACACCAGGAATAATTTATCTCAAGGCAATTTAAGGTGTAGATTTACAGTGTTTTAATATCTCTGTGGCAGGTGCACTCCGACATCATGAAGGGTATCTGACATTCGTGCACTCCTGCAGAATAAAACTGCTTTTTTTTAATGCTTTTGTGTATGGGCTTTTCCTGTGCTATTAGAAACTCTTTGATTCTGTATCATTTAAAGAATAGTGCTTGATGCTGTTTCTTGAAAATCAGTGGTTTTGTATTGGTTACTTAGAAAAAAAATAAGACGCATTTAAAGTACGGGATTTTACCTTCAAAAATAGTCCTAATTTCTCTGTTCCAATTCTAAGATGAGTGGTTGCATCTATCCTTTATAGTCTTTTGCTTTCTTTCCATATTTCTGTACCTTACACATCCCATCAACTCCTTGTTAACCCTGTTTTTTTCTTGAAATTGAAGAGAGAGAGGAGACTAGTTTTGGTTCCAGAAAATTTTTCATTGCTTCTTTTCTTATTTAAAGTTCTAAATAATTCTGCTTTTGGTGAGCAACTGATCAGGATCTTTCCAAAACCTTATTGTGCATTATACCGCCTTCCATCATCAGAAGCTAGGTCTTGGTCCCTGACATTCATGATGATGGCAGTTACTAATATTCTCAACAGTACTTCTCAAGAAGTCAGGAAAAAAGAAGGGAACTTCTAAGTTGCTGAAACTTTACTCCAAAATTCTATGCTAATTCTCTGTATATGAAATTCCAAGAGGATTGGTAATAGATAGTGATTTTGGATATTTGGTTTTAACCTTTTATTATGGAAGAAGTCTTAGAGGAATAAGATGTGCTTTTTGAATGGTAAGGTTGGTTAGTCAGGAAAGGACAGAGATTTTTCTCCTGTATTATCAACAGAAAATGGTTAACTCATGTTTTATTGATAGGTGTGTGTGGTAGTGATTCTTTCACAATGGCTTTATGTATTATGGGTTAGAGTTTGGTTCAGTGTAGCTTTCACCATTTCTTAAAACCAATAATTATGATTTATTTTTTATTTCTTCAGCATTTTGCTAAGAGGTGAAAATAGAAAATTTTTTGAGTTGAAAGACTTTCTTAAAGACTATTTTAACTCTCTGAACATGTATAAAACATGTTCTTGTTAGTAAAGTGAGGCTTTAGAATGTGGATTTTATAAGCTGAATGTAATGCCATGAAAATGGAACTTGATTTTCTAATAGTCATGATAAATGCAAGTAATATCAAGTAGTTACCCCTCAGGTGAGGGCTTTATGCTGCACTAATACGTGTGTACAAAGTGAACCATTTAAAATATGGATCTCTTGCATAACTTGACACGGGTGAAATGCCTTTTAGAAATGTTCTTCAGTAAATTTTTTCACTGCAGAACAAAGACCTGAATTTCTGCCCCAGTCTTTTGACGTTGCTGCAGTTCTCTCTCAGCACTTGTCTTGTGGCTGTGCATAAGAGGGCTCTGCAACTGTTGGTGATGTCTGCAGGAAAGAGTTCTGCTCCTGTCAGTGGATTTATCAGGAATTACAGATGAAATAGCAATTACTTTGAAGTGATTATACAGTTTGTGCTATCACATACTGATTTTACAGTAAAACTAGACCACAAAACGAGAAGAGAGCACAATTTGTTTTACTGAACACTGTTAAAAACAACATTATCAAATCTTTGGAGATGTTCCCGTAATCACGTACTGATCTGTCTCAATGAAATAAAGCCCCACTGGCTCTCTTCACAGCACATAATAAATTGACTGATGTAGTTCAGTTGAGGAGTTAAAAATACATTGAAAATAATGGGGCATAACATTCTAGGGTTAACATTTATTCATAGATGATGCAGTTAAATAAAATAGGCATTAACTTCAAGGTCAGTCAGTAAAGTAATAAAAATGAATATTTTAATTGAATTGTAATTGCTTCCCATTGATACATGCAAGTTAAGTAAAATAGATGTCAGTGCTGCAAATTATAGTCCCCTTCCTAATTAATTTCTTAATTCTACATACCATCATCCAGGCCCTGGACCTTGTTGTTAGTTTATCCACCCATCCAGCTTTCTTCACATCTAGTTTCATGGAGGAAAAATCAGGAGAATGTGGTTAAATGGAATGTACTAAAAATTTATAATACACTGTTTTTAGTCTAAGTCATTGTAAGCATCTGAATCAATCTACTCCATAAGTATAGATTTATATTAAATGTTTTGTAAGTCAGGTTATAGATACTTTATTATACTGATAGTAGCAGTAGACATACAGCTTCATTTATACATGCAGACCATTAGAGATTTGAGATGTGGATTACTGGTTCTGCAAATTACAGGTTACACTGGTTCTTGATGCCTTTAGCAGAATGTCTCTATTCACTCACAATACAAACCTAGTGGAAACTAAAGGAAATAATAATATTTTTCAAGAGAAAGACAAGCTATCAAAAAATAGAATTCTACTGAGAAACAGAAAGGATACATTGCACTTTCTCAGATTTTCTTGTAGGTGTGGGATATTACTAAAGAGTTTACCCATAGTATATACATAGGTGATTTATTTGTATTTTGTATACTATTTGTAAAATAGTTGCTTTTAAATTATTGTTTTGTGTTCATTGGGGGGGCAGAACAGTAGGTATGTCCTTTTTAATAGCAAAGAGACATTGTAAAGAAGTAACGCATTAGTAGGTCTGGTTCTGACAACTTTTTCCCTTCTCACATGTTTGTAATGTATCCCTTGGTTTAAATTTAAAGGAAGCGAATTTGTTTTTATCAAAGACAGGGGTTACTTTTCTTGAAAAAGTAAATATGTTAATGAATAATGTTAATGTAAATGTGTGAAATGAGTACTGTAATATAGTAGTCATTATTATTAGTTTATTTTAAGAGAAGATGCTTGTTTAGCCTAATACCTATTCCATTAAAACCAAGGACATAATGCTGAACTGGTGCAAGCTGGAAGACATCACCAACATCGGTCGAACTATTGAAATGAAATGAAGATATTTCAAAATGATTTCCACAAACATAAATTATCATTATCTTATATTCAGTAACACACATTTTTAGTCTGTTAATAAAGAGCAATAAACCAACACCAAAAAAGAGAGGAAAAAAACCTCAGTCCTCTTTCACTTTGATTATTAAGCAGTTTTTAAAGTGTTCCCCTAGATAGGGAATTTTTAATGTGCTTTAATTAAATATTTAAAAACTTTATTAATGTTTTGAGATCTCATTCACTTTTACTTGTTTTTGTTTCCCAGGAATTTAAATATACCAAGACCATCATTGTAAAAATTAAAAGGCATATCAGCTATTTGAACTCAGCAATGACTTTATATAATAGTATACTATACATTTATATAACAGCTTTCTTCAGCAGTGATCTAAAGTGCTTTGCAAGGTACATACTTCAGAAATTGCTTCTAAGTGGAGTCATTCTGGTGGCAGCTCTTTAATGATACCCATTATTGTATAAAGTAGTAGAGTGGGAAAAAATAGACAAGCATTGCAAGTGGTACAAAAAAAGAAGCTCAAACCACAATAATTAATAGTAAAAAATGTAATCACTGAAAAATTCCCAGTGTTTGTTTCACTTTCAGAAGTCTTAATTTTGGTTTTTTCTTATTTACTTCATATGTTAAGACCTCTTGACCACTTAATCTCAAACCCAGCAAGGATATTTATTTGGCTGAAGAAGATGTCAGCTCTTGAAACAATTGTTCCTGGATGTTTTTTATCTCTGTACTGATTTCTGCCAGTTGTTTGATTTATTCCTGAGAATTAACCATTTAACAGCCACGAGTTGGCAAAACTCATAAAGTCAGAAAGCTGAAACAGGAACACAGAGCAGCAAGTAAAAGGATTTATCAAACATTGAAAGGGCTTACTTTTTTACCAAGAAAAATTAATCAAAATGTAGCCACCATGCAAAATATTTTGTGATGGATCAAAAGGTGCAACATACAAGACATTCCATATGTCTCAGTTTTCTTGCTATCTTTATCGTTTTTAATTCTTACCTTTTTTCTGTAGGTCACACACACACCAAGAATGTGATTTAGCACAGAATTTTTTATGTGTCTCTTCCAGTAATTTGCAGGAACTATGAAAAAATTAACTTGAATTTTAATTGAATAGGTATCTACAAAGGTAACTTCAGACTCGAAGAGGTAACTTCTGTGTAGTAGTATTATTACCATGGACCCGCATGTTTGCTTCACTGATTAGTGAAATTTCTAAGGAAAACAGTAGCTTTTCCAGTTAACATGTAGTGAAAAGGTAATTTGCTTTATTTTTCCTCAAACATGGAAACCAGTTGCCTAGATGAGTATAAGAGAAAATTCTGACCAAGTCGGGGGGGAAAAAAAAAGGGAAACAAAAAAGGAATAAAAAAAAAAAGGGGAAAAAAAAAAAAGAAGAATCCTTTCTTGATGTTATATCAGTACTTTATAAAAATATTTTTACACTTTTTCTTTTTTTTTCAGGTTTAGATCCAGATAAGCATCTAGGAAAAACCCTGGATCAAATGGAGCCTTATCTTTTGGAGGTGAGTGTTACTTAAAGGATACTCATACAGGTAAAGTTGCAATTAAAAAGTAACTTAGGCAGAAATTCAGTAAAATTAACTTAATCAAAAATTACTTAGTTACCTTCAGAAATTAGGTGCTAACCCAAGGCTTATCTTTAGACAGAGAACGTAAGCCTCTGATGAACAGTTTGAATATGAAAAACATTCTTTCTGCAGTTAGTTCCCAAATGGTGCCAGCATCTTTCAAAAAACTAAAGGCAAGAAGCCTCAGTATTAAGGGAATTAAGGGAACACTAACTCGTATGTCAATATGATAAAGCTAAAGAACTGCATGCATTAGAGACTTTCACAGCAAGGAACGGTAGTGGCAAAATCCTAGGTGATACAGAACCTCCCCACAGATATCCCCATCTGAAGGTCAGACTGCATACAGCAGGGCCTTTCAAAAATGGAATAAGAGGTTTATTCCAGAGGAGGTACTCTAATTCTGTGCAAAGGGTTATGTAGTCCTCAAAGCAGGAAAGTGCTTGTAGGCAGAGCTAATAGATTTATTTAAAGAAAAAATGTTTAACTAGGAAAAAAAGACCAGATTTTGTACACGATTATTCTTTGATTTTGAGGTAAAAGCTTCAAACATCAAGCTAAGTACAGTTTAAGAATAACAGCTCTGCAAATGTGTTTACATATATTGTCTGTGACAAAGCCAATTTACCACAGTTCCTTGTCCTCGAGCCTGTTAAAACCCCACGATTATTCATATGTTCAGGTATTAAGAGAGTCTTGCAGTAACTTTTATCAGTGTAAGCTGTCTAGATTTGAACAGCATTATCTCCTAGAAATAGTTTTTGTTGTTAATCTGGGTAGCTACTGCTCAGCTTGGTTTCATAAAGCAGTTTTTCTGGAACAATTAATGGCATGGTAAACTTCCAGAAGAGAGAAAAGTAACTACAGTTTGTTAGGAACTTTAAAAATCTCTTTTGCTGCTGAAAGATAGAGAAGTTAAATAAGAATTATATCTTGAGTTTAACTTCATTTTGTTAGTCATTTACATGGCTGGAGAGGATAGAGAATTGGTACCTGGCAAAGCTGAAGAGGAAGAATGAAGGTCCATAACATTGAGACAGTCTTACTTCAAGAGATTCCTGTTGGCCTGTTCTTAGCTTGAAGTTTGATGCTTCTGCTTTATAGCTGGAGAATCTGCCCAGAAGCCTTCTCCCTGTCCCCCAGATAAACTAGCTGAGGTAAAAATCCCCTTCATTCTCTTTTTTTTGTAAGTCTCCCTTCACTTATATCTTTAGTTCATCTCAGCTACAGCAATGATTCAAGAATACCAGTGGCTGGGAGGGAGAGGTGTTTTCTTCTGCTCCACAAAAAAGGAAGGGGAGTAGGGAAATAAATATCTTCCTAAATACTTGTAGTACGAGTTAAAAAGCAGCGGCAGATATGTACTGTAAGAGTACACAAATATGCATTAACTATATATAAAGTATTTGTTCATATTGTGTCATTAGCAGATGTTTTATTTCATAGGTTGATAATAAAAGTAGACTTAAACCAGTAAATAGTTGCTAAATCTAGGGATAGCAGTAAGATCCAAGAATAGGTGGAAGAGGGAGTGGGTCTGTCCTTTCTGAAAAGGGTAGATTGGATTTCTACAGAGAAGGAAGGAAGAGGGAATGGGCTCACCACTTCAAGCAGTAGTGAACTTTTGGATTAGGTAATATAATCTAATGGAACTGAGCTACCTTTGAATGGAAGCTGCACTCATATGACTGTTTGGCCCAGCTAATAAGCCATGAAAAACCAGAGTCCACAAGTTTGAGTTCACTTGTGAACATGGTTAGACTGCTCCCAGGAGACTGACTGTTCCACTGGCATTGTCCTGCGTGGACCTGCTGGACTGGAGTCTTTATCACATTTGTGTCACAGGCTACTCTGACACTGGCAAGCTGTATAGTGCGAGACGGTAACACTGCTGTGGAAAAGCAGGTTTACTGACATGGGAAGTCATGTTCCACGTAGTCATGTTTCTGTAGAAATGGCTGCTGATTGGTAAAATCCCATAAACGTTGCTTGGAAGGTCTTCAGAGTCACAGGTAAATAATACGTAGTTTAACAGTACGATAAACGTTCAAGGGCTCCTCCTCAGATTGTTGCTGCAGATCACTTAAGCAATGTTTCTGTTTGTCAGAGCTGTTTCTTTAGAATCTTAGTAAGTGACAACTAAGGAAGGATAAAGCTTTGTAATGATGAAACAATGAACAATTTATTGTGGAAGATTTAACAGAAGCATCAGCTTTACTCTAAGATCAATTCCATCCTGGTTGGTCACATTTGCATAAATTAATATTTATGTGGGACTAGTTAAATAAGCCAAAAGGAGGAAAGCACAGCCCCTGCATTTGCAGAAAGTTTCGGTTATCAAAAGTCAGGTCGCAGCTTCAGTGAGGCTGCAGATGGGTAGCTACTCACCTCAGCTGAATCAGTAGTCTTGACTTTCTTTAAAACAGTAGTAGCAAGTATTGCAATATTAGTTCTGTTAATAGTGTGTCATTAAAATACTCTTAAGAAGTGTTCTTTTCCATTTGATTTCACCATAATTCAATTTAAAACAAAAATAATAAACTAAGAAATCCAAAAGTACTTGGTATTTGGGGGAATTAAATGTATTCTTCCTGATGTTTGATGGCTCAAGTGAAGTGATTCTTACTCGGTTTCACTGGCATTCTTACTGTCGTGGTTTAATACTTCTCAAAACCCACGTTCGCAGCTTTTATCTTTTATTGATACCACCATAAACAGAACAATGTCTGCAAAGCTTAAGGTGTAGAACTACATTCTGACCCATCTTGGAAGTGGTTGTCAGGCTGTTGTAGGGAGGACTGTACAACTGATTATTTGTTCATGTAGCTATTTCTTGTGCATATGCATTCTATGAAAGGCAAAGTCAGTACAAATAAATTGTTTTTACTGGATATTTAGTTGGTTTTAAGGCCTAATAAAACCAAATCATTAACTATAAACTGAAGTGAAATGCTCAGGTTTATGTAGTGAAAAATACTCCTTTACAAACCAATGAAGTCTTCAGCATCAGAAGTTCTGGTAGATAGAATGTGAGAGCAAGGAGTTTACAGTTTTCAGTAAGAAGGAGAAATAAAATTTAATATTCTGACCCTACCAAAGCAAACACCGTAATTAATTTTTAGCATTGCACATCCCCCAAACTACCACAGCTTTATATACTCTTGTATCTTTGGTTTTTGTTGTATTATCTAACCAATAATTTAAAATCTTGCAAAAAATTCCTTGGAATTTGTTGGTTTTTGTCGTTCTTTGGTAAGTTACACTTTTTCCTATTGTGGGATTTACTTTTGGGTTCTCCATTGACATCTAATGTTACTTTGCACAACTATTTATTC
Organism: Bucorvus abyssinicus; assembly: GCA_009769605.1. NCBI lineage: Eukaryota > Metazoa > Chordata > Aves > Bucerotiformes > Bucorvidae > Bucorvus > Bucorvus abyssinicus. Next base: position 7,149,306 of record CM020042.1, read on the forward strand.
AGCTAGGTACGGAGTTTTTCCCTAGTTTGGTGTGCAAGTTTGTGAGAATTTTTGCAGTTCTGTTTAAAATGAATTAAATAGTTTTCTGAGTATTCTTTAGCTTTGTTGAAAACCAGTTTATGTCTTCATAAGTTCAGTGCCCCGAAAAATGCCAATGTTGAATATAAGACGATGTTTGATTCTGTACCACAGCATGCATGACATGTTGGTTCATTTGGAATCGGTAGGGACTACCCTGGGTTACATTTTAGGATGTATTCACAAAATTGAACTTCTCTGATTCTACAGATCAGGAATTAGAACTCTACTTATTTACTTCTTTTTATTCTAAAAGTTTATCTTAACGAACAGGCAATAAAATCAAAATCCACTTGTATTACTATAATGTGTCTTAGAATTTATCTTTTGGATATACAAGAAATAAGCATGAAGTAATAATTTTCCTTCTAGAAAAAAATCTCTTGTTAAGGCATTATAAGAGCTGTGTCAATGTTAATTAGAGGGAAAAAAAAAAAAAAACAACAAACCAACAAATTCACAACCCAGCCCTGATTTCATCCAGTGAATTATTTAACTTTGGAAAAATAAATTGTTACCTAAATTTTCAGTTTTCTGATTAACTTTATGTGTACAATAGAAATGACAGTAATTACTGACATAAAGGTGAGGTGTTTTTGCTGCTGTAGCAGACAAAAAATGGAGGAGTATTGACTGGGAAAAACTTTGATTTAACTTTGCAATTTTTTTCTGACTTCACATACAGTAGGTTGATTTTACAAGGACAATAATGATCTGGAACCCATACTTCTATCAGGGGTGGATTTTACTGGCTAGGGACATTGGCATTGTGACAAGGAAAGTTCTTGAGTTGCTGCTTTTTTTCTACAAGATAGGTCTTTGATAAATTATTGATGAATGGTTGCTACATAATTGCTAAATTATTAAATTGCTCTTGTGTCACACTGTTTCCTATATACCAGGAGCCCGAGCTTTTCACACTAAAGAATTCATTGGCAACTTTCCAAATCTCAGGGGCTGCTCACACTCTCCTTAGAATTTATTGGGATGGTAAATGCAGATTATGGTTATATTTGGCTGTACTTCTGTCTCTGCTAATAGACAATAAAATGTTTAGTCTTTTGTATGCTTGCCTTACAAGTTGATGAGTACTTCTTGATGTAAAGAGCATTTCCTTAATTATAGAGAATTTACTAAGTGTTACAATTTCTGTCTGGGAACAAAGTCTTCACTTGAAATAGGAATCACTTGAATTCTTATCTTTCATCTTTGATTACTAAACTTAAATGAGAAAGTCAGCTTTCATCCCTGTGTTTCATTCCCACAATAGGAAGAGACTCTTGTTTGGGTGATGTTTGGGCTGATCGTTTCTATACCTTGTGTCTCACTGGGTATTTGAGTTAAGGTTAATTTTGTGTAGTCTAGAGGGTGTTTCTATCATATATTTTTGGATTTTGAGTTGAACTTGCATTTTTATTTAAGTGTAATTTGTAAATTTGCTGTTTTCTGGCTCATCAGACCTAGAAGGCAGATTTTGTAATCATAAAATTTAGATTAGAGTCTGAGCTGTCATACTGTTACGAATGTAACATCCAACTTACAAAACAAAATAATTGGTCTTCAAAAAATGTTCGTATTCTGTATGCTAAAAGGCAAAGTTCTGATGTCATTGATAACTTTGTTAAATGAACATTAAGCTCCTGGATATCCTCAGTTCCTGTTAACATTAGTGGGAACTGAAAATCCTTTAGCATCTTATGTAATTGGTGTCAATAATGATCCTGAAGCCAGTGACATTGAAAATGAGGATTTCCCACAAAATATCCACAAAGGATTTCCTACGTCTTTTGAATATTCAATGTTAACGAAAGCTGAGAGAGGCTTTTTACAAGGGCACATAGTGATATGACAAGGGTTAATGGCTTTAAACTGAAAGAAGGTAGATTTAGATGTGATGTAAGGAGGAAGTTCTTCACTATGAGGGTGGTGAGGCACTGGAACAGACTGCCTGGAGAGGTTGTGGATGCCCCATCCCTGGCAGTGTTCAAGGCCGGGTTGGATGGAGCTTTGAGCAACCTGGTCTAGTGGAACGATTGGAACTAGATGATCTTTAAGGTCCCTTCCAACTCAAAACATTCTGTGATTCTGTGATAATTGCCAATAATTATTCTAGGCAGAGCTACCAATTTTGAAAGTGATTTGTAAACAGTCACTCCTTGTATTCGCTGTCGAAAGGTTACAGTTAGAAAGATCTTCTCTCGTTTTCTCTCTTTCATTTTTTTAATAGTTTTGTTCAGCATTTTTTGCAGTGGGCACTACAGTGAGAGGAAGAATAAAAGGTTTTCACTAACTGTTTTGTAGGTTGTCCATTCTAGTTGCATCAGCATTAATTATTCTTGATGTCTTTGTCCTATAGAAACCTTGTTGCCATTGTTGACAGAAGGAATTATCTTTTAAGACAGAAGTGTAATTTTTTTAATGAGAACTTGATTAAAGGTTTTCTTCTCCTTTAAAAGAAAAGGTGAAAGGAAAAATCAAAAATACCACTCATAACAAGACAGTGAAAAATGATTTAATGTATGTTCCAAAAGAGATTTAGGTTTTACACCACCAAACAACTAAATGGTCACATAGAGCATTACTAAGGTGTTGTTTTCTGAGAACATTTACACTTTTCTCCAAAGTAATGGCTGAAGGGGATTTAGGCCTTTTGTTTAACTAACTGAATTTTAAATTTAAAATGTGGTCTTCCATTTTATGAAAACATTCAAGTTCCATGTATTTTATTTCTTTTTTCACACCTAATTTTGAGGGTTTGTTTTTTTTTTTTTTTTTAGCTAAACACTCTTTGAAGTTTTAAAATAAAAAACTTTGAAAAAGAACTGGAAAGTAACACAAACTGTATCATTTGAATATATCAAATAGACATGCTACACAAGTATTCTGGTGACCACATAAAATATTGAGGCTTCAATGTATAACTAACCTAGACTCATGCTTGCCTAAAAATAGACAAACAACAGATTTGGAATTATTTTTTAGCCCCCCAACAGACTTTTTCTAACCATCTCCTACATGTTGTGGAGAACTGCTTTGCTGCTTTGACTGTTAATGCTTGCTTACTGTGAAAAAACCTGGATAGGACTTGGCTCAAAGCAGCTAGTGCTGGGACACTAGAAGGTGGTATAATCTGCTGATGAGGAGATGAATTTCTCTTGAAGAAAATGGGAGGGTGTCCCCATTCTCAGGCATGGTGCAGATGCTTGACTGCCACCTATCATTACAGTACATTAATAGAGAATTAAAGTGAACGATGCAGCAGTTGTGCCCTCCTCACTCCAGCAAAAGAACTTTGGCTCCTGCTCCACAGCTGCTCACAAAGCAGGGAATAATTAAGATAGTCGTGTCTCTTATTTTGAATGTCTTGGTTTATTTAGTTAATCCTTTTTAGTGGGATATCCAGAGCTTCAGGAATATTCACATATGTAAATGGTGATTTAGAACTTATATTCAGTACAATTTATAAAGGAAACAGCATGTTGCTACCTCTTTAGATCTTGCTTTAGCTTTTTGGTTTTGTCTTAGAAAACTCTCATTGGTTCTTTTTGTTAGAATTTTTTGAAAGTCTGGATATTTACCAAAATATAGAACGCAGTTGTTGAATCTGTTGTCAAAAATTGTGTTCATTGTATACTGCTATGTGACATGCTGCTTCTTGTGTTGATTTACAATACAAGCTTCTTACAGCAGTGAACTGTCTATGATAAAGAAAGACAGACAAATACTGGAGTCTGAACAATCTGTCATGGCCACAGAGGAAGAAGGATTAGGAATTCACTTGTTTATATGAGAGTTACAGTGGCAGTTCTACTTAAAATACAGCACTTTGGTAAATTTTAGATCATTCTAATATGCATATGAAGAATTCAAGAATCCTTTGTATGATATTTGGATTTTTCAGCCTTGTATTAGATAGTTTTTCAGAAAGTGCACGCAGAAATTTTCAGCAAACCGTATTTAATAGACTGCTTTAATGTAATACTTATGTATTTTAATTTCCCTTTTGTGTTAGCTTTCTGAGAAATATGGAGTCCATGTTTGCGGAGAAGGTGGAGAATATGAAACATTCACACTGGATTGCCCTCTGTTTAAGAAGAAAATAGTTGTGTAAGGAACAGTTTCTTCCATTTTCTTATATTAAAGCAATGGGAGCATAGTCACATTTAGCTTGAGGCAACTTTTGTTGGCAGGGGTGAAACATGTCCTCGAAGTTCACAAACACTCACTTTGTTTAACACTGGCAAAGTCCTCTGAAAACCTAAATCAACACGTGACAAGACGAGGCCTTCATAGAGGGCTATAAACTTTTCAGACATTTGCACTTTCGTTTACTTGCTGATTATGGCCTGCAGTAAAACTGGTACCTACACACTGACACTTTTATCCTTTCATGAAGTGCGAATTGCCTATAATATTTATCTTTCATTACAGCTACATTTGATAAACTGCCACATCAGTAGCCTGTGGGTTCCATTAACTCTGTGTGTGTGTGTGTGTGTTGGAAGTTTAGCAGCTTAGAATGATAATGATAAACAGTTTCTTCAATTATTAGAGGATTTATTAAATACAAATTTTGCATGAATTTACCTCATTTACACTGAGTAGTTTATTCCTTTGGCATAAATTGCCAAAACCTGTGCAGTGGGATATGGAAAATATTTGTGTCTTGATGCGAGTTTCTTATGAGTCTCTTAAATGGTTAAGCCTGCTTGCTTTGAGTGAGATGTTTTGACTGCTGTTCCTTTTCTTAGCCAAGTAAACAGACTAGTAATCATGTATTGGTGATACTCAGTCATCTTAGAGAAAGTCAAGATTATGGAGCATATAAACATGATTAAGGCTCTGGTGCTGAAGGTCTATTTGTTTAATTTTTTCTGTAAGACTGGGACATGTCTATATAAGGAACTGAGAACCAAGAGCTGCTGACTCCGTTTCATTGCATGGCATTTGGGAGAAGTGGAGCAACAGACAAACTGCTAGAAGGGATGGCAGCTACTCTGGCAGATGTCTGCTAACTGTTGGTTGACTAGAATACATCCTCTGGAGTGAACTGAAAAACTAGATAGTTTTAGTCTGGAGATACCTTCTTTCTATTTATTTTGAGACCTGTTACAGTTAAATCTGGGAGTTCATTGGAATTGCATGCATAATTTCCCAGTGTCCCTTTCAAAACTCTCTTTTCATAGTTACAACAGATTGAGAAAACTATGTCAAATCTCCTAAGAAGTTGAGAATTTCTTTTCTGGAGTAGTTTGGAGATTTTAATTTTTTTTGGTGCACAGAATTGGAGAAACACTTTTAGGAAAGTTCATTGTGCCCTTGATTTGGGATCAACCAAATAGCAGTTTAAGTAGGAATATCTTATAATGTATTCTAAATGGATTTATGGCTATCAATGGTTTAACGTCCATTCAGACAACTAAGAAAAGATAAAACAGAGGTGATCTGGCTGTGTTGTCTTTTTTTCTGCTGGTGACCGTCCAGAATAATAAAAGTTAACAATAAATGCACAAAAAATACAGGAAAAGAGAAATGTATAAATCAGTGGTTATTTATTAATAAATATATGGTACAGCAGCTGATAAACAGTTACTCAACTAGTTCTAAATATCCATTTCCATAAAGGAAACTGAATAGCTATGCTGGCGTTGTGTATCACTGGCTTGATTAGCCCTGCTTAGCTCTTATATTACTCATGTTGTAAAGACGTGTCTTTTGAGGGATCATTCATGTGAAACCTATTACTTTATGAACTCCTAAAGGAAAATATTTTGTAGTTCCTTTTTCATTAAATAAGTTAGAAATTTATTTATTTTCTACTTTTTGTTCTGCTTTTCATATACACTGCATCTGAACAGACGTTGTAAGTATGTTGTTAACTGTGGTAGTGTAGTTGCCAAATGTTTAGATAGCAATAGTTCTGGTATAGATCATGATACAATTTGTGAAGCTTAAATGGAGTTGTGAGGTTAAAACCTGTCGGGATTTTCAAGGTCCCTGAATTCCTGAACTCCTTCAAGACATCTTAGAGAAAGTTTCTGAGGAAGACATTGAAGATTACTTTTGTCTCCAGTCCAGGTGTGATGAATTAACTGAGGCTGGCGGCGAGATGCCCACCAAGCTGCTCTCACTCCCCCTTCTCAGCAAGACAGGTGGAGAAAATAAGATGAAAAAGCTTGTAGGTCAAGATAAGAACAGAGTGATGGCTTATCAATTACTGTTGTGGGCAAACCAGACTCAACCTGGGGAAAAATAATTTAATTTGTTGCCAATTAAAAAAAAACAACCAAAAAACCAGAGTTGGATAGTGAAAAAAAAAAGACAAAACTAAAAACGCCTTCTCTCCCCACCCTGTTCTTCCCAGGCTTAACTTCACTCCTTTGTTCCTGACCTTCTCCACCCTCCCCTCTGAGCAGTGAGAGGGAATGGGGATTGAGGGGTGCGGTCAGTTCATAACATTGTATTTCTGCTGATCCCTTCTCTTCACAGTTCCCCCTGCTTCAGCCTGGGTGTGTTCCATGGGTTAAAGTCCTTTACGAACCACTCCAGTGTGGGTCTTTCCCATGGGGTGGTTCTTCAAGTACTGCTCCAGTGCAGATCCCTTCCATGGGGCACAGTACTTCAGGAACAGACCGCTCCAGTGTTGGTTCCCCATGGGCCACAGTTCCTGTCAGAAAACCTCCTCCTGTAAGGGCTCCTCTCCACTGGCTGCAGTTCCTGCCCGGAGCCTGCTCCAGTCTGTGGTGCTCTAAACTGATGTGCTGCAGGGAAAAAACCTGCTTCACCATGGTCTTTTTCACAGGCAGCAGGAGAATCTCTGCTCTGGCACTTGGAGCACCTCTTCCCACTCCTTCTTCAGTGACCTTGGTGCCTGTGGGGCTGTTTATGTTGGGTTTTTCTCACTCCTATCACAGTTGCTTCACAGCATTTTTACCCTTTTAAAATAAGTTACCACAGAGGCGCCACCAGTGTTGTTGATGGGCTCAGCAGCCCCTGGTCTCTCTCATAGATGCCACCCCTGCAGACCAACCCCCACTACCAAAATATTGCCACGTAAACCAATACAAGAGGAAAAAAAAATCTAATATGCCTGTCACTTTATAACACTACTTTTGGGTAGTGTTTTTACTGGTCAATGCTTTTGTCATGCAAAACTTGTAAGAAAATAAGTTTCTACAGTATATCCTTTGAAAAAGAAGGAAATCTGCTAGTTCAGGAAAAGAAAACTATAGCCCTGATGTGTTACTTAATATGGAGAAGTGGGAGTCTCTGTAATGTAAGACTATATGACGAATTTGACTTTTGAATAATAAACTGAATTCTTGCCATTCTTCTCTATCGTCATTAAAAAATATGCCTCACAAAGGAAACATGGCAGATTGAGTGAAATATTTGAAAATAAACAAGATCTAGCAGTCAAAGCAAGATCTTACAATCAAAATATTCAACCAAGAGTCAGATGAGTTTTTATCTGGTTTTACCAGGTAGGCTGGGAAATATTTGAAAGGTACCAAGCATTTTCTGTCCTTCTTACACTGGTATTTAAAGTGCAATTGATTGACACCTCTTCAAATCATAAAGATGTATTTCTCATCTCTGAATGCCATCTAATATCTACTTTTATCATAAAGGCCCATTTGTATTTATGGAACACAGAATAGTTTGATTTTTGAGGGGGAGAGTGGGGTAAATTGGAATATATGAAATATTTGGGAAGTATGATTTTGCATTTATATACCTTACCATTAGCTCTGTGTTTAGGTTTGTAATTCTAGGTTTGGAGTTGAAAGCAAATCTGTAAACATGAAAGAATCATCATGTACCGAGAGCACTGATTGTACTCTCAGACTTGATCTAACTTGTCACATTTATCCTGTGAAAATTTTACTGGGTGTTTTAAAATTATTAGCTATTTCCTAGCTCTTCAAGGCGGCTTGAGAAAACAGATTGTTATCATTTCAAAAAATAGATAATTTGGACAGTTTTTCAACTATTCTTCATTGTTTTCCAGTCTTTTGAAAATGTTCCTCATCAAAATTCCTGTGTTTCCATCATAATCAAATGAGTCAACTCATGTAGTCATGTTCCTACTCAAAATTAGACTTTCAGCATTAAAAGGCTTTTATATAATTATCAATGTCTCTCAAATCACTGTTTTTCATTTTAATCTCTGCTTTTCATTTGGGTGGGTTTTTTTTTTTCCCTACTATTTCCTAAGTTGGACATGAAAATGAAGTAGTTAAGTAAAAACATTTTCTTTTTATATGTATTGTAATACTATTTTCAGCACCACATAATCTACCTTGGAAATATTGGCATATTAAACTAGGTGTCTATTATGATCCCATCGAATACCCATGTGTTAGCTGTCTGTCATAGGAATGTAATTCATACCGAGAAGAAATATTTATGATCTCTTAATATTTGCAATACTTTTTGAGCAACAAATAAGTACTCAAAAATCTAAAGTTATTGAACAGTTAGTGTAGGTATCAATGCTTAGCATCTCTTCTGCTGTACTAGTGAATTGGAACATGCAGGCATACAAGTCGAGCTGTTTCTTTTACTTTGGCGTTAAATAGATATTTTTTAAAGTTACTAGGTGTTCTTTAAATTCAACAGACAAATATATTTAGTAACCCTAAATTTTTTATTTTCCTTTCTGATATAAGCTTTTCTGTTAATTTAGTTTTAAGTGGCTAATGCATCACTGAAAAGTACCAGACTTCCTGGTATAGAACTTGAACAAGCAGCAAGAAGTGTTTGTTGAGAATACCCTCAGACACTAAGGATTCTCAGGTACCAGGTGCTCCTGGAGTCTTGGTGTCTGTTTTTTATTATTACTAATTATGTATTTCTGTTGCTAAAGATTTCCAGTTATTTTCTACCTATTTCTGTTAGAAGACACTATGGTAATTTGAAAAGAATTATTTTAGTCTTAAGGGACTAATCTCTAAGATATCTTAAAGGAATAAGTGATATTTTAATCATAAATAGTCTTGATAATAACTTTCTAGAATGAAGCTGAAGGCTTATTGGTCAAAATACTTTAAAAGTTTAGTAAAAGGGAAGTGGAGCTTCTTATGTTAAAGGTATTTATCATTATTGTGCACTGTAGTGATGATGATTATCTTAGGAGTATTGTTATTTTAAATCTCAAACCACATTTTATAGAACAGATATTTCAGTTAATTTTGCAGTCATTAAGTCAGTGGAACCTGGCCAAGACTTCAACTGTTTCCAGTTTGCATTATTTTTAAATGACATTACTAGAAATCTATCTCATCTCATCTCATTGACTCCTGTGAAGGTATCAAGGGCACTGTGGTTTCAAGAATATTGCCTGTGTCCTTAGCATTACTTATCGTAATTTTCAGATTTTCTTGTACTGAGTTTCTCGTGTGTGTTCTTTGAGTTTTTCACCTTCTTATGTTTGTTTCCTAGAGCTACCTTTTTCTTAAGTAGTAAAACCATGCAGATGGATATAACAGATACTGCCTCTTGTGAATCAAAGTGTGACAGATTGTGTCTGTAAAAACGAAAATGAAAACTAACTAATTTGAATCAGCACACAGGAAGTTTATCGTTGTTACCAACACATTTGGCATTAAAAAGTTGTGTCTAGTAGTCTTCAGTATCAGATGCAAGATGGTCGCATCCGTCAGTTTCTCAGCATGAAATACTGAATGTTGTTAATACTTCAAGAACTAATTCCTGGAGCGTTAATCATGAAGAATGGCCTTTTAAAAAATCCCCTGAAATTAAAAGATTGCATTACATATTAGTCTCTAGAAACATAATGTCATTTATGCTTTTGCGGACTCCAGCTAACTGAATCTCAGTACTGGTCTGGAAGTGTGGGAGAATAATGGAAGATTGGCGAGAAGGATTGTCAACATGCTCAAGTGACTTGCAGCTGAGGTGTCGGTAAACACGTATATCATAGTAATTATTGTTTGGCCTTGTGTGCTGGACAAGTAGAACATCTGTGTTTAGATAACGTAGGCCTGTGATAGACTTTGCAGCACCCTATCGAACATGCTTGAGATTCCTGCCCTGCTGTTTGAAAGATCAAAGCACAGGAGTGAATTACACCTGAGCAAATTCCCCGAAATACAGGCAAAAACAGTGGGTTTGGTGATCCTCTGGCATGGACCGAGCCCTGCGGTGCCTGCCTGCCTCCCTGCTTGGGCGCCTCTGCCTGGGTGCTCCTTCGGGGTTGCCCTGGTTGGTGAGGTAATGAAAATACATTTACTCTTCGCATTTCATCCATGGTTTTGTGGTTGTTCCTGCATCCTGCCTGTGCCGACTCCCACAGGAAGTATAGTTTATTTCTTTTGAAAGTAGAACATCAGCGAAGATAAATTGTTCTTCAACCACACAATTTCATATAGCAAAGTATTTTTTTTTAATTTATATGAAAACTAAATAAGAAATTAGTAGATTTTCCGTGAGTTACCTCAGCGTCTGTGTTATACAGTTACTAAGTATTTTCTGTACATAAAATTATATAGTGACATTTGACTTTAAGAATTTTGTATTTCAGAGATTCAGACAAAGTGGTTGTGCATTCGGCTGATGCATTTGCACCTGTGGCCTACCTTCATTTTTTAAAACTACACCTGGAGAATAAGGCAAGTCGATCACAAATGTCATCTTCCTTTAAAGCTATATTCACGCTTTCCATTTTTATGTTGCTTTGTCACCCTTTGGAGTGAACCTACATATTCTCATGTGGGTGTACTTTCAAATAACAACGTACATATTTAGTTGAGTTTCAGAACTTACCGTAAGGAAAAACTCAACCCAGGTGCTTCCTTGTGCCAAATGAATGAATGGAGGTAGTATATTTGTGTAGCATTTTTCAGCTTCAAACCTCAAGGTGCTCAGCCAGGGTGGTTCAGTCAAGCACAGGTGTAACCTGTGTAGTAAGGCTAGCCATGCTGCTGAGCACGGCTGTACCAGGACACTGAAGGAACAGGGTTGATTTGCTGGGAGGTGGCATCTCTTCTTGCTATTTCTGATGTAAAGTCGATGATTTAAAAACTTGCTCACTCACATGTGCGCCAATTTGAAACATGCTGGATTTTGGTTTATCTTTTCCATATGAAGGATACATCTAATGAATGACTTCAAATCTCTTAGAGGAGATTATCCTCGTCAAAGATCTTAAAGGAATCATTAGTAGATCACTGGGATTCATTCTCTTAGCTTATAATTCCGTAGAAATGGCAGAACAAGAATAGGAGCTCTGGTGGTTTAAATATTGCAGACTTTTATGTGAGCAGAGCTAAGAAGGTCAAAACAAAAGTTATTTTTCTTAGTATTTGTCATCACTTTTCTATTTTTCTTTTCATTATTTTACAGGTAAAATGAATTTTTTTTCTCCTGAAAATCTATGTGCTAGTATTTTGTTGAAGAGAGTGCCTCATGACTGCTGTTGCAGTCATCTTTTTATAGGTCTTCCTACTTCTTTCTACACTTTGAAGATCACTGAACCTCTTCTAGGTGCAAGGACTGTTACAGAATATTGTTACAATGGTATCTTACTTTTAGTGTCTCTTGAGCAACTACATTTCCTGAATTTCTTTCAATAGATCATACTTCCCATCCCCTCCCCTTTTTTTTAATTTTATTGTTCCAAACAAATAAAATACCTGTACGTTTTTCTTCCACAATGGCCTCATTCTTGCCTTCGAAAGTAAATTGTATTTCATCCTGTCGATTTTGGTTTGGGATTTCTTTCAAAAATAAAATATTAAATATTTGTGTGGGAGACTGTGAAAAGGATATCAACTAACTATGTGAAGCAAAACCAAATAGACTGAATAAAGGAAGATTTGGGAGCAGGGCATGGTGGGGAAGAGTGATAATATATTAATATTTCTTTGGGGGCACTGACTTTATTGCTCATGGCAAACTTGATGCTAAAATGCACCATACATCACTACAATATGACAGGCTAGGGAAAATGAAAAACACAAAGCTTTACATAAATCAGGCAAAAAATCATATTAAAATGCATAACATTTTATATAAGAATCAAGATTTTACTTTTATGTGTTCAGAAGCTCTTTTCCTCTTCTTATGTAGATGTTTTAGATTTGGTTAAAGCCTCACAGTTTCAAGCAGTGTTGTTGTAAATCTTGTTTCAAATCTATTGTAGACAAAGCTGTCATGCTCTCAAAGGGGTAAGGTTTACAGGGGCTTGCCCTGGATTTTGGTATATAGACTAATGTCTTGTATAGTTATAAAGGAAAATAGTCTATTTTCTGCAGTGGTTGTCTCCTAAGGAAAAGTATTAGAATCTTTTGGCTATAGATTATTTTATGTCACGATAAAATAAGCTGGGTTTTCCAGAAGCTATGAATATGGAGAACCAGTCCGTCTTTCAAAGCATCACTGGTTACTAAGTTAGCATGGTTTAACTGCGTGAGGATAAAGAGTTGCCTTCAAGATTGATGTGCCTGTAGTACAGCACTTTTTCTCACTATTTGGTGCTTACAAGCCCTATAAAAAAATTAAGTATCTGTTAGTAATTCAGCACTTAAAAGCCAATCCTACAATAACGAATCACTGCAGAGAAAAACTGCTTTAGAAGGAGAACTAATTTTAGTTTCAGGCTTTCAAGGGATTACTGAAAATTGGGCAAAACCCCCTCCATTATGAACAACGTGTAAAAGTAGCCACTTGTGTAAGCACTTTGTAGAAAACATTAATAGACTGCTCAGTGAGGTGTAATTCTAATAAGCATTATGACATCGGTTTTGTTATTATTTCAGCTGAGAGATAAACATATTTTTACTTTTATTTTATATTCATTTTATCTTCATTATGTGCCACAGGTGTTAATTTTACATTCTTTGAATTTACTTTTATAATCATTATGCAATTATAGCCAGCATACCTTAGTCTCTACTGTCTCTCCTCCTCTATGATGCATTTTCTTCAGCTAAATCTCTTCATGTTTAACTACAAAGCCTGTGTAGAAATTTGTTTTAGATTGTTTCTGGCAGCACAATGAGCCCTTGAGCCTGGGGGAAATAACATTTTACTCACTGTTCTGGTTTAATACATTACTGTGCAAATTCAAGATGCATTTTTGCATAATAATTGAAGCTTTTTTAAACACACCTTCTTTCATTTCAAGTGATACAGAAAAGGCTAAAGAGATAAAAAATACAAGCTTTTATTGAAAAGGTTAGTAAACATGGCTTAAGATAATGTTTTGTGGGCATTTAACAAAACCATTAGGAATAAATAATAATGCTAATAAAACGCTAGTGCTCAAAATTCAGGAATGCCTTACTGACTTCCTGGTAAAAAACAAGGTCAACACTGTGATGCACATAATACACATACCTAGCACATTTAAACGGTGGAATGGTTTTTTCTGAGGGGGAGGCAATTTCTGAAGCATATTCCAGAATCTTCAAATCAAGTGTATTGTTTTCATATTATTTGTGTTCAATACAAATTTAATTTAAAAGGTTTTCAATTAGGAAAAAATACAACTGTGAAACATTTTTTTTTAATTATTATGATGGCACAATGAACTTGCAAAACATTTTTATTTTCCCCATATTATACTATTCTGTTACTCTGTTGTGTTGGCTTTTGAATGATGGGAAACAGAAACTGAAGCTGTTGGAGCTTCTGCTGATGGGAACATACTTCTGATGACAGCAGTGAACATATTAGCTATCATTTATGCTTTCAGTTTTGTTCTTTCCCACATTTAATAATGAAAACTTTGTTCCTCATGTTCCAGTGAGTTGGAGCACACATATATCAAATAATACAAGCCGTGAAACTGCAGCCCCTGAATTTAGGGACAGTCCAGAGTCAGAGGGAATCATGTAGTTTTCTTTCCATGTTTGTGAGAAGAAAGGAGCCTGTTTGCCTGTAAGATACACAGGAATCCTGCCTGCACTGCTCACTTTTGTAGCATACTATTGCATTACACGTACCTTCCATAACTGATGCCAGGAGGCTTACTTGCTTTCCTTTTTGTCAGAGATCTTGATCTATTTGGCTGGAGCACAATTCAGAATTGCGAGCAGTGGTGTCCCTGTTAAACACCTGTGAAACTATTTCACAGGTCAGTTTGGAGATGATTTTAAAAACACTTGCAAAAGTTAGAAAGGGTGTTTGGGAGATATTTACATGCCTTGTGTTCTCAGAGGTCTTGCAGGTTAGATCTGATTTCACTTTGTAGCCTGTTTCTGTCCAGTTCCTCCTGGCCTGAATTATTTTAGTTAATCTCTATTTAGGACTTTAGCTGTAGGATTAGACTGCGTAAGTTATGTCAGGGGGAACAGGAAGGAATTTCAAGTTGCAAAATACATTTTGTTGTGGCACTGTGAGTAGCCTTTTTTGAATACTTCGTCATCACTGAATGATGGTTCTCCTAGGTAACCTTTGGTTTCCCTTCTGCATCGTAAGTGTATAGGAGCCCTTGTAGTTATGTTCTCAAAACTTTGTAACGAATAGTGCAGGGGTTTTTTGTACACTAATTTATTTCAAACACTAAAACAATAAATAACGGATTTTCTTTCTTACTCCATTTCTTTGCAGATTCAGTCTAGTTCTCTGAGAAAAGAGAATTTTTTGTTCTCTTTTCATACTGAAGAGACTTTATTTGAAAGTCTTTCCTATGTGTCTGTGTATGTACTTGAAGTACTGCAAGGAGATGTATGGGGTCTCCCCCTTTATAGTTGTTTCAAGGAGTTTTGTTATGAAGGTACACCACAAAGAATAAAGGGGTTATCATAGTCTTTTCTTCTGTCTTCTGAGCTCTTTGTCCCACTGTATTCCCATTGCTGCTCAGTGGGACAACTATCGGTTTTGGAATTGTGTTGTGCTAGGTTTTTATACCAGTTTCTGCAGTGGGGAATGTAAGCTTTTTAAGAAGGCAATCTGTTGTTTTCATAAAAGACCACTGCGTGGAATTTCAGCTGTATCAGTCAAAGTCCTAGCTCCAAGGCTTTTTCAACAGAAGAATTTAGATCTTGGAACACTCATACATTTGCTTAACTTCATTCTGAGCGCTCTTGCATCAATGACATGAGTTATGTGAATATAGTTAAGCATATGCATGCATGCAGGCTCTGATCCAAAATTAGGTTGGTATCACAATGTACAGTGGGTGTGGGAGAAACAGTGTAACAAATGGGAAAATATATTGCTTCTGTGAAGTAACATGAAAATGTTATGTGATAAAATAGGTTCTGTAAGATTTAATTAAAATGTCATTATAGCAAGCTTGATGTTTTGTCTCTAAAGTGATGAGAATATTATTCAAGGGAAGTTAGGCTGTTTGTGGCAGTCTATTACTTGAAGTTTTAAATTCTTAGATTACTTTGTCAACAGGAATGGAAGACCAACACTTGTATGAGATTTGAATATAGCTACTAAACAGAGTCTGGCAGCTCCACTTAGGCTGGCATTGAGCCTGTTGTTCTTCTTGTGCCAGGTTCCACACCTAATACTTCTGCTGTAGCCTGCACCTGTGCTGCTGCGGAAAGTGATTGATTACCTGTGGGTTTGGAGCATTGTGGGAATCAGCCTTGAATGAATCATTGCGATGTATCATAGGCATTGAAATCAGCGGTGGTCTATAATTATTTATATGGTCTTTGGTGTCTGTAAGAGACAGTGTAGAAATTCTAGCATTTCTTAGTAATTTCCAAAAATGTTGCAACTGACCAGCTGTTCTTGCGTGTATGTACACACAGATGTATAATTTTATGTATATCTGTGAAGCAATATTGATATAAGCTTAACAATTTATAAAATATTGACATACTTAGGAAAAAGGAATGTGACTGCGGGTGATATGAAAATTTCATGGGGCATCAGTTTGGGGTATATGTAATATTAACAAATTACAAAGCTACAGGGGAGTTCTGTAGGTTACACCAAACCAGTTGTGTTACAGTCTGTGAGTCTCACCACATCCCCGTGAATTTTTTATGAAGCACATTTTGCAAAAAACATGTTTAGCAACATAGTTGAAAGAACAATTTTCACAGATGGCATAAAAACGGAATAGGTGTTCTTTTCACGTTCACTTGCAGAGCATATATAAATTCGGTCCTCCAGCTTAGCGAATGGAGAGAAGTTACAGATCTCTAATAGTACCTACAGAAGATATCTGTAGCTCTAGATCTCTTAAAAAGTAATTATGTAAAGCTTAACAAAAGCAAGAAACAAAAAAAAGTGGCTGCCATACTGGCAAGCTGGCACTTTCCCCTTTCCAGTTAACATTTTTTGCCTAGTGATGGATTTTATACCATATTGAAGTTAAAATCCAGGTGATGTAAAAACAAAACCCAAAGCAGCATTATGATAGTATCACCATGTCTGTGGATGTTTACTCTGGGGGTAGGATCAAGAGGCGCAAACTCTGTACGTGTGACGTTAGTACAGTGAATGCCCGTGCTACAATGCAAATTGATTGTTTTCATGACAGACATTACATGATTCTTGTAGCATAATCTATCTTAACATCTATTTCAATTATAGATTTGTGTTCCTGCTTCTTTATTTTCTAATTCATACCTGAAAGGTTAGGGGCAATCAGGCAGCTCTCTGAGTACCAGCAAAATGTATCAACCAACAGCAGCAAAGGTGTGATTCAGTGAGGGGGAAATGGTAGAGATGCTTTGGATGCTTGTATATTGTGATGTTGGAGTGCATGTGCTAAATGGAAGTTTTCATCTGTGCACTGTTACGTTATATTTAGTTGACTTCTTTTAACCTCTCATGTACAATTGATTCATGTAATGTAGATTATTGCCTTGATTTCATGCCTTTCTTGGAGGAATGAATAAAATGAAGTCCAATCAAAGACCATCAGCCCCTCTTAGAGCATAGCTTTCGTGTTTACAGTGCTTATAAAACTCCCCTTGAGCCCTTTTAGAGGCAGCAGAGCTGAGTTTCCTCTCAAAGGTAATGACCTTTTTGTAATTTAGCCTTTCCTGAGAATTTCCAAATACACTACTTTAACTTAACTGGATCCTTTTTCTTTCTGAGGAAGTCAAATATCGATGTAAATGCTGAGTTCTCATTGCAGACTTCTGATGCATACTATAGTTTTTCTGCCCTTTTTTCTCACTTTCTTAATATCACAAGTAAACTTTTGAAGTTGCAGTAAAATATGCTTTATTCTTCCAAAGAAATAAAAAAATCTCTTCAAGTAAAAAAATTTCTTCAAATGTCTATATTCAAATTTGCTTAGTAATTTTTAATATATCCCATTTTGTTTGACAGCTTGATGAGATCTAATTGTTAAAAAGCAGAGAATGCAGTGGGTCAAACTTTAGGTGACCTTTTGAGTCCTTCACTATCTAATGTTAATTATCTTTTTCACAGACATTGTGCATGAAAATTCTATAGATAGTATGATACGTGAGCTAGAAGAATATTCAGCAGTTTCTAGTCCATATTTAAGGATTGCCAAAAGCTTCATATTTTGTCAACTTTTTGTCTTGCTTTATTTGGCCTTATCATCCTTTTTGTGAATTTAGTAGTTAAGAAGCCTGCAGTAAAATTCATAGTTCAGACACTACATGAAATTTGAGACCTTTGAGCAGAAAATTGATTGATAGAATCTGGAGTTACAGCATGCAGTGATGTTTGGTTAAGGTTTATGGGTAAATTCTGTAATAATTTATATTGGTTTTAGATGAAGACAAGTAGCATTAGCCAAGCTAGCGATCCCAAAGTCAACATGCTCTGCCTTGGAAAATCAGATAGCAGAAAGTAGGAGTTCTGATTGCTCTACAATGGGAAAAAAAAAAAGCATGCTGTAATTACATGACTTGTTGAAGATATAATGAACACAGAATTTTGGCATACTAGCTAGCATGAGCTCTGCCTGTGCACGCTGGGTGCTTTTCTCTTCCTAGGCCTAAGAAGACATTTGGGAAGAAGAGAAGGTACAGGAGATTATTCTCCTTCCTTGTCAAGAGATTACTTTGGTGTATAAATCTTGGGAAATGCTCTTTCCTGCATCTCAAAACTCCCAGCATCCCAAAGCATGGTGAGATTGATGGAAGGGGTAGTCTTTGTGAGATGAAAGAGATTTTATTTTGTTCACATGGACTGCATTCATTCAAGGTTCCATAAAGTTTTAAAACTTTCTTGTTAGTCCTTTGATCTGTTTCAAGTGTTTACTGACAGTGTTAATTATCAAATTGTTACTTTCATACTTCTATTCCTTTTTTCATTTAATATATACTAGTTTTCGAAAACATAGTTGTCCTGTGTATTATCATGGAATAGCATTTCTTCATCACAGTATTCTTTCTGTCTCTTATCTTGAGTCTCATTGTTTTTCCTATCTGTTGTCCTTATTTACTACCAAGTGTGCATTTTTATTCTATGTGATATATCAACAGGAGCACATTGTATTCTGCCAGTTTCTGCAGTCTAAATACTGGAAAATCTGAATGCAATTTCTTTCATTAATTGTTCTAAGTTTAAGTATCCATTGAGCTGTCGTATTTCTTGTGATTGAAACCCAAAATCTGAATGATAAAATGTGCTGATTTCGTACTGCTTGGTGTGCTGTTTACTAGCATATTTTATAATGTTTGTCTCAAGCAGGGAGAATCTTCAGGTTCATTTATGGTCAATAGCTGTGCTTGTGATGTAAGCTGCAATGATGACGATATTTTCCCTTTGTCAGAAGAGGATGAACCACAAAACCACATTCCAGTCTTCTGGAAGTCTTTGAAACGTAATTCTTTGGATTTCGGTGAGTCTTGCACAGCTTTCTTTAGAAAAATTATATTGAATATGTCAAGCTGTAGTGGAGTACACTGTTAATTACTATAAGAAAACTCTTGAAAGAATGTTTGTGATCTTTAATAACCAGTCTGAAAAAAAAGAGATCCTACTACAATGTGGTTTTCTGATAGGAATCAGTAGATCAGTTGTCATGAAGCATTTTAAGTTATTTTACAGGAGCGTAACTCATTTTTTTTCTTTCTTTCCTTCAGAAAACACACATTAATGTATTCTGATTGCCGGAATGAAGTTACTATAATATAATCATTCATTTGAGTGGAGGAATTGAGTTTTATTTAAAAGGTCTAACCACACCTGTACCTATAATCTACTGTCTTCAAATTGAGGATAGAAAAGCAAACTCCACAATGAAGTACAAAATGCAACAGTTCAACTTTCTTACATAGTGTATGAATCTGTCCTCGCCCAAGCAACCTCAGGGTGACATGCATGATCAAGTTTAGCAGCCTAGAAAGTTCCTGTCCCTTAGCTGAGCTGCAGTAAAAAATCATATGCCCAATATTAGCACTAGCTCAAACATGAGTTGCTTAATACAAGATAAACCTGAGTTTGTAGATTGGTACCTCACTGAAGTACCACAGCATCACTCTTCTATACCCAAAGAGGAGTGAATTTTTCCTGTAAACTAGGTTTCATAGTATAACAATGTTTGATATTGAATGGTGTTTAGGCTCTTGAATATGGAGAAGTGCCTGGTGGGATGTTAAAAAATGTCTTAACGCATTATGCATTTGCTAAGATGAGCAGAACCAGGTTAAACACCTAACTTCCATTAAAATTTGGCATATAAATTTGAAAATCTGTTGCCGTGTCACTTAGATACTTTCGAAAATTTTGTTTTTTCAGTGTTGTGTCTTGTGCCAAGTCTGTATCAAAATAGGTACAGAAATTGTAAAAGGTCAGCAAAAATGGAAACGAGGAGAGAAAGTACTGAAATTCTCAGCTAAATAATACTTACAGGCATATTTTCTGATGACAGTATTGAAGAAGGACTTGTCACATAGCATTTAGAAGTTTTGTTACCAGCACGCTTACTTACAGGTTTTTGGTTTATATCTGTTTGTCTGTTGTTATTTTTTTAAGATGTTTTTACAGTTTGTGGTTTTTAATTTTTTTTTTTCCGTAGAAGTTCAATTTAAAATCTATTCTAGGTTAATCTGAAATCTTTCATTATTATAATCAAAATGCTGTTCTTCATTTCCTATAGGTAACATGATTGGAAGTTCAGGAAAATGCTTGAGTGGTTACCAGTGGTTTTCAGGTATCACTGCCCACTTCCTTCCATCAAAAGGCAAAAGTGCTCAAGAGGCAGCAAGGGAAGCGTTTTCTTCTCTCCGAGGTGCTTTATTCAGTTAATGTATTATCTACTGTTAACTATACTGTTTTTAATATGTATTAAGTAAGAATCCATGTTGTCATACAGTTTTCTAACTTTAAATGTGGTTGTCAGTTTGCCATCTCATTTTGCATTTGATTGGAATCATTGTTACCAAGACTGCCAGCTTTAATATTGAACACATCATAACTTGACTGGTTTTTGAAGACCTTAGAAAGCCGGAGTAGTGTTCATATCACTGTAACAACACTATTTCCACAGTACTTACTCATTTTATAACTTGCTTTATATCTTCGTTCCAATATATACTGTGTGTGTGAGTGTGCATGCGTGCTATGGATGCTGTCTACTTGCTAAAGCACTTTTGTAGCTGCTATAATTTTAAATTAAGTTTTCTAGAAAGCTGTTGCACATTTTGGCGTCTAGGATTGGGTCAGTAGCAGTAAATCTCATTTATATTCTTAATGTAAAGGAGATATTGCTATCTTGGGAATCATGAAATCCCGGTTCCTTACTATTCCCCTCTTACAAGATACTGACATATAAAATAGAATGTTCACATTTTTGAGTTTGTTTCAGGTTTTTTTTAAGTAAAGCATTCTTTTCATTCATAAAAATGGAAATAATTTTTAATATCTAAATGGGTAGTCTCATATTCTTATTAATGAATTTGCATGAGCTATTGTCCTAAAAAATCTTAATTTTTGCATGTACAGCTGAGTATTCATGATTGAGTACAGGATGATAAAGAAACTCTAGAATTTTTTTCAGAAAGAAAGAGGTTAGGAGGTCATTAAGCTAGGTTTTGATTGTATGGAAATCAGCAAGGTGGATGTGATCAAACTTTCAGTGAAAGACAGTAGTATTTAGTGTAAATCTTTTGGGCATAATCTGTAAATTGAAGCAAAAGAGTTGTGTAATGTTTTCTTTTGTTCTCATTATAATAAAATGGAAATCTCCCAGTACAAACATGACAGATGCTAAGGCAAAATTACATCAAAAAAGATGGTGTCTCTGCCCAGTACAGAGGCCTGTTGCTTTCAGCAAAATAGTTGCATTAGCTGTATTACAGTAAAAAAAAAAATTGGTGATTTTCTGATCTTTGGTAGAAAATGTCAGTTCTCACATTTCCTTTCTTTTTTCTCTTGTTGGGAGTGGATGTGGAAGACTGAATAAATTATGGCCTTGTTGTGGCAAAAGAAACAATTTGTTTCTGATAACATAACTGATCTGCAAATTTGCAGGAGGCTTTTTCTGTATTCATACCTACAGTCTATACAGCAGTTCAGTCTTCAGTGCCGTGAGAATGGAATAAGCTCAGTCCTTTTAACCTCTTTCCTAGGTTAACTGATTTAATCACCTCTAACAAGGATAAGCACTGCCAAAAGGATTCAGAAATGGAAATGTATTATTAGACGTTATGAAATGTGGTTGTTCTGTAAGGTGGATGGAATTCTTCCGCAAAGCCAAGAGTGGGCGGGAGTGCACTACATGACTGTTACATTTATTTTCTTAAAGTCTTCTGTTAAACTTTCCTTTAGATATGATGGGAAGATGATAAAGATTGCCATGCTTTACATAGAAAGCAGCTCTAGTGCAGCTGTACCGTGACAAAGCTCTACAGGCTTGAACGGAACTACACAGATTTTTATTGCACAAAAATTTAGTCTAAATGCTACTTCCTGAAGACAGTTTGGATACTGTCTTTTGTGGCTCTCAGCCTAAGGATCATGGATAACCCATTTAAAAAAATCAAGCTGTACTTCAACCAATGTTATCTTTTTGGTCAGTTCTTTCCAGGCAGTTCTGCCTGAGTAAGGATGAGCCTTTCTTGATTGTACTTTATAAATTAGTAGGAACAGTGAATTCAACAGAAGGGCTCTATGGTTTCCCTGTACATCCTGGAGATGTGCTGTGTAAAAGTCCTCTACCTGTGAAACAGAACTTGTAAAGAACTGAAGTGGTGGGTTGGTAACTGGTTCATCCTTTATGCCTTTCTAATAGATAGAATGCTTTGAGAGGTCAATTTTATTCTGTTTACAAGGTACGGAGAAATTATTTCCTGTGATTCCTCTAATTCATGCAGAAGAAAGGGGAATTGTACTTCTACTTTCTTTAAGAAGATTATTGTTTAAATAAGGCTGGAAATTATGACTTTATCCAAATCTCTTTGTCTTCAACTTGCTCCAATACTGTTAGGTGTCCACAAATTTGTTGGCTTATGCGTTTTCAATTTAGACCTGGAAGGGGAGGGTCAGTTTGGTTGTTTCTATTTCCCCTTCCAGTGTTCCATATAAAGTTGCAGAACTTCTAACTGCAGGCCAAAACTCACTCTTCTTGACTAAAATGCTGGCTGGAAATTTGAAAAATGTCCTTGTTTCCTCCTTGACGGATGACATAGTAGCTGGTATTGACCTCGTGATTGCTGTCAGACATCATTCAAATACATTTAGATCTCTGGACAGAATTGTCTTTATGTGCTCATTTCTGGAGATGTATCTTGACTTTGTAGAAGTTCTGGGTCAATTGTTGTACAATCTCTATCGCGTGGCACACTCTTCTGTCAGTGAGATTCCCCCTATTCAGATTGCCAACACTAATGGCAGTAGGACTGAGTAAAGCTGAGACATTTAGAGCAAAATTCTGTCTTGATGAGAGCAGACTAACCTTTAGGGACGTGTACCAACTCCTGTCTTTAAAAGCACAAAAACATTTTATACAAATAGTATTTGTTTCTCTCAAAGGCAGCGGTCAAGAGAGATTGTCTTTATTCTCTTGGACTTCTCCACTGGAAAACCTGTGTATAGGTATATACAGGTGCTCACTGTAATGCTAAAGTACAAGATGTCCAAAGTGACACTGAGAAGAGTTTTACATAGCTTAATTAAGTTAGGTCACATGGGACTGTATTCATGGGAATATGTGTTCTATACTCAGAGAAGCTTTTGTCTTCTCGTTTCTATTGCTCATGAGTTACCAAAGGCCCACACTGCAGAGCTCGTTTGTTTATCTTCTTGTGGTATCGACTGTGTTAGAGTAATACGCTCTCCTTGAGTGCTATGGCTGGAACCTCCTATGCATACACGCTCAGATGATCTTGACTTCCCAGTATCTTTTCTTTAACTGTCTGCTTGAACTTTCCTCTGCTCTCATCTTTCTGTCTGCCTTGCCATTTATAACTCTTTGTTTATGTGGAGATTATTATTGCAGTGAGAGTTTTTAAAAACAGCTTAGACAAGCATCCCTCTGGAATAGCATATAAATATTTGATCTTTTCTTTGAAGAGGGCGATGCACTGAAGGACCTCTTCCTGTCCCTTCCAGTTTTGTACTTTTGTGATTCAAAGTCCTTTACAGATTACTAGCTGTCATAGACTGGAAATAAAAAAATACGAGATAATAAAACCTCTGGATACAAGGAATGCAGACTGTAACATATCTATATGCATTAATGCGTGATATGTTTTCTTGGGGCAAGAATTCACCACTGCTCAAGGTGAATAAAAATTTATTTGTATTCTGTTTCTGTATATTTGGAAAACTAACGTGAGAAAGAATTTAATGAAAAAATAGGTATTATGTGGGGAAAGGTAGTATGTTCCAAAGCCTTCAGTCATGTTTAGACAAAAGATAGGTTATGACCAGTTGGTTTTGCTGAACAAAACCAAGATGCCTATGCTGTCTTTCTACACACATTTAAAATATTCTATCTTTAACAGCTATATTATTTTTATCCTGCAGCTAATATGACTTCAGAGGGATTGAAACTGAAGGATATTATTTTGGTTCATCTGTATGTGAAGAGCATGAAAGATTTCGATGTAATAAATTCAGTTTATGTGACAGAATTTGATTTGTGTCCACCAGCAAGGTAGGATTAGACTACTGCTACAGTATATTTATGATACACTGTAATATACTGCATTATTGTTACCATATTTATGAAGCTTTTGCCTAAATGTTTGTGCGTCACAGACTTAGAAGTAGACTTTTGCTTCCCTTTAGACTAATCACATCAGGACTGTTCAACTCAAAAATATTAGGGTTGGAAATTCTTGCCTTAATATATACCATAAGGTTTATAAATAGGCCTGTTCTATATGGACTTACAGAACAATAATACATTTTTTGCAAGTCTCAGTTCTCCGTGACTTGATTGAACTGACGACTCTTTTGTATTAGTGGGAGTTTATTTGCCGTTCTTGTTTGTTTGCCTCCCTTGACCTGCTGACAACGTTCCCCTGAATGCAGCCCTCTTTGGCACAAGGGCACATTGTTGGTTCATGTTCAACTTGGTGTCCATCAGGAACCCCCAGGTCCTTCTCTGCAAATCCGCTGTTGAGCCAGTTGGCCCCCAGAATACTTGTTCTTCCCCAGGTGCAGGACTTTCAACTTCTCCTTGTTGAACGTCATGAAGTTCCTGTGTGCCTATTTCTCCACCCTGTCGAGATCCATCTGGATGGCAACATAAACTTCTGGTGTATCGGCCATTCCTCTGTTTTGTGTTGTCTTCAAACTTGCCACTCTGCCCCATCATCCAGGTTATTAAGATGTTGAACAGGACTGGACCCAGTATAGATCCTGAGGTACATCACTAGTTACTGGCCACCGCGAGACTTTCTGCCATTAATTTCCACTGTCTGGGCCTGGCTGTTCAGCCAGTTTTCAATCCAGCTCAATATCCAGCCCATACATCAACAGCTTCTCTATGAGTATGTTATAAGAGACAGTGTCAAAAGCCTTACTGAAGCCTTACTATCAATGATTATTAAGATTTCCTAGAAGTGATGAGGTTTGGAACCTTCTAGGTCCTTGTGACAAGTCTTTTTCACCTTGTTCTGTTTATTTTGTTAAAACACAAAAGCAAAATCCTTAGCTGAGGAGGTGCCTGAGATGCACATCATGAGATACTGGGAGTTATTTCAAGCCAGTAACAATATATATTTACTCTGTTTCTTTTCTTCCCCTGGTTATATGCACCTGGCTGTGGTTGAAGATGAATACTGGACTAGATGGATCTTCGGCTCGATCCAGAGGAGTTGTTGTTAATGTCTTATGTTTCCATGAGATAATGATTGTTAGTGGGTAGCTGAGCTGTGCTTATGTATTAAGCATGCAAAGAAATTACTTCAGCCTTCTGAACACACTGATGCTAACACTTTCATTCATAGATCCCCAAATCATAGTTTTTTAATATCTGTTGTACAGAATCGTCAACTTTCATCCAAGTTCACCTCTGACATAATGAAACAGCTTGATGGTCTAGGTGTGCAGTATGTAATTCCTGTGTTATTTGGGTGTGTTGGGGTTTTTTTTATCCATAGGAAATTGGATAAAAAACACCTAGCCCATTAAATTTTTGTTCTGTTTCTTTATTTTACAGTTGTGTGTTAAAACTAATTTTCCATTTGTAAATTTTTTATTGACTTTGCCAAAAGGGCTTATTTCCTATTACAATAATCCATGTTCTTAAGTATCTGACATAATATCCTCAGTATGCAGAACTGCTATAGCTTGAAAATTTCGTCATGGATCATAGCTTAATACAGGTTGGAAGGGACCTCTGGAGCTTAACTAGTCCAATCCCCTGCTCAAAGCAGGGTCAGTTGTGAGGTCAGACCTCATGTCATGTTCATATTTTGAAAACCAACTGTTTAGCAATTTTCTAATGTAAAATACTATATTTTGTACTCTTATTACAGAACATGAAGTGTAGTATAGGCATGTGAATTTTAAGTACAACGTGACAAATAGTTAAAAGACATCATTAAGATAATGTGCATCATCACAGATTCACATTCTCCTACACTGTCTAGGTGTCAGAAGAGACTAAAAGAGAGCAGGAAGAGGCTTCTTTGAGATGCTGGTTTTAGGCCAGGATTACTAAATCACAGAAGGATGGAGTGTTGGTTGTGTGTGCCTTCAGAGGAGGGATCTAGTCCCAGCTGTAAACTACACAAAACGAATCTCCATTCCTATGTATCTTAAGTTCTCTTTATGACACTTCACTTCTCCCAATTTAGCTTCCTTCATTTCTCATGCTGCTGCATGTTTTAAGCCTCCACATTTGCACAGCCAGCCACATAGTCTTCCAGCACTAAAATAACAGGTAGAAAGATTAGGAAGTTGCAGGAAGATGTTTTTTTATTATTATTTTATGGGACAAGCAGATTTATGTTGCATTTTGTCCAGAAGAAAAATTATACAGCGGTTTGCATGGCTGCATCATTGCATTATGCACAGAGACCTGGTAGTGGGAGTTCTCACAAGCAATATGCTGGAAGCACTGACTCAAGGGTGTGTATCTGCACTAAATTTGCAAAATTGTCTTGAAAATTTACCAACCCAAGCAGAAAATCCATTCATCCATGCTTATGATGATGGTAATGAGGAAAAAATACTGTATTTGCATGTGGGAGGAGGGGAGGAAAATAGTTTTCTTTGAAGAAATAAGCAAGATGAGAAGGATTTTGTAAGGTTATGTTCTATGATATGTAAAGAGAACAAGTAATTTTTTGAGGGATTCCTGCAGGGAGCTAAATGACTTTTTTATGCATGGACTGCAAATATAATTATTTTTCAGGCTTTGAAATGTTGATTTCCCCCCATGCACCCCCTGCTTTTTCAATGGCCACATGCAACAAATTCTTTGTCTGTCCATCCAGGCTCTCAGTCTTCCTTTGAGCAGACAAAACTGAGCTCTTTAAATGACTGCTTAAGTGGGTTTTCAGTCCTCTCATAAGTGCGTGTCTGTCATGCAACTTGAAGTATAATAGAACAATATGCTCAGTATTGCCTGGTAACATGTGAGAAGGGTGTAAAGGAACAATAAGCTGCTGCTTTTTAGAAACCTGAATCTCTAGTTCAACCACTGGAAGGAGATTCAGTAAAAAATGCATGGAGATAAGAATAAGACAATGATAAACTCAGTCTGAAGGCTGCTTAGCATAACTTATCTATTTCCAGAGTTGTGTGGTCAAGGTTTTTTTTAATAAAGGAACTCATGTATTGTTCATAAAGTAATACATATTATAAAAATAACTAAAAGGAAATGAGCCACTGGCTTTGGTGCTAGTTTCTCCTTGGCAGTGGAAATTATCTTGCTGGAAGTTTAAAGTTGATCCTTATTTGGAGAGGAGATAACTGTAACTGTAGCAGGTTATTGCAATACCATAGCTTTTTTTTTACGTTCCTGACAAAATTTCATAACATCGAATCGAAAGGAAAAAAAAATCAAAAAAAAAAAAAAACCTTAGAAAATAAATGGTGGACGTTGGTGCACACAAACTTTCTGTTTGAAAAAAAAATGTCTTGTGTTTTCAGAGTATGTGTGGAAACCCTGTTACCTGATGGAGTGCTGTTTTGCTTTGACTGCCTTGCACATAAGTATGACATTGCAACAGATGATGTGTTACGTGATGAAAAACTGGTCATGCATGTACAGAGCATTTCCCACTGGGCACCTGCTAGCATAGGACCTTACAGTCAGTCCATCAAGGTAGGGTGTCTTTGTTACTTCATGTGAACTACATGTCAGTTTACTGAAATGAGTGCGGTTACAAAGTCGCCTTCTCTCCCATCTGAACGTGCAAACCACAATGTGTAAAAAAAAAAAAAATTAAAATTAGCATTTTGAATTTATATTTTTAGAACAAAACAAAAATTTAACCCTTATCAGTCTTTCATTTTGTGATCATAAGACAAGTTAAATTATTCTTTGCAAAGAATCTCAAGAACAGCCTATTTTTCTTATATATTATTAGACCAAATTATTAGACCAAATTAGACCTATATATATATTTTATTAGACCAAATAATTGTGTCACACATACACTTTTATAATCTGCCTAGAATATAAGCACAATTTAGGAACATCCAAGGATATTTGCAATTTGTTTAAAGCAAGCAATTTCGAACTTTTTTATAAGTACGTCAATCTTAAATGCTCATTTAATGAAATCCCTTTTGAGGTTCTTGGTACTGCGTAACCATTTTAAAGAACATCAAGGTTTAAGAACTGTTCTTTTTGTTTTAAATTAATAACAAACTAAATAGAATATTACTATTTTTCTAATTTTACTAATTTCTTGTGAAATACGTTGTCCGGTCCAAATTATTGTGTTGTGCAAACATTTAAGCAACATGTTGTGGCATATGTTTAAATTTCCTAAAACTGCTCTGAGTCTGCAAATTCACGATAGAATGGCCACGTTTTGTCTTTATAACATTTTATGGAATATTTCGGGATTGGTATTTTGCTTCAGGAGCTCATGTGGAATTCATTTGCAGGAGGAAATGCTGGTAGATAACTACAGGATTAATCTTGTGGTTGTAGCAGGGTGGGTTTTTATCATCTGTATATATCTATTTTTCTTGAGATAGCAGAAAGTTGGTTTTTTAAACTTTCTTCCATGCAGTTGGTTGTAATTGTATCACATCATGCATTGTTCTGCAACGATAAAATTTAATAAGGTTTGTACGTTTATATTTGGAGAAACTTCTCTGATAAATCATTGCGAGTAATCTGTATTGCTGTCCTGGATCTGGCACAGACTAAATTCAGTGTGACTGAAAGTTGCTTTAGTGACCCAGTGAACAGACCCATGCTGCAAATGGATGATGAACAGGCACTGCCACTCTCTTGGATCTCCTGGGTGTATGGGACAGTCAGCATCATTTCTCTTAAAATACAGTGTAACCAGAAACATTGGTCATCAATTTAAACATGAAGGAAAACTTTCCACCTTTTTTATCGGGTGTTTTCTTTCCTCCAACGGAAAGGTTTAGCCAAGCAACATTATTTTCCCTTAAGGTGTAAAATAAGTGGTTTCACTTTTAAGTTCCCTTGACCACTGGAGTAAAGAAATAGTAATGAAAAGCTGCACCTCTGCCACAGGACTATTCACTTGTTATCCTTTAGAGCTAAGTTCTGTCTCCAGTCCACAAAGACCTATATGGGGAATTGGTAATATACATACTAACGAGTTTTAATTTTCCTTTGACAGATTTTGCCTTATTACTACCACCGATATGTTTTACCTGAGTATCAATATTTAATGTTTTTCTGGGTTTATGTTGCTAAGAATCTGACTTTTTGGTAACATATTTCTATTCTGCAGTGCTTGATACAGTAAACGTCAAGAGAAATTTTTTTTTTAAACTTCAGTAAATGTACTTTATATTTAAATAATTTTTTTCTTTCTAAAATAGCATATAAAAGATACAACCTATGAAACCTTTTCATAAGAATACATCACAGAGGAATGCGTAAGTGCATAAACAATCTATTTGCATTTGAAAATTTATTAATGGAAGTTGTGGATCTTGTATGTTCCTAAATGGGAATTTTCCAAATTTAAAATCTTCTTTAGGTGGGTTTTCAGAACTTCATCAGACTATGTATGGGCAGGTATTAAGCTCTTAAGGTCATGAGCTCTTCAGTATGTTTTAGGCACAGAACATATTTTCCAGAATAAGTAAGAAAGGAATAAAGTGTTTTTTCAATCTTTATAGTCAACAAAAATGATTTGAAATTATAATAGTTTCGTGGTCATTAAATTTTATATCAGTTTTGTGTATTTGAGGAACAGAAGCTTAATGATCTTAAAACAGTAAATTGTTCTTAACATTATGTTGTTTATCTGTAGATTTTGTTTGTCATTTGCTTGACAACAATCGGACAATGAAATTGTTGTCTTTGCAGTCCGATACGAAGTTTTCTGGACATTGTGGGCATGTATTTGAGCAGAGTGGTTTTGCTCAGTTCAGAATAGACCAAGGACTGTAATATTCAGGGTATTGCAAGTTGGGGTTGATGTGCACTGGCATGTAAGAGCAGAGCTGGCAGCGGAAATGTGTAGGTAGTTCATGCAAACTATGGAATTCACACCTCAGACTCAACAAATCACTCAGCAGAGCATCACTTTAATTCTGTAAGGACCTTACAGGATCCTGCCAACAGTTCTATGAGGACAAAAAGTAAAAATTTGAAATTTGCCTTAAGAATATCCTGACCTCAGTCTGATAGACTCCAAACAACAGTGGCAGAATGAAAGTATTTATAGCAAAATCAAACATTCTTCTTCTTTTGGGATTAACATTCTTTAAAAATGACTTCAGTGTTTCTATTTGTGAGAAATAGACGTGAACTGTGGTAAGACACAATATGACTGAATTTCTTATAATTAAGAAAAATGTGAGATCATTTCATACATTTTTCTTGGTCCACCTCTTTCATTGGTACAGACACCTCTGCCAGTCTTAATGTCTGTGTCAGCAACTGGAATGCAAGCTATGTCAAAGTTATTGTAAAGGCAATACTGCTGAGCTCAGTAATGTATAACGAGCGTTCCGATTATCTCCTTCTATTAGAAGTGCCACAGACTGTCTAGGCTGTTCAGTCTGGGAATACGTGGTGATACGTGGTTTGCCTTCCTCCAGATCTTTGTTTTGCAGTGGGCACCAGCCCAAGTTGTGCTGGTCATGGCTAGTAGCTTGGTATTTTTACTAAAGGTACTTCATGGCTTTACTTCTCATGTTGTTTATGAGATTGTATTTTATTTTCATGGTTTAATTCTGTTTTATGAGTGGATTAGAGGCTTTGTCAAGACTAAGCAGTAATTGGTAGTTTGTATAGAAACAGCTGACTTGGAATCTTCACAAAAGCGAACAGCACAGTAGTGCGTCGGGGAGGTAAACATAAAGATGCAATGCGAAGCAGTGTTCGGTATGAGAAATTTATATAAAGAGCTTATTCATGATTATTTATTTTGTGAGAGCATTCTTTGAGCATTTATGAACTGTGAGCATAGTTCATTTAAAAAATTATTAAAAAAAAAAAAGTCAGTGCAGCTGCAACACTAACCACAAATACTTATCTAAGAATGTGTGGAAAGTGTTTGTACCAAATGTTCTTGTAGTGCATTAATGTACTTTAAAGGTCTATTTGCAGTTACAGGTTGTTTGCTCTGGCTAAGTTTCTTAATGTTTTTCTATCTGGAAATGAACAAATAAACTGCCACAGCAGAATTTATCATACTCTTATATTCTACTGCAATTTTTCATAGTGACTTAATTTATTTTGTACATATACCAACATATACTCTTCTATGTCTGTTGAACCTTTTAGCTTTTCCTTTTGACCCAGTTGTTTCCCTCTGGCCAAATCCCAGTTTCAGCCATCCTTCAGGCATCTTTTTCTCAGTTTTCTCCTCTGCACTGTCTGAACCCAGTAGCACAAACGTAAGAAACTCTATGATTTCAATGTCCAGATACCTATAATTTGATTAAAGTTGGGTTCTGTTTTTCTGTTTACTCACCTTATGAGAAATTATTTTTTCCCTTCATTTTTCTGATCATCAAGGTAGGATAAATTAGCGGGAAGTACTGTGGGAACAGCAGTGCGACCAAAGAGTCTTGCATCTGGTTTAAGGTAGTGATTCTTGCAGTGGTTCTGATCTTTCCTTGCTAAGAAGACTTAATTCCTTCTCTTGTAATGAAACTGAAAATGGTCTGACAGAGTTTAGTGCACAACTTGTAGCAGGTGACTTTAAAAGGAGAATGTGGTGTTGGAAATAGCCTTGTCTATTATGTACACCAGGAAAGATTACCTGGCTACTTAACTATCTGACTGGTTGCAGTTTTCCAGAAGCATGTTAGCTGTTGTTAAACAAAGTGCATATTTTAAGGAATTCATGCATTTAGGGATACATGGATTATCCTTGGAAGAAGATCAGCTGAAGAAGGATGAGGATAGAAAGATGTCAGAAAATTCCTATTGGTGAATCAGGGATTGAAAAAAATCATGGTATGATTCTAAAAGATACAATTAACCCTTAAAAACTCTGCTTTTTCACATGCACATAGCTGATAAGTTGTTTGTTTGCTTCCTTCCCATCTTTTCCTTTTGTGATTCAACAACAGTATATTATATTATACCATATACAGTAATATGGAGTGAAATACCTGGAGCTTCCAGTAGGTGGAGAAAAAAGTGGTAGTCAACAGTTCCTCTGGGATTGATACTTGGGGTGACACTGTCAACATCTTAATCAACAACTTCAACACTGGGATTGAATACGTTCCTCGTAGGATTGTGGATGACAGTAACTGGGGTGGTGGTTGATGCCTTGGAGGGCAGGGCTGCCACTCAGACATACCTAGACAAGCAACAGGGAGCCTCATGAAAGTGAACAGAAATGAAGGAAGAGACCTGCAGCTAGGACGGAATAGTGCCATGCAGCAGTGTGAAATGGAGGCAGATAGTAGATCTGCAGAGAAGTAACTAGAGGTCCTGGTTGTCAGCAATCTAAATAAAAATTGGAAGTTCATCATTGCAGCAATGAAGGCTAACTAAATACAAGGCTGCATTACCAAGGTTGTAGCCAGCAGGTCTTCAAAACCTGACTGCACAAGACCCTCAGCAAACTGGTCTAATGCCTAAGCATAAGGTTGAACTAGTCCTTTCCAACCTAAATTTTTGTCAGATTCTATGATTAATCTTAAAATTCCAGTTTTACTGACAGTATAACAGAAAGGAAAGAGCATAATTACAGAAAAAAAAAGAAGTCCTTGCTAGAAAAATGTCTCTCTGGGAGATCATTAATGGTGTTGTATGGAAGAGCACTTAGGACACTGTTATTTTAGTAGGTGAAAGAAGGCAAGTCATGCTCCAGTGGCACTGGCATGCCCACTCCTGTGTAAGTAACCTTGTCACTGATATAAAAGTTATTGTCGTTTCTTCCCTAGCCATTGCCAGAAAAAAATATGTATCATGTTAGGGCAACCTGGAGACTGTTCTAAATTTTATGGAGACTGTAAGTTTCGTGACTCTAAGTCAGGAAACAATGGGGCAAAACTCAACTCTGCATCTTTGCTATTCATTTCTGTTAGGTGTCATATGCTTCTTAGCTGAAGATTAATCAACCTGACTGTGAAACATTGTATTTAATTAGTACCATTGGCCAA